>OX381704.1:391376-700376 GCA_947462335.1 Harmothoe impar
GGTGGGTTTGATATGCGGCACTTCACAAACCCACATAGCGGGTGTGGACAATGCAGCTGTACAGACCCCTAGGGGTGGTTTACACTACACCAGTTTCCACTACCATCTCCTACAGGCCCTGGTTATAAGACCCTACCAAAGGAGGACTTCCACTGTAGGGCTTACAGACCAGCTGGGTGTGCTTTACCTTTCTGTACTACCCCCCCCCCCCCCCCCCCACACTTATTAGACTCTACTAAGGCAGGGCTCCACTGTAAGACTTGAAGACCTGCTGGGTGTGCTTTGCCCTCCACTACTACCTCTTATACCCCCCCATCTCCTACAGTACTACCTCCTACAGTTACAGTCAACATTCAGTCATCAGTGTGATAGCTGTACATATTTCATCAGAACATGGATACCAGATGAAGCATATTAAGTACAACTGTTTTTCACCTGTTTCTTGACAGATATCATAAAATGTGGAACTTCTTATACATGTCAGTGGGGTTAGGATAGTCTTTTCTGCATGGCTACCTGTGTATCTATATCAGTGACAATACTGAAAAGCTTGCCATGTGGAAGTCCCACTTCATGAAGTGCAAGTCAGCAGGGTATGGTTGTCTTTTATTCATCGCCTGTCAGAGGGAGTCCCCGGGCGTGAGAGAAGTCCCCGGTGATACGTCAGACTCAATTCCACTCATGCAGAACACGGCTCCCCATGTTCTCTGTGGCACACGCTGGGGACACGCTGCCATGTGTGTGTGGGGAGGTGGTGCCATGTGTGTGTGGGGAGGTGGTGCCATGTGTGTGTGGGGACACGCTGCCATGTGTGTGTGGGGAGGTGGTGCTATGTGTATGTGGGGAGGTGGTGCCATGTGTATGTGGGGAGGTGGTGCTATGTGTATGTGGGGAGGTGGTGCCATGTGTATGTGGGGAGGTGGTGCCATGTGTATGTGGGGAGGTGGTGCCATGTGTATGTGGGGAGGTGGTGCCATGTGTGTGTGGGGAGGTGGTGCCATGTGTATGTGGGGAGGTGGTGCCATGTGTATGTGGGGAGGTGGTGCCATGTGTGTGTGGGGAGGTGGTGCTATGTGTATGTGGGGAGGTGGTGCCATGTGTGTGTGGGGAGGTGGTGCCATGTGTGTGTGGGGAGGTGGTGCTATGTGTGTGTGGGGAGGTGGTGCCATGTGTATGTGGGGAGGTGGTGCCATGTGTATGTGGGGAGGTGGTGCCATGTGTGTGTGGAGAGGTGGTGCTATGTGGACGTGGGGAGGTGGTGCCATGTGTATGTGGGGAGGTGGTGCCATGTGTATGTGGGGAGGTGGTGCTATGTGTATGTGGGGAGGTGGTGCCATGTGTGTGTGGAGAGGTGGTGCTATGTGGACGTGGGGAGGTGGTGCCATGTGTATGTGGGGAGGTGGTGCTATGTGTATGTGGGGAGGTGGTGCCATGTGTGTGTGGAGAGGTGGTGCTATGTGGACGTGGGGAGGTGGTGCCATGTGTATGTGGGGAGGTGGTGCTATGTGTACGTGGGGACACGCTGCCATGTGTGTGTGGGGAGGTGGTGCCATGTGTATGTGGGGACACGCTGCCATGTGTACGTGGGGAGGTGGTGCCATGTGTACGTGGGGACACGCTGCCATGTGTGTGTGGGGAGGTGGTGCTATGTGTATGTGGGGAGGTGGTGCCATGTGTACGTGGGGAGGTGGTGCCATGTGTATGTGGGGACACGCTGCTATGTGTGTGTGGGGAGGTGGTGCCATGTGTGTGTGGGGAGGTGGTGCTATGTGTATGTGGGGAGGTGGTGCCATGTGTGTGTGGAGAGGTGGTGCCATGTGTATGTGGGGAGGTGGTGCTATGTGTATGTGGGGAGGTGGTGCTATGTGTATGTGGGGAGGTGGTGCCATGTGTGTGTGGGGAGGTGGTGCTATGTGTATGTGGGGAGGTGGTGCTATGTGTGTGTGGGGAGGTGGTGCCATGTGGACGTGGGGAGGTGGTGCCATGTGTATGTGGAGAGGTGGTGCTATGTGGACGTGGGGAGGTGGTGCTATGTGTGTGTGGGGAGGTGGTGCCATGTGTGTGTGGGGAGGTGGTGCCATGTGTACGTGGAGAGGTGGTGCTATGTGGACGTGGGGAGGTGGTGCTATGTGTATGTGGGGAGGTGGTGCCATGTGTATGTGGGGAGGTGGTGCCATGTGTATGTGGGGAGGTGGTGCCATGTGTATGTGGGGAGGTGGTGCCATGTGTATGTGGGGAGGTGGTGCCATGTGTGTGTGGGGAGGTGGTGCCATGTGGACGTGGGGAGGTGGTGCCATGTGTGTGTGGGGAGGTGGTGCCATGTGTGTGTGGGGAGGTGGTGCCATGTGTGTGTGGGGAGGTGGTGCCATGTGTATGTGGGGAGGTGGTGCCATGTGTATGTGGGGAGGTGGTGCCATGTGTACGTGGGGAGGTGGTGCCATGTGTATGTGGGGAGGTGGTGCCATGTGTGTGTGGGGAGGTGGTGCCATGTGTGTGTGGGGAGGTGGTGCTATGTGTATGTGGGGAGGTGGTGCCATGTGTGTGTGGGGAGGTGGTGCCATGTGTATGTGGGGAGGTGGTGCCATGTGTATGTGGGGAGGTGGTGCCATGTGTATGTGGGGAGGTGGTGCCATGTGTACGTGGGGAGGTGGTGCCATGTGTACGTGGGGAGGTGGTGCCATGTGTATGTGGGGAGGTGGTGCCATGTGTGTGTGGGGAGGTGGTGCCATGTGTGTGTGGGGAGGTGGTGCCATGTGTGTGTGGGGAGGTGGTGCTATGTGTATGTGGGGAGGTGGTGCCATGTGTGTGTGGGGAGGTGGTGCCATGTGTATGTGGGGAGGTGGTGCCATGTGTATGTGGGGAGGTGGTGCCATGTGTATGTGGGGAGGTGGTGCTATGTGTGTGTGGGGAGGTGGTGCCATGTGTATGTGGGGAGGTGGTGCCATGTGTATGTGGGGACACGCTGCCATGTGTACGTGGGGAGGTGGTGCCATGTGTATGTGGGGACACGCTGCCATGTGTACGTGGGGAGGTGGTGCCATGTGTATGTGGGGAGGTGGTGCCATGTGTATGTGGGGAGGTGGTGCCATGTGTATGTGGGGACACGCTGCCATGTGTGTGTGGGGAGGTGGTGCCATGTGTGTGTGGGGAGGTGGTGCCATGTGTGTGTGGGGACACGCTGCCATGTGTGTGTGGGGAGGTGGTGCTATGTGTATGTGGGGAGGTGGTGCCATGTGTGTGTGGGGACACGCTGCCATGTGTATGTGGGGAGGTGGTGCTATGTGTATGTGGGGAGGTGGTGCCATGTGTGTGTGGGGAGGTGGTGCCATGTGTACGTGGGGAGGTGGTGCCATGTGTATGTGGGGAGGTGGTGCCATGTGGACGTGGGGAGGTGGTGCTATGTGTATGTGGGGAGGTGGTGCCATGTGTATGTGGGGACACGCTGCCATGTGTACGTGGGGAGGTGGTGCCATGTGTATGTGGGGACACGCTGCCATGTGGACGTGGGGAGGTGGTGCTATGTGTGTGTGGGGAGGTGGTGCCATGTGTGTGTGGGGAGGTGGTGCCATGTGTATGTGGGGACACGCTGCCATGTGTACGTGGGGAGGTGGTGCCATGTGTATGTGGGGAGGTGGTGCCATGTGTATGTGGGGAGGTGGTGCTATGTGTGTGTGGGGAGGTGGTGCCATGTGTATGTGGGGAGGTGGTGCCATGTGTATGTGGGGAGGTGGTGCCATGTGTGTGTGGGGAGGTGGTGCCATGTGTATGTGGGGAGGTGGTGCCATGTGTGTGTGGGGAGGTGGTGCCATGTGTATGTGGGGACACGCTGCCATGTGTACGTGGGGAGGTGGTGCCATGTGTATGTGGGGACACGCTGCCATGTGGACGTGGGGAGGTGGTGCTATGTGTGTGTGGGGAGGTGGTGCCATGTGTGTGTGGGGAGGTGGTGCCATGTGTATGTGGGGACACGCTGCCATGTGTACGTGGGGAGGTGGTGCCATGTGTATGTGGGGAGGTGGTGCCATGTGTATGTGGGGAGGTGGTGCTATGTGTGTGTGGGGAGGTGGTGCCATGTGTATGTGGGGAGGTGGTGCCATGTGTATGTGGGGAGGTGGTGCTATGTGGACGTGGGGAGGTGGTGCTATGTGTATGTGGGGAGGTGGTGCCATGTGTATGTGGGGAGGTGGTGCTATGTGTATGTGGGGAGGTGGTGCCATGTGTATGTGGGGAGGTGGTGCCATGTGTATGTGGGGAGGTGGTGCTATGTGTATGTGGGGAGGTGGTGCCATGTGTGTGTGGGGAGGTGGTGCCATGTGTGTGTGGAGAGGTGGTGCTATGTGGACGTGGGGAGGTGGTGCCATGTGTATGTGGGGAGGTGGTGCCATGTGTATGTGGGGAGGTGGTGCCATGTGTATGTGGGGAGGTGGTGCCATGTGTATGTGGGGAGGTGGTGCCATGTGTGTGTGGAGAGGTGGTGCCATGTGTGTGTGGGGAGGTGGTGCCATGTGTGTGTGGGGAGGTGGTGCCATGTGTGTGTGGGGAGGTGGTGCCATGTGTACGTGGGGAGGTGGTGCCATGTGTATGTGGGGAGGTGGTGCCATGTGTGTGTGGGGAGGTGGTGCCATGTGTGTGTGGGGAGGTGGTGCCATGTGTGTGTGGGGAGGTGGTGCCATGTGTGTGTGGGGAGGTGGTGCCATGTGTATGTGGAGAGGTGGTGCCATGTGTGTGTGGGGAGGTGGTGCCATGTGTGTGTGGAGAGGTGGTGCCATGTGTATGTGGGGAGGTGGTGCCATGTGTACGTGGGGAGGTGGTGCTATGTGTATGTGGGGAGGTGGTGCCATGTGTATGTGGGGAGGTGGTGCCATGTGTATGTGGGGAGGTGGTGCTATGTGTATGTGGGGAGGTGGTGCCATGTGTATGTGGGGAGGTGGTGCCATGTGTATGTGGGGACACGCTGCCATGTGTACGTGGGGAGGTGGTGCCATGTGTACGTGGGGACACGCTGCCATGTGTGTGTGGGGAGGTGGTGCCATGTGTGTGTGGGGAGGTGGTGCTATGTGTATGTGGGGAGGTGGTGCCATGTGTATGTGGGGAGGTGGTGCCATGTGTATGTGGGGAGGTGGTGCCATGTGTATGTGGGGAGGTGGTGCTATGTGTATGTGGGGAGGTGGTGCCATGTGTATGTGGGGAGGTGGTGCCATGTGTATGTGGGGAGGTGGTGCCATGTGTATGTGGGGACACGCTGCTATGTGTGTGTGGGGAGGTGGTGCTATGTGTATGTGGGGAGGTGGTGCCATGTGTATGTGGGGAGGTGGTGCCATGTGTGTGTGTCCTCCTTCCTGCCTGTGTCACTCACACACAAGGATGGGTAGTCTCAGCTAGTGAGACTGATATAACCTAGGTGGCAGCACTGTGGTATCATCAGTCTCAGACATAGTAGCTGACCAAGGTTGGCTCTGGGGCCACAATCTAATCTCCTTACTGTTCAAGTCCCACACCATGCATGCCTGAATTACCCTGACAAAAGAGGCTACTTACCGGGCCTCTCTGCATGCTACGACATGGCTACCATGAGTCTCTCTATATGGGGACAATTTACTACCAAGGCCTTCCAACAAACTGAAGCCCTCAATATATGTGGACATGTCACAACCTTCGCATAAACTGTGGCCATCAGTCTATGGGACATGTCGGTGCGTGGCTGTGCAGAATCTACAAGGCAGGGTTACATACGAGGCCGGTCACCGCCACTCCCACACGACATTACCAACATGGCCCCCACGGGACCAGAGACAGGGAGGACCCCCGTACTGCCAGGGTACATGTAGAAGGTACTAGCACGGACAGGGGGCTGACCAGCATACTCTTATAACAGGAATAAAGAGCTCAGGAATCACCTTACAAGGCTTTACCTTCTTGCCGGCAGATTTCTTCTGCCTAAAATATTAAAAATTATAAATATTAAAAATTGAAATGAGGTGTTGCAATAGCTACTCTTTGAGTGTTCTTTGTGAATATATATTAAATGTGGTATGGGACAGGATGTCATGAGGTTTAATATGATACCAAGCATGGGGTACTTTGAAAAGATTTTCCTCAATTTTCAACAATACTTTTTTGTGTATCTCAGTAGTTTGGAGTACAGATATTAACAACCTCAGGGCATAGTTCTAGGACACTCCTAAGAATGCATCAGGGATGTGGCACACCCATAGGGCAACATGTCACCAGAAGCTAGCTCCACTGCAGTTACACTTCTGGGAGATCACAGCCACTAGCTCCACTGACAGTTACACTTCTGGGAGATCACAGCAGCGACCTTTCAGGAAATTCATATCAAGTTTATGCTACTTCTGAGGTGACTAATGGACACCATTGACAGATGACATATTCACGGCCAATACCGCTCCCCTTTACAACGGCCGCAGCCGGGCCCGGCGCCTCACCCGCCCCTCACCCCGCCCCACACCCTGCTACAGTTACCCACTCCTACCACCTCTACATCACCTTACCGGCCCCCACAGGGTTGTAAATAAGTTTTAAAAGGGCAGTCGTTACGAGTTGGGAACTGTGGCCATCCGTCTTACTTTAGGAGGTTCATGTAGGCCATGTAGAGAGCCTGGACGGTCACCACAGACCCCAGGGGGAATATAGTATACATTCTTGTCTCGTAACTCCGGGTAGAACATCAGATACACACGGTCATCTCCCCAAGGTTAGATTGGGTGTCTCTTTCTGATTTCGCACAGCTCATCATAATATTATATCGAGTACAAAAAGCATAACAGCCAGGTTTATAGGGTTCAAATGTTCTTTTAAAAGCCAGAAACTATTTCTTTTTAATGAGGGAGTGTCTGATATTGGTTCAATCCTATGTGTTTAGTTTGACCTAATACCTCTCTCCTAAATAAATGCCTGCACAGAGGTGTACAATGCCACATGTGCAGGTTGTTGAGGCACTCCCATGGTAGTTCAGGTATGACTCACTAGGGGTAGACACCTACAGTGGAGACTGTGGCAGTGTGAGCACTGTGTCAGGCAGTGTGTGCTGTATATGCTGCAGACTAAGGGGTAGTAGTATAAGGACTTGGGAGATATCCTCAGGCAATATGTGGGGTTAACCCTTTTATTTATTGGCAGTGTTCTGCTATTGCTTTAAAACTCTTACTCACTGCTTCATTTATGCATGATAAA
Source organism: Harmothoe impar (assembly GCA_947462335.1). Taxonomy (NCBI): domain Eukaryota; kingdom Metazoa; phylum Annelida; class Polychaeta; order Phyllodocida; family Polynoidae; genus Harmothoe; species Harmothoe impar. Next base: position 398,571 of record OX381704.1, read on the forward strand.
GGCCCAACAGAGTGACAACTTGTGGCAACAAATGAACATAAAATGTTGATGCATCATATTTGTTACTAGTTTTAAGGCTGTTCTGCTACATTATAACTGTGGTACACAAAGGTCTGAACATGATGTTGGTTTTGAATATTCAACTTTCTGCTTTTATCTACCATGGAGTGTTAAGCAGTGCAGGGTCTGTTCATTCTGCAGCCTGAGGAGACTGGGGAGGTAGTAGTACAAGGACTTGTGGGATATCCTCAGGTCTGAGGTTGTTCTGCTACATTACCAGATTATGACTAGTCTCATAATAAGCTGGCATAACAAGTCCTAAGAATAATGATGTGTTTTTTAACCTATGGCCAGTTGATATAATGGACTTTCTACTTGTATCTTTCAGTCTGGAGAGTTGGATGTCCTAAACGCGGTACTGAAGTGGGGAGAGCAACAACTTATAAAGCGCATGGAGGAACGAGGTACGTTATACTCTTCTCATCACAATGACTCTTGATTTTTTATTGTTTTTACGAAGTAGAAATCTTCAAGCATATGATTTGTAGCTAAACTTGTAATTGGATCAATGTCACTACATAATAATAAAGTGACTTTAATCAAATTTATTGAAAAGCTATTAGGAAGATTATGACCACAAAACAAGATCTTAAGCTAGGCTTTAATAGATAGATATATCTTGAAGGCTTGTAACACAAAGTCTTTACCACAGACCCTAACCTGCCTTGTCACACTTTACCACAGACCCTAACCTGCCTTGTCACACTTTACCACAGACCCTAACCTGCCTTGTCACACTTTACCACAGACCCCAACCTGCCTTGTCACACTTTACCACAGGCCCCAACCTGCCTTGTCACACTTTACCACAGACCCTAACCTGCCTTGTCACACTTTACCACAGGCCCCAACCTGCCTTGTCACACTTTACCACAGGCCCCAACCTGCCTTGTCACACTTTACCACAGACCCTAACCTGCCTTGTCACACTTTACCACAGGCCCCAACCTGCCTTGTCACACTTTACCACAGACCCTAACCTGCCAAGTCACGCTTTAATTCCTGAGTCATGTTTTACCATAGACCCTAACCTACTGAGTCATGTTTTACCACAGACCCTAACCTGCTGACTCATGTTTACCACAGACCCTAACATGCTGACTCATGTTTACCACAGACCCTAACCTGCTGAGTCATGCTTTACCACAGACCCTAACCTACTGAGTCATGTTTTACCACATTCCCTAACCTACTGAGTCATGTTTTACCACATTCCCTAACCTACTGAGTCATGTTTTCCACAGACCCTAACCTGCTGACTCATGTTTTACCTCATTCCTAACCTGCTGACTCATGTTTACTACAGACCCTAACCTGCTGACTCATGTTTACCACAGACCCTAACCTGCTGACTCATGTTTACCACAGACCCTAACCTGCTGACTCATGTTTACCACAGACCCTAACCTGCTGACTCATGTTTACTACAGACCCTAACCTGCTGACTCATGTTTACCACAGACCCTAACCTGCTGACTCATGTTTACCACAGAACCAAACCTGCTGAGTCACACGGCGCACTCTGTCAGCAAGAAGGGCATCAAGAAGCGTGACCTTGACGACCTTGAGCTGCGTGAGATCCTGGCGGAGTTGTTGCCGCACGTGCGGACGGACCACGTGCTGCCGCACAGCAGCGACATCCTGAGTAGCGCCATCAAGCGCGGCCTGGTCTCTACACCCCCCTCACACATGATGGCCGACGAGGGCGCCAACAGTCGCGCCTCCGCCTGGGTGCGGGGGAAGAACAACGGCATGTACCTGAAACCTCGGTTATTCCTGCCTTACTACGAGGAGGCCAAGGTGAGTGAACAGAAGTTTAGAACCAGGTGTCAACACAAAAATTAGTTTTCAAAATTTATTTGAGTAGTTGCTGGCATGAGAGAGCTATCCATGATAAAGATATTAATATAATATCAAAAACTATCCCTACTCTGAAAGAAAAATACTAGACACATTGAGTTAAAATTTTATGTAGAACTAATTGCTTAGAGATATGTACAAAGTAGGCTTGATGGTAACATTTCAGCTTAGTTTTAGAGATTCATCCGCAGGATCAGTAAATAATTCTGTAACTGTTGCAGGTGATGTTGAACATTTTTGTTAGTTTGAGAGATTCTCCATAGGATCAATGCTAAATAATTCTTCTTGTACTCCAGGCTATGTTGGACGAGCAGGTGTCCCAGGTGCAGGAGAACGAGGTGGTGCGTCTGCGTATGGTGCAGATGTCTGCCATCCCGGACACCCTGTACATGGTGGACGACAAGGCCTGCCACCACTCCCACCACCACCTGCACCACCACCCCCACACCACCCCCGCCGGGGCAGGGGGGGCGCGGCACGGCCACCACACACACCTACACCCCACCCAGCAGCAGCAGGCGTCTACGTCTCCCACAGTGGACAGCTCCGGGACTATACTCGGTAAGTCTGGTACATAGTAACCCCCCTCCCCAACACACACATACACCCACCTTCACCCCAAGGTAGCAGCAGCCCTCAGCGGACAGCTCGGGTACTATACTTGGTAAGTCTATGCAAGAGTAACACCCCCTCCACTTCCTTACTGTGGATAGCTCTCGCGCTATACATATATTCAAAAAGTCTTAAACATATAGCAATGGCATTAGTCCAAGCGCCAAACTATATAGATGTAGTACAAATACCTGGGTACATCTTCATTGAAAAATGATGCTATTTTAGTCGATTCTAAGAAGGTAATTCTGAGTAAAATACTGAATTGTGTGAATTGTTCAGTCCCAGTACCTAACTTTCCCCTTTTCTCGTTGCAGTCCCGGACAGTGAGACGTTGGCGGCCATGAAGCGCAGAGAACACAGCCTGCAGCACACCAAGCTGGCTCAGCGCGCCTACTCCCTGCCCTGCTCCGACCGCCGGGCCGTCACCCACGCCATCGCGCTGCGGGTGGTAAGGGAGTTTGGGCTGCCCGACACGACGGTAGAGATCCTGCAGTCGGCCCAGGCTCTGTACATGGAGGAGCCCTTACTGGAGGTGCCCCGGTTCCTGCACCACCCACGGGTGGCACTACCGGGCGCCCGGCCTCACCTCCACGAGCGATGTATACGCCGCGCCCCTAGTAACCCTGTTTCTCCTGCAAGAGGATACAGCCCCATAGATGTAAGTATCATACAACCTTATAGTACCACCCCTAGTAACCCTGTGTCTCCTGCAAGAGGATACAGCCCAATAGATGTAAGTATCATACAACCTTATAGTACCACCCCCAGTAACCCTGTGTCTCCTGCTAGAGGATACAGTCCAGTAGATGTAAGTATCATACAACCTTATAGTACCCCCCCCAGTAACCCTGTGTCTCCTGCAAGAGGATACAGTCCAGTAGATGTAAGTATCATACAACCTTATAGTACCACCCCCAGTAACCCTGTGTCTCCTACTAGAGGATACAGCCCCATAGATGTAAGTATTATACAACCTTATAGTACCTGTATCTCCTGCAAGAGGATACAGCCCTATAGATGTAAGCATCAACAATGCCAGTAAAGCCATCTCCAGAACTCACTTTGAGGAAAATGAGGCATGATTGGTAAATGTGGAAAGGATTATTGAGCATGTTAGTTTTAACATAAACAAGAATTACTGCCCTATTAGTCTCTACAATATACAAAGTACCTGTGCACCATCTATGTCAGTAAATGAATATAGCCAATTTCCGTATTGGATTATCGAATACCTTATATTAAAAGTTCCCCTCTTTGTTTCAGAAGGAGCCGAGCACATGTAGCGACAGCATTCTCAGCGACATGATGCCGGATATTGCCATGGCAACAGCCTCCATGAACCAGATGAGCCTTCAGGACCTTGACCTTAGTGCCCATGGTGACCTTGAACTTGACCTTGGTGATGGCAATAGCCACTCTGGGACAGGGACGTTGTATATTTGATGGCGGCTTTGTTGTCAGGGGTGCTCTGCTGCCGTGACAACGCAGGACCAGCCCCACAGCACCCCTGACAGGTGCCCCCACTACTGCCAGCACCACCACCACTACTGCCGCCACTCCTGGTGGTAGCCCAGGGAACTACTGTGACTGCCGCTACTCCTGGTGGTAGCCCAGGGAACTACTGTGACTGCCGCTACTCCTGGTGGTAGCCCAGGGAACTACTGTGACCGCCACCACTCCACGGCCCCCTAGTAGAACTACTGGTAGTCACGATGAACATGGCCCTCTAGTGGGGCCTGAAGCAACTACAGATGGTCACGGTGACTGTCGCCACTCCAAGTGGTCACCCAGGGAACTACCGGTCGTCATGGTACAGGGGCCCCCTAGTGGGGCCTGCAGGAACTACAGGTAGTCATGGTGACACGCCTGCAACTACTGGTTACATGGTTACTTATACAGGCCGGTGTAGTTGGTTGAAATAATGGTGCCTCTGCTAAGTAGTCGGGAGGGAAAATATCCTCGTCGTTGACTTTGACATCTCATTGCTGAAACACAACATGCTGGTCAACAGTACATAGATACCCTATATATGTGTACGTATAGCACAGAAACAAGACTTAACATTTGGCAAATATTGCGTCATTATTATCATGAGCCCTAATCTATTATCGGACAACGCCTATCGGTCTGAAACATGATAATGAACGCCCCCAGACTGCCCATTGAATTTGATCACAAAGGATTTGTATAAATTAGTGCATTTGTTGTAAATTTTGTTACTATTAATTTTGTTTGAATTAAGCTATATCATATGCTGTTGTACATTTTTGTTTTGAAATATATCCCTACCCCAGGATTTACTAATTATTGTAAATGGCTGCCTAAGGGCCACCACGGAGGGTTAATAGAGGTGTGTGTGTACAAATAATCCAGCTGAGTGAACGGTTCACTGTCAAGTAGCCCTCAACCGGGGCGTCTTCTCCTCAGCTGTTTCTACAATCTGTACAATCTCAAATGGTGCAAGCTGAGATGTCGTTTCTAACACCATGTGTTCAATCACCATTTCTCATCATCAAAGCCTTATTACATGTGTATTTACTGGGACCGATCGCTGGAGTCGTTTCAACCTCGAAATATCTCAGTATCCAAGTCTCAGTGTCCTACCTAGGTCCTCCTGATGCTCCCCAGTTCCTGATACAGAAACTCCATGCTCCCTTACCCCCAATCCCTATACTCCCCCTGATAAACTCTATGCTCCCTTACCCCCTATCCCCCTACTATCCCTGATACATAAACTCCATGCTCCCTTACCCCCAATTTCCCTACTATCCCTGATACAGAAACTCCATGCTCCCCTACTCCCCAAATCCCCCTACTCCCCAATCCCCTACTCAACCAGAAACACTATCTTGCAGTTTGTCAACCTATTTTTACTTAGGTCCCATAGACACAGGGCGGGCCCCTTGTGTCGCCCGATGACTCAGCAGAATGCGTCATTGGTAATTGAGGTCTGTTGACTCATACTGTCAGGCACAGGTCAATCAGACATTGATACACTGAGTACAAGTGTCAGCAAAATTGGTTTCTTTGAGAATCTAAATACGGCATTTTGTATTTCTCGCGCACTTAGAAACTGTCACATTGCTCTTTTATGTCTTATTATCTTTATTGTTATTTTTTTGTTATTATTTCAAAAAGCTTATTATTCAATGAGATTGATTTAGTGTATACTCTCGCAGTGCGGTAACATTATTCTATATTTTTATCATCATACGTGAATTGATATGTGATATATACTATTCTAATTATAAATCACAAGCTTATCCTTATTTTGATATTGGATCAGCCTAAATATATAAAGAAAATAAGATGATTAGTTCTCTTAGCACAAAATATAACAGAATATCAAGGTAAAGAATTACACCATAACAGATGTGAAAAGAGTACTATTGAGTTATGTAGTTAAACCCACAGAGCCTCCAGTAGATTATTCCCAAGCAACCCTCCACCTTCTTATAAACCTGAAATGTGATTTTGCTTTCTCCCCAAATGTGTAGCCCTTGAATTTATGAGACCATGTTTGCTCAATCTGAGTCTGTGCTCAACTCACAGCTTGTCTTTTAGAATCTCTCAGCACTGCATAGTGTATATTTTCACACCGGTTATTTAGCGCGTATTTACGTGCGAGTTGACATAAACTGCACTAAGGCGCCAATGTGGTTATTTACATAGCTCTAATATTTAGCAACTATTTCTTGCAGTACTGACTATCAGAGACGATTGTATTTTATGTCATTCTAGTTTATGGTTACATAGTGTACAGTGTAAAGCGCCATCTTTGGTCGAATAACCTGAGTCAATAGATGCACAGTTTACTTATTAAGAGGACATTGACATCTTGTAACTACTATATAATGTGAAATGGTTCATTTCTGCTATTCAACTCTCTTTCCAATTGTCAAATGGTTCTTCAAAACTCAAACTTTAGCACTATTACACTTAAATTCTAAAGTTTACAAGAATTTGGACATTCAGATGATTATATTTGTATAATAGGAACAAATTAATGACCACCACAAAGAAATATTTCACACAATCCAACTAATCAGATGCATGGTATTAACCTTTTTCCAAGTGGAAAACAAGAGAATTGACTAAGGTATTGGGATATCTAAAGGGTAGAGTGCCTTTGGGCCAGAAAGGGTAAATGAAAAAATTACTATGGTAACTCACATGTGAACTATTCTGGTGGGGCGCTGTCACAAAATGAAAAGACTTGGTCGGACCAGACAAAAAGACAGACACGCGTGCCTACAGACACTAAGAGTCTCACATCCCATAGAGTCCTGTGTGTAGGAAATAGCCGTAGAAGCCTGTGTGGGAAACTAGGATGGGTGGGACTCAGCAAACCAATTCAACCCGCTGTATGAAACGAGTTATTTGTTATATGGTGTAAAGGGTGTGAGTGTGATAGGCCAAGCCTATGTGGTGTGCTTCTGATGCTGCTTGTGTGTGTGAATGCCCTATAGACCTTTATAGACCCCACCAACAGCTTGTGAGGGTGTGTGAATGCCCTATAGACCTTTATAGACCCCACCAACAGCTTGTGTGGGTGTGTGAATGCCCTTTAGACCTTTATGGACCCCACCAACAGCTTCTACCAGGAAGGAGACAGGCAGCTGTTGAATTAACAAGCTTTGTAAATAGTTCATGCTCCAACAGTGACCCTTTGTGTGTTTGTGCTGCCGATATATAAGAATGGATATTTTGATACGTGCGACGATGATGAGACAAATTTAATATTTTATTGTACCAATCACTTGCTGAATTCACTACAGTGTGCTGTAAATACCTGCACTATTACAACTTAGATATTACTTGTGCTTTGTCATGTTAGCTTATTGTCCAGATGCGGTTTCTTTTTACTTTATTCCCTTCTTTTTTTTAATTGTATAGCTAAACACAAATATTCAAAGATTATGTTTCATTTACAGTTACATATTACATGAGGCAGACACAGTTACAATTATATGTCAGTGATTATCCTAAATGTCAGACTTGATAATGATGTTGTATGTTTGGTTTGTAGTTGTGAATCTTTTCTACCCTGCACTTTCATAAGGGTTTTTCACAAAGTGAAATTCATTAAAACCATTAATAGATAGTATCAAAAGCAGACAGATATCATGTCAAAATTTCTCAAAATCTGAACCTTTGCATATATAAGAACAGACTGAAAAAGGATAAATCTTGAAAATTCTTCATCTCTAACATACTTTACAAGATCATTTATAAACCGTAGAGTTCTTGGTTTTCCTCAAGTTGCATTTGCCGGCTCTGGTGTCTTGTCCTGAGTAGCCAGAGTGAAGCGCTGACATCACATCCACCACCATCCGCACGGTTTGTTTGAGTTACGTCTTGTTGTGGCGCTGTACTGGGAGACGACACACAAGTCCTTTCTACATGTCTGCATCCACCACTCTCATCCCACAAAGTCTAACATGAAACCCGGCATTCATGGCGTCTATATGTTGTGTTGTCCTCCACATGAGTCTCACCGACAGACATCTTCTAATGAGGCATATGAAGTTGCTGTATTCTGAGAGAAGCGTTACTCTGTGTTTGTTATGGTGATAATAGCGATGAATTACAATCATGGATGCTCTACACGAAATACAGCATTAATTGACAACCTTAGTCTGACCTTGACCCTGGCTGCAAGGTCAAGGTTGCTCATGCTTCATGTTGACCTCCACTGCTCATTCGGGTGGCACACAATGTTCCCGAACTTCTCTATTTTTGTACAGTAAAGTTCCTGGTATGAGGGGAACTAGACATTGACTATCAGAGGGAATCTCCCTGGCCATACAAGGAATAAATAAAACTGTAACGTGTATTCTTCGAGTGCTTGTTATTTCTTTATGTACCATAACATCCCACGTATAACCAGCATTTTACCTATAAACACACCCCAACCACTGATTATACTTGGGAGTTTACGGTAATACATTTGGGCTACTACAATAAGGGTTATGGAGGCATAGAGACAATGTCAGGCAAATAGGGGACCAACTAAGTGAATTCACAGTTGTTATTTTTTTGAGAATCCCATCAGCTCATTTGTGCAAAGATGACTAGTACTGCCTCCCTCACCAGGGGGCCCTGCTGAGATGTGATGTACCTATCTACCACCAGGGGGAACCACATCCCAGCAAGGATGCTAAAGGCCACCGCAAACTGCATGTTTCAATCAGATGTCTTGATCATCCGATTGGATCAGAGCATATCAAACGTGTCTGATTGGATCAGTAGGACCTACCGCAACTAGTGCTTTTCCTTGGTTACTGATCGAGACATCTGATCGAAACACGCCGTTTGCGGTGGCCTTAAAGGAGATAGTTTCCCACTTTTTTGTCTATGCTGTACCTTATAATGACATTACACTGTCTGCGCTAGGCCTATTATCACATTTTGATATATTTGAGGCATTAAAGTCAACATGATCCACAGGAGTTAACACTAACAGTTGATACATTAAGGGCCTCAGACAGGTAAAGTTGACAAGCTGTTTTATTAGTTTTAACCCTTGTGTCAAGGGACAAGACCTATTTCTTTAAATTGACAAGTTTAACCTGCTTTCTTTAAAAGGCTGCTAACACCACTAAGACTGCCAGTGTTAGCAAGTCATGTGACCTCGATAGCGGCGCCCTAATTGATCAATTGGTGCCGCTGGTTGCTGTGTGTTTTTTAAGAACTCAGAGGGCAGGTACCCATATTTGGTAGGAACGATGCTAGCCGCCCTTTAAAAGGGCTGTGTCGCCTGTGTCTATTTTTAAAAGGGCATGTGGCTGTGTCTCCCCTGTGAAATTTTACCCATGTAGGCCTACAGGAACACTTAAGCCCCGGCCACCCTTTTGAGCAGATCCGACCAGACCAGACCCGACAATCAGACCCAATTTACCTGGCCGGTCTGATAGAGTTGTGCATGCCAAACTCTTCCGACTGTTGGGTCGGGTTGGGTCGGATCAAGTCGGGTCGGGCCAAATCAAGTAGGTGTGGCCGGGGCTTTACCCCACGGGCAATCTGCGACACAAGATATCAGGGTGGGGGGGTACAGTCTTTGCCAAATCCTGCCGGACAGTGTCAATGTCCGTCTAGAATCGCTCTGGTCCGGCAGAATGACTGGTGTAGCCAGACCAGATGTCCTGCAGATTCTGGGTTTTTCAGAACTGAAAGAATTTTTCAACTATTCCAAGTAGGACTGCAGTTTAATAGAGGCCTAACATTCTAGGCAGTGCAAAGCAATTTTCCTTTAGCATTAACTGTGATAAGATGATTAATTATCCTAAATGGTGTGCAAGTCTTTGATTCCGGTCCTGCAGAAATCTATCCGGTCCTGCAAAATTGACAAACTGCAGGACCGAATGTCCTGCATCGTGAAAAAGTTTTCACCAAGACTGCCAGGGTATCTTTTTGCCCCCCCCCCCCCCCAAAAAAAAATAAAATAAAATAAAATTATATTCCAACAAATTACAGATTGACCTTAAAATGCACCAAATCAATTTCTAAAATTGCCCACATGCAGACCCCCAATAAATTTTTGCAGTGTGTCATCTGACCTTTTTTAGTTTGACCACCGACCCCCCCCCCCCCCCCCCCCCACCCAAGTCAAGATGTTTCCGACAACCCTGGGAAGTGTTCATCTTCAATTTGTTGAGAGTAGAAAATGGCGGCATCCGGTTAGGCTGGTTTTCGCGCGCTCTGGACGGATCGTAAAAAATACAATAGTTAAATTTATCCCCGACGAGTGAATTTCACAGAGTTGACCTATGAAACCATAGTGATACTACCTACGTAGAAGATAAAGGTGTAAACATGGCACAGATAGAAAGAAAACCACCCCGAAACGCGGACGATCTACTGAGAGGTGACGCCACCTCGCTGGACATAGTGATAGCCATAAACGCGCTCGGCAAGAGAGTGACAGCGACTGAAAAGGCTCAGACTGAGACGCAATCTACTCTGGATGTTATCAACACGACTCTACAAGGGCTCCAGGTAACCAATGCTACTACACAAAAGGCAATGGACGCTATGCTGAAACGTTTAGAAGGAAGTGACACTAAGGTCAACAATTTGACAGACATGATAGCGACAACCAGGTCTGTACTAAACAAGGTATCTGAATCGGCGGACGCCCAAACAAGGCTTCTGACAGCTCACGAGTTCAGGTTTGAAAAGCAAGATGTCCTAACCAAAAAGTCTGTGGCCATGATTGAGGGACTGGCCGAGTTCCCGGGCGAAGATCTAAAAGCTAAAATGTCCCAATTGTTTAAAGACATCAGGGTAACCTGGGGAATGGAAATGGTAGATACCGTTGACAGAGTCGGCCCGCCGCCGCGCAACCTTGACCCTACACCTGCCGAGGTTCAAAATGGCCAGGTAAACAACCCGCGTCGAGTGAGAGCACGCCCTGTCAAACTAGTCTTCACCAGACCTAATATCAAAGCAGATATGATGGCTTCGCTAAAGTTCCTAAAGAACAATAAAACCTGGGAATACGTATCCATTGGGGACGAACTGACGGAGAGGGAGCATAGAGACTTTATTAACCTGCGTACCATGTATTTCCATGCCAAAGCAGAAGGCTACAACTGTGGGACATATATGAAAATATGCTAAAGCGTATGCTTGATGTTTCATGCCCAGTTAGAGAATTTAAAGTTTTGGACAAACCTGATCCTTGGATATCTAATTTTTCATTAACACTTTCTTTGCCGAAATTGGACCGAAACTAGCCGCTGAACATGACGAACCCTATGCCTTTGAGGGCATTAGATGCCCAGTTGATATGCCTGAGATAGTTTTTTCTGATGAAGAAATATTACAGTGTGTAAAGGATATTGATGTGTCAAAGTCATCAGCGATTGACTATTTACCTACCAACATTTTTAGGGATGCCGTATTGCACAACCCATCCAGGTTTATTAAGATTATCAATTTATGTATTGTAAATTCAGACATTCCGGACTCATGGAAAATTGCGGTGGTCACCCCTCTACCTAAGCGGGGGGACCCCGCAAATGTCTCTAATTTAAGACCTATTAGTGTTTTACCAGTTCCAGGGAAGATACTTGAGAGGCTAGTTCATAACAAATTAATGGCACATATAAATTTACATGGGATTTTAAATTCAAAACAGGGAGGGTATCAAAAGAATAAATCCACACTTGATTCGATTACTACTTTTGTAGATGACATATTAGATAATAGAAATAAAGGCAATATTAGTTTAGCAGCATTTATTGACATTAAAAAAGCCTTCGATTCGGTTAATTACATAATCCTTTTAAATAAGTTAGAACAATATGGTATAAGACATAGAAATTTATCACTCATTGAAAACTACCTCTCACGTAGGCAGCAGTGCTGCATAGCCAATAGCATTAGATCTACAAGATTACCCTTAACCTGTGGAGTCCCTCAGGGATCTATTTTAGGACCATTATTTTTCTTGTTATATATTAATGACTGTATTTCCAACCAAGATGACCACCAAACGATGCTATATGCCGATGATTCTGTACTATATGTCTCTGGAAAAAAATTTGAAACCCTTTCCAATAGATTAACAATAGCTCTTGACAATTTTGGATCATGGACTAAGAAAAATAAATTAACAATTAATGGAAATAAAACCAAAATCATGACCTTTGCTTCTGACATTAAATTAAAAAATCTTCCAAAGCCAAAAATCAAATTAAACAACAAAATTCTAAAAACAGTAAATTCATACAAATACCTAGGGGTCATCTTGGATGAAGAATTAAAATTCACCAAATATGTTAGAAGTGTAATAAATAGTGTTCGTTTCAAATCTATTCTAATGTACAAAGTCAGCAAGATGCTGCCTTCTAAGGCTTTGCTAAGAGTTTACAAGACCCACGTTTTACCTGTGATTGATTATTGTGATATTTTGTATTTAAATTCTAATGTAGCGACATGTGAGGAACTGCAAAGACTTCAAAACAAATGTTTAAAAACATGTTTATTTAAACACATATTAACTTCCACAGAGATTGTACATGGGGAAGCTAAGCTGCCTACCTTAAAGGAGCGCAGACACTATCACTGTAATATGTATGCCTTTAAAAGGGCACAACGCGAAGAGTATTTAAGAGAAAGGACTAGGAATACTAGATTTTCCTCTGCTCCAGTATTAAAATATGATATTATCCACTGTAAGGCATATGAAGATAGTCCCCGCGTGGCGCTTGCACAGGCTTGGAATGCCCTCAAACCAGATATTAGAAACATCGTTGATCATGACACATTTAAGTCAAAAATGTCTGAAAAACTGTATAAAACGGTGCCAATAATTAATTAATACAAAATTAATTATGTATCCGAGTAATTAATTTACTTGTGATACAAGGGGTAATTATAAAAGGGTTTTGTATATGTGTACTTAATATTAATATGTGATGCCGCGGCAAGTTTTCTACGAAATACCTGTTATAATTATATAAATCATGTAAAACTATTTTTCTCATCATATGGACAGCCTATAATAACTGCTCGCAGATGGGCTGTCCATGTTCTTTATTTGGTCGTATCGTATAGCATATTGACATAATCATTTGAATTTGTACCTGAATATTAGACCAAATAAAAGTTCGAATTTGAATTTGTTCAAAAAAAACCCTATGCGTGGGCCTGGGGTGGGAAGCATAGGTCACCCCGTGCAATGTCCAGGCGGCGCTGAGCGGGCGCCGCAGCGAGGTTGAGCCACGCAATCTGTGGGTACGAGGTTAGGCGGCCCGCCTGGCGACAAGATTATGAATAATGAACCTTATCCTAATCTTAAATTAATGATTCCCTCGACGAATCCTTATGACACTGTTTGATGCAATCCTGACGTAAATGGGTGACGTTTGATCCCACTTTTAGGGGCATGCAGACGCCAAAACGCGCGGGAAGGGAGACGTGGCGCACCTTGTGACGTCAGTAACCATGGTTACAGCTATGACGTCATCATAACGTCGTCACTCAGCCGCGGCCTTTAAAAAAACAATAACAACAGTTAGAGATCTAGTTGGACATTTCCCCAACATTTCCCCATCAATTGACAAAGTATCTGCCCCGCTACATGACAGAGAGATGACGGACTCGGAGGAGGAGTACTTGGGGAGCAGAGAGCTGCAGAGAATCCTGTTGGAGGCGGCGTCAGACTTGGTGAGGAAGGAGCACCACATGGGGCGTCATGGCGGCTGTGTGGTGCAGCCTTGTGGCTCGGCCAGCTCCCACAATGTGCCCTATGACAACCACAATAATGCAGAAACAGACGAAGATCCCCGCGAGGATTCTTACTACTTGAGAAAGTCTTTCAGCTCGCCAGCCATCCCCGAACTTGGACGTCAGCTCTACTATTCTGACTCTCGGGCTAGACGTAGCAGGGAGACTGCAGAAGGTATTCTAGCCCAAGTTCCTGGCGACATTAATTTTGCAGTCTATAAATTATAATGTAAGTCCCTAGATAGATAGATCCCCCCCTCCTCGCCATTCACCAGCCTTTAAAATAGGAAATATCACTGGAAAGAAAGTGACCCCCTCCCCCTCCCCCAGGGCCCAGGATCCTCACTACTGACACTACTGACGCATATAGATCTACTAAATAAATTTTACGGGATAGGCCTAGCATTGATGATTGAGTGTACAGCCTCCCTAGTAGGCCTAGTTATGAGATATAAACATAGGCCTAAAACATAATGAAGAAATGAACCATTCAATATACCTATGAGTATGATAAAATAAGGTTTTACTAGATCTAAATGGTCTCAAAGTCGTCACAACAAAATAAAAAGCGACTTTTTGACCTGTGACCCTTTATTTCAGCCACTTTCCGACCTGACCCCTCTGCACCCCTCTACCTGTGTGACTAATGCACCTTTTCCCCTAGATCATATTAGGGAGTGGTCATTATTTATCCACGTTGGGGGGGATTGGTGGGATGGGGGGGGCAAACAAATTTCGATCCCTCAAAGGGGTGGGGGCCAAAAAAATATTTTCGGCATAAAAGCCCGCTCTTTACTATAGTTCAAAGAGGGGGGGGGGATTTTGTACCGTCTCGAGGAGAGGGCAGAAGATTCCCCCCCCCCCGCCGTTGTTAAATAATGACCACTCCCCTTGGCCTTGCTCTACGCCACCTAAGCAGAGGGATCGCATTATATGGTCTACCCTTTCCCCTATAGCTGATGACACTGGTGCCCCCCACCTGTGCCGCGAGAACCGCGTCAACATGGACAACTATACAGAGAACTACAGCCTCCAGTCCACCAGGGGGCGTGAGCGGCATCGCCGGGAGGTTCGCCAGGACCACCCTTACCGGGAGCGGTCCGACCAGGAGGACCCGCACCGTGAGCTGAGTAGTGACGGGTCGTACGAGGTGATAGACCTCAGCACCATAGAGATGCAGCTGGGGGAGCAGGAACAGGACACCCCCCAACACTATGTCAGGTAAGCTGTGCCACGGTTATAAACAACACCATAGAGCTGTAGCAGGAGCAGGAACAGGACACCCCCCAACACTATGTCAGGTAAGCTGTGCCATGGTTAGGGTTATATACAACACCATAGAGCTGTAGCAGGAGCAGGAACAGGACACCCCCCAACACTATGTCAGGTAAGCTGTGCCACGGTTAGGGTTATATACAACACCATAGAGCTGTAGCAGGAACAGGACACCTCCCAACACTATGTCAGGTAAGCTGTGCCATGGTTAGGGTTATATACAACACCATAGAGCTGTAGCAGGAGCAGGAGCAGGACACCCCCCAACACTATGTCAGGTAAGTTGTGCCATGGTTAGGGTTATATACAACACCATAGAGCTGTAGCAGGAACAGGAACAGGACACCCCCCAACACTATGTCAGGTAAGTTGTGCCATGGTTAGGGTTATATACAACACCATAGAGCTGTAGCAGGAGCAGGAGCAGGACACCCCCCAACACTATGTCAGGTAAGCTGTGCCATGGTTATATACAACACCATAGAGCTGTAGCAGGAACAGGACACCCCCCCAACACTATGTCAGGTAAGCTGTGCCATGGTTATAACTGAGTTCTTATAATATTGTCCAGACAATAGCCTGCCTGATACTGCTCACTCTCTTTGACCAGGAGTATGACTCTGTACTATTATTGTGTTGTTCAGAGACCCTGCGTGGGGTGAGGTGAGGTCTGCGTGGGCTGAGGAGGAGGCATACAGGGCGTACTACCAGCAGTTTGACTCAGACTATTATTGTGTTGTACAGAGACCCCAGTATGACTCAGACTCTGTGTACTATTATTGTGTTATACAGAGACCCCAGTATGACTCAGACTCTGTGTACTATTATTGTGTTGTACAGAGACCCCAGTTTGACTGAGACTCTGTTCTATTATTGTGTTGTACAGAGACCCCAGTATGACTCAGACTCTGTACTATTATTGTGTTGTACAGAGACCCCAGTATAACTCTGTGTACTATTGTTGTGTTGTACAAAGACCCCAGTATGACTCAGACTGTGTACTATTATTGTGTTGTACAGAGACCCCAGTATGACTCAGACTCTGTGTACTATTGTTGTGTTGTACAAAGACCCCAGTATGACTCAGACTGTGTACTATTGTTGTGTTGTACAAAGACCCCAGTATGACTCAGACTGTGTACTATTGTTGTGTTGTACAAAGACCCCAGTATGACTCAGACTGTGTACTATTGTTGTGTTGTACAGAGACCCCAGTATGACTCAGACTGTGTACTATTGTTGTGTTGCTCAGAGACCCCAGTTTGACTCAGACTCTGTACTATTATTGTGTTGTACAGAGACCCGAGGGCCTCGTGGGCTGAGGAGGAGGCACGCAGGGCATACTACCAGCAGTTTGACCAGCAGTATGACTCAGACTCTGTGTGCTATTATTGTGTTGTTCAGAGACCCCAGTTTGACTGAGACTCTGTACTATTATTGTGTTGTACAGAGACCCCAGTATAACTCAGACTCTGTGTACTATTGTTGTGTTGCTCAGAGACCCCAGTATGACTCAGACTCTGTACTATTATTGTGTTGTTCAGAGACCCCAGTTTGACTGAGACTCTGTACTATTATTGTGTTGTACAGAGACCCCAGTATAACTCAGACTCTGTGTACTATTGTTGTGTTGCTCAGAGACCCCAGTTTGACTCAGACTCTGTACTATTATTGTGTTGTTCAGAGACCCGAGGGCCGGGTGGGCTGAGGAGGAGGCACGCAGGGCGTACTACCAGCAGTTTGACCAGCAGTATGACTCAGATGGAGAGGAGTCCTACCTGGAGGAGTCCCCGTTGTGCTCCAACAGACCCATCATACGCATCCTGGACGAGGGAGACACGGGAGGAGAGACCGCCCGCAGTGACCCAGGACCACTCGGGTACTCACGCCGAGAGCAACTCGAGTTTACAACAGGTACTTATTACCATACCATAAAACCTCTCTTTTTGGGGACTTTAGGCTTGATTCGGCTTATAGCATTGTCTCAAAGATCAGGGTCGGCTTATAAGAGAGGCATTTCATCAGGTAAATTATACTTTAACTGGCTTTAAAACGGCCCAAAGTCGGTTCATAATGGTCTCTCAAGGTTTGGGGGGCGGGGGGTGTCAGCTTATAAGGGAGGTAGGCTTATCAGACTTGCGGTACATTTTAACAAGCAGTCAATTTAAGAAGAATATCTATTTCCAGGGGCATGTTTAAAACAGTTAGTTTTTTTCAAAACTAAAATACACTGAAACCTATTTTAGATTTCTATGACTATGTTTTCTGGTGTTTAAACACACCCATTTTTGTATGTTCAGCTGAACACAGAGAGGCACTCTACGGCGCTGAGAGGTTCATCACAAACCTTAAAGAAACCCTGCACAGAGTGACGGCCGACAGAGACAATCTGCTCGTAAGTAAAACCACTGAATGTTATGAAGAACCCAGCCAACAAAAAAACTTTTACATCAAAATAACGTTCTAAAATTGTATATAACGTTAGGCCTAAAAAAAAAAAAGTTGTGTTCCGGTATCCCGACCGACCCTACGTTTTTGGGGCCGACTCTAATTTTTTTTGGACATTTTTTTAATTTTTGAGGAAATTTATGACATTTTAGGCGTTTTTACTACTGAAATTGTCATTTATGACCAAAAAAGAAATTGTAAAAAAAAAAAGAGATTCGACCTACTGACCCTGTTTATTTTTGGCCATGTTTCCGGAACACAACTCTTTTTTTTTAGGCCTCATGCCATAGTGAGGAGCCTTAGAGAAACGTTATATAACATTACAAAATGTTGTATAACGCTTTTTGTTCGCTGGGAAGGATGTGACTAGCGGTAGAGAGGGAGTTCTACTTCAATGTTCTTTTATACTTACTGAAAGCAGAGAGGGAGGATCTTGTAAGTATAATGACTAAAGGTAGACGGAAGACTGCTGTAGATGTGGACATACTAACCAGGCTGAAATTATAATATAATGTACCGTAAAACCCCGCCTATAAGCCGAAAGTGATTTTTGGGGTCTTAGGGCCCCCACTGGGCCCCGCCCGACCCTTCAAAAAACAGCATTAAGAGAGATTTTGATCGTTTTATGTCATTGGAATACAATGTACCATTTGTTTAACATGTATATTTCATGTGGAAAAGATTCAGTCTTATTGCTGACAGTTTTGATACACTCTACACCATTATCTCCATTATCCTTTGCAAAACCCCACCTATAAGCCGAATGTGAGTTTGAAGAAAAAAATTCGGCTTATATGGAAAATAACGCCAAAATAAATTCGGCTTATTCCCAGGGTTTTACGGTATTATGGATCTTCTAAATTGATGAGTGATGAGAACATTAAGGATCAAGAAGGCCAGGAAATGTCATTGGATGATGTTAATATCCTTTTTTGAAACCCTTTCTTTTTAAGGAGCTGCATAACGTCAGGACAGGAGAGTGGATTGAGGTAAAGGAGCGTCTAGAGGCCGAGATCGTGGAACTACGAGAGCAAAACACCACCCTCCTCTGTGACAGACTTAACAAAGGTAAACAAAACACCACCCCCCTCTGTGACAGACTTAACAAACAAAACACCCCCCTCCTCTGTGACAGACTTAACAAACAAAACACCACCCTCCTCTGTGACAGACTTAACAAACAAAACACCCCCCTCCTCTGTGACAGACTTAACAAACAAAACACCACCCTCCTCTGTGACAGACTCAACAAAAAAAACACCACCCTCCTCTGTGACAGACTTAACAAACAAAACACCCCCCTCCTCTGTGACAGGCTTAACAAACAAAACACCACCCTCCTCTGTGACAGGCTTAACAAACAAAACACCTCCCTCCTCTGTGACAGACTTAACAAACAAAACACCACCCTCCTCTGTGACAGACTTAACAAACAAAACACCCCCTCCTCTGTGACAGACTTAACAAACAAACACCCCCCTCCTCTGTGACAGACTTAACAAACAAAACACCCCCCTCCTCTGTGACAGACTTAACAAAGGTAAACAAAACACCACCCTCCTCTGTGACAGACTTAACAAACAAAACACCCCCTCCTCTGTGACAGACTTAACAAACAAAACACCACCCTCCTCTGTGACAGACCTAACAAACAAAACACCCCCTCCTCTGTGACAGACTTAACAAACAAAACACCCCCCTCCTCTGTGACAGACTTAACAAACAAACACCCCCCTCCTCTGTGACAGACTTAACAAACAAAACACCCCCCTCCTCTGTGACAGACTTAACAAAGGTAAACAAAACACCACCCTCCTCTGTGACAGACTTAACAAAGGTAAACAAAACACCACCCTCCTCTGTGACAGACTTAACAAACAAAACACCCCCTCCTCTGTGACAGACTTAACAAACAAAACACCCCCCTCCTCTGTGACAGACCTAACAAACAAAACACCCCCCTCCTCTGTGACAGACTTAACAAAGGTAAACAAAACACCCCCCTCCTCTGTGACAGACTTAACAAACAAAACACCCCCTCCTCTGTGACAGACTTAACAAACAAAACACCACCCTCCTCTGTGACAGACTTAACAAACAAAACACCACCCTCCTCTGTGACAGACTTAACAAACAAAACACCACCCTCCTCTGTGACAGACTTAACAAACAAAACACCCCCCTCCTCTGTGACAGACTCAACAAACAAAACACCACCCTCCTCTGTGACAGACTTAACAAACAAAACACCCCCCTCCTCTGTGACAGACTTAACAAACAAAACACCACCCTCCTCTGTGACAGACTTAACAAACAAAACACCACCCTCCTCTGTGACAGACTTAACAAACAAAACACCCCCCTCCTCTGTGACAGACTCAACAAACAAAACACCACCCTCCTCTGTGACAGACTTAACAAACAAAACACCCCCCTCCTCTGTGACAGACTTAACAAACAAAACACCACCCTCCTCTGTGACAGACTTAACAAACAAAACACCCCCCTCCTCTGTGACATACTTAACAAAGGTCAACAAAACACCACCCTCCTCTGTGACATACTTAAACAAAACACCCCCCTCCTCTGTGACATACTTAACAAAGGTCAACAAAACACCCCCCTCCTCTGTGACATACTTAACAAAGGTCAACAAAACACCACCCTCCTCTGTGACAGACTTAACAAAGGTCAACAAAACACCACCCTCCTCTGTGACAGACTCAACAAAGGTCAACAAAACACCACCCTCCTCTGTGACAGACTCAACAAAGGTCAACAAAACACCACCCTCCTCTGTGACAGACTTAACAAACAAAACACCACCCTCCTCTGTGACAGACTTAACAAACAAAACACCCCCCTCCTCTGTGACAGACTCAACAAACAAAACACCACCCTCCTCTGTGACAGACTCAACAGACAAAACACCACCCCCCTCTGTGACAGACTTAACAAACAAAACACCCCCCTCCTCTGTGACAGACTTAACAAACAAAACACCCCCCTCCTCTGTGACAGACTTAACAAACAAAACACCCCCTCCTCTGTGACAGACTTAACAAACAAAACACCCCCCTCCTCTGTGACAGACTTAACCAAGGTAAACAAAACACCACCCTCCTCTGTGACAGACTCAACAAACAAAACACCCCCTCCTCTGTGACAGACTTAACAAACAAAACACCACCCTCCTCTGTGACAGACTTAACAAAGGTAAACAAAACACCACCCTCCTCTGTGACAGACTTAACAAACAAAACACCCCCCTCCTCTGTGACAGACTCAACAAACAAAACACCCCCTCCTCTGTGACAGACTTAACAAACAAAACACCACCCTCCTCTGTGACAGACTTAACAAACAAAACACCCCCCTCCTCTGTGACAGACTTAACAAACAAAACACCCCCCTCCTCTGTGACAGACTTAACAAAGGTAAACAAAACACCACCCTCCTCTGTATCAGACTTAACAAACAAAACACCCCCCTCCTCTGTGACAGACTTAACAAACAAAACACCACCCTCCTCTGTGCCAGACTTAACAAACAAAACACCACCCTCCTCTGTGCCAGACTTAACAAACAAAACACCCCCCTCCTCTGTGACAGACTTAACAAACAAAACACCACCCTCCTCTGTGCCAGACTTAACAAACAAAGAACCCCCCTCCTCTGTGACAGACTTAACAAACAAAACACCCCCCTCCTCTGTGACAGACTTAACAAACAAAACACCACCCTCCTCTGTGCCAGACTTAACAAACAAAACACCCCCCTCCTCTGTGACAGACTTAACAAACAAAACACCACCCTCCTCTGTGACAGGCTTAACAAAGGTAAACAAAACACCACCCTCCTCTGTGACAGACTTAACAAAGGTAAACAAAACACCCCCCTCCTCTGTATCAGACTTAACAAACAAAACACCCCCCTCCTCTGTGACAGACTTAACAAACAAAACACCCCCCTCCTCTGTGACAGACTTAACAAACAAAACACCACCCTCCTCTGTGCCAGACTTAACAAACAAAACACCCCCCTCCTCTGTGACAGGCTTAACAAACAAAACACCACCCTCCTCTGTGACAGGCTTAACAAAGGTAAACAAAACACCACCCTCCTCTGTGACAGACTTAACAAACAAAACACCCCCCTCCTCTGTGACAGACTTAACAAACAAAACACCCCCCTCCTCTGTGACAGACTTAACAAAGGTAAACAAAACACCACCCTCCTCTGTGACAGACTTAACAAACAAAACACCACCCTCCTCTGTGACAGACTTGACAAACAAAACACCACCCTCCTCTGTGACAGACTTAACAAAGGTAAACAAAACACCACCCTCCTCTGTATCAGACTTAACAAACAAAACACCACCCTCCTCTGTGACAGACTTGACAAACAAAACACCACCCTCCTCTGTGACAGACTTAACAAAGGTAAACAAAACACCACCCTCCTCTGTGATAGACTTAACAAACAAAACACCCCCCTCCTCTGTGACAGACTTAACAAACAAAACACCACCCTCCTCTGTATCAGACTTAACAAACAAAACACCACCCTCCTCTGTGACAGACTTGACAAACAAAACACCACCCTCCTCTGTGACAGACTTGACAAACAAAACACCACCCTCCTCTGTGACAGACTTAACAAAGGTAAACAAAACACCCCCCTCCTCTGTGACAGACTTAACAAAGGTAAACAAAACACTAACCTCTTTTGTGACTTAAAAATGGCTTAAATATTATTAACCCAGGGCACTCTGCTGTTCCTGGGTCTGATACAATGATTTTCGTTCTTTTACAATGATTTGAGTAGTTTTTCGAGTTTTTTTTGTGGTAGTGCATCCGTGCACTAACTATATATATAAGAAAGATTGATTTAATGCCAGTGTCAGATTTCACTGAAAATCTAAAATTATCTCAAATAAAATTTCTTATTTTAGAAACTGTCTTGTATAGGTTTCATTCTCCACATTCTCCTCAGGTGGCCGCATGAACAAGCGGCTGGCCAGCACCCTGATCAAGGCTAAGCAGGAGTCGGACCGGGCCTTGGCCACAACTCTAGAGCGGCAACAAAAGGTACGGTAACCCCAGTAAACAAAGAATGTTATACAACATTTTATAACGTGTCTCTAAGGCATAACGTTATATAAAGTTATAAAATGTTATTTTGATGTAAAATAACACACTTTTTTTTGTTAGCTGGGGGCCCTGTGGTATTTGTATACTTGATGTAATAAGTGTACACCTGAACAGAACCTGCACTACTAGAAGTACCGTACTAAAACATCTGGTGAGTGCACTGTGCGACACAACTGTATACAAATACAGTATAAAGTATGTGATATTCAGCCATGTTGCCAAAAATCTACACCCTTTAGTAAAATCTACATGCAGTATAAAGTAGTAACCATATGTTGTGTTGACAGCTAAATGAGCTGCAGCTTTTGGTGACGATGCAGCAGCGTTTCATCTGTCAGTGTACTATGTATGTGTATTATGGCAGCTAGTATTAATCAGTTTAATGTACTTGTACTTGTCAGATTAACGAGCTGCGGTTGCTGGTGACGATGCAGCAGCGTTACATCCTGTCTATGGAGGACACGATGAGACAGATGCACGAGATGCTGACACAACGACACGGCCAGGACAACAACCAGCCCCTACTGGTGAGTTACTCTCTGGGTGCCCTCTCCTCTGCTAAACATGGCAGTATGGTCATCTACACTTCTGTGCAACCTTTCTGAAAATTGGCAACACTTGCACATTTAGACTCCAATAATTATGCAATATTACACAGGCAGACTCCAGAAATTTTGGCAATACTACAGGTAACCTCCAGAAATAAGTAGTATTCTCATATGCAATCTCATTTCCTTACTGTTTGCAATGGGTCAAGTATTATTCACAACCTGCAGGTAGAGAAGGAGTTCCCTATGCGGCACCCGGCCGAGGCCCAGGTACAAAGCGGCCTTAAGGAGGTGCTGGACTGTGACCGTGGTAACTACATCCCCGGGACAACAACCGACCCTGACCTGGCCACCACCCAGGTGTTTGACTTCCCAGGTAGGTCCTACTCACAGCTTCACTCCAACCACTAACATGACACCAGGTGTTTGACTTCCCAGGTAGGGTACAAAGCTTCACTCCCACCACTAACATGACACCAGGTGTTTGACTTCCCAGGTAGGGTACAAAGCTTCACTCCCACCACTTACATGACACCAGGTGTTTGACTTCCCAGGTAGGGTACAAAGCTTCACTCCCACCACTAACATGACACCAGGTGTTTGACTTCCCAGGTCCCACTCACAGCTTCACTCCCACCACTAACATGCCACCAGGTGTTTGACTTCCCAGGTAGGTAGTACTCACAGCTTCACTCCCACCACTAACATGCCACCAGGTGTTTGACTTCCCAGGTAGGGTACAAAGCTTCACTCCCACCACTAACATGCCAGCAGGTGTTTGACTTCCCAGGTAGGTCCTACTTACAGCTCCACTCCCACCACTAACATGACAACCAGGTGTTTGACTTCCCAGGTAGGTAGTACTCACAGCTCAACTCCCACCACTAACATGCCAGCAGGTGTTTGACTTCCCAGGTAGGTCCTACTCACAGCTCCACTCCCACCACTAACATGACAACCAGGTGTTTGACTTCCCAGGTAGGTAGTACTCACAGCTTCACTCCCACCACTAACATGCCACCAGGTGTTTGACTTCCCAGGTAGGTAGTACTCACAGCTCCACTCCCACCACTAACATGCCACCAGGTGTTTGACTTCCCAGGTAGGGTACAAAGCTTCACTCCCACCACTAACATGCCACCCAGGTGTTTGACTTCCCAGGTAGGGTACAAAGCTTCACTCCCACCACTAACATGCCACCAGGTGTTTGACTTCCCAGGTAGGGTACAAAGCTTCACTCCCACCACTAACATGCCACCCAGGTGTTTGACTTCCCAGGTAGGGTACAAAGCTTCACTCTCTCCACCAACATGCCCCCCAGTATCTCACTAATACAGTCCTAGACCACGCTATGTCCCATCAACAATTTAACTATGTCGCATAAATAATTTCACTTGAAAAAAGTATCCGAGCCATAAAAATTTTAGTCAATCCTTGGAGATCACCAGAATTGAGATTTTAAAAAAAGAAAAATTTATTCTTGGAGCGGAGCCAGTGAAATCCAAAGACAATTCTTTCTTTTTTTAAATTAGTTGAAACTTTCCAAAAATTTTTGGTCTTGTCAAGGGGCTCCATGTGTGCTATGTTGTGCTAAATGTGTGCTATGTTGTCCTAAATGTGTGCTGTGTTGTGCTAAATGTGTGCTGTGTTGTCCTAAATGTGTGCTATGTTATCCTAAATGTGTGCTGTGTTGTGCTAAATGTGTGCTGTGTTGTCCTAAATGTGTGCTGTGTTGTGCTAAATGTGTGCTGTGTTGTGCTAAATGTGTGCTGTGTTGTGCTAAATGTGTGCTGTGTTGTGCTAAATGTGTGCTGTGTTGTCCTAAATGTGTGCTGTGTTGTCCTAAATGTGTGCTGTGTTGTGCTAAATGTGTGCTGTGTTGTGCTCCATGTGTGCTGTGTTGTGCTCCATGTGTGCTGTGTTGTGCTCCATGTGTGCTGTGTTGTGCTCCATGTGTGCTGTGTTGTGCTCCATGTGTGCTGTGTTGTGCTCCATGTGTGCTGTGTTGTGCTCCATGTGTGCTGTGTTGTGCTCCATGTGTGCTGTGTTGTGCTACCTGTGTGCTGTGTTGTGCTCCATGTGTGCTGTGTTGTGCTACATGTGTGCTGTGTTGTGCTACATGTGTGCTGTGTTGTGCTACATGTGTGCTGTGTTGTGCTACATTAACCTTGTTGTGTTTTGTTGCAGCAGGAGAGTCGCAGTACGAGGACGTGGCAGCCTTCAACATGATGAAAGTTCCTTATGTACGCGGCGCTCTGTCCATGGTATAGTGCCACCAATACAGGCCCCATACATACGGAGCGCTCTGTCCATGGTGTAGTGCCAACGATGTAGGCCCCATACGTACGGAGCATCCTTTCCATGGTGTAGTGCCAACCTGTGTGTCCATGGTATAGTGCCAACGATATAGGCCTCATACATACGGAGCACGCTGTCCATGGTATAGTGCCAGTGACGACGGTCCCCTAGGTCAGGAGTACTCGGTCCATGGTATAGTGCCAGTGATGAGGTTCCCCTACCTGCTCTGTCTACAGCACAGACTAAGTGACAAAGGTGTGCAGTGGTCTGTATACAGCACGCAGTAAATGATGTCAAGATGCTGAGGGACCATCCCGCAAAGCACAGTATCAGACTGTTTCTCAATTAAGCCGTCCTCGAGGAAATCATCTGTTGCAATACTTTAGGTCACTTGGAATGTATATTTTGTCCTACTACTACCACTACATTGAACATGATTATAGAGAAAAGAATTTTATTGTTCCATGAAGAATTCATGAATCAACAATAAATGGTGATTTAAGTACAGAAACATGATATTTAAGAGGGCAGTATGTGATATATTTATTGTATACATGACTATATATATACAAATGTTAAAGTCTCAACATTGTACTGATGTATATACCCACATTAGGACTATTTTATACAATGTGCATTGTTATTTGAATGTTCTCAAATTGATATGTGCAATTTTTTCGATTTTGTCATCCTAATGGTGTTGCCATAACACATTGTGAATACACAATTTGTATTTTCCATGTTTCTTTCACAATAAAATTGTAAATAACCATTTCACATTTTACATATCGTCAATTTCTTATTAATGTTTTTGTCAGAAGGAGGCCTCCATTTATTACATGGGCAGGCGTGGGGAGAGGGGGATCAGAGGGGAGTTTATATATACATGTACTAAATATTTTGCACACAAAGCTAAGCCATCCAGGTGAGGTTATAGGTTTAATCAAGTTTGTGATACATCAGTTAAATATGGCATGGTTGGTACTCAGTCACAAAGTGATTCTAATACATTTACTGCCATTCAGGATTAACGTTTATCCCACTCAATGTGTACTTTGGATAAAATATCAAGCCATAGGGTATGAAAGGGGTCTATATGGGGGGGTCCCCATGTAGCATGTCGATTTTAAGAAATGGTCATGTCACCGTGTCGAATTTAGCCATCCACGCCCATTATGAAGGGTAGAGAAGGCCTAGTTACTTGGTCTTGGGCCCTTGTGAAACTTACACACACCGGCCTATTTATTAACATTCAATAAGATAACAGTCACAGAAAAAGAAAAAAGAGATAATGAAGCCAGCTGCCTGGCTCCCCTTTCTGCCTGCCTGAGAGGGGGGATCAGCTGTGACCTAGTTATACCTGGTCACAGGTGAGGAAGGGTAGGTGGTGCCCCTATTAACTAATACCTGAACCAGGCGTATGACTCTAACCAATAATCATTCATCGACTCAGAATTAATTAACCCTGAGTACTATACACTGCCTAATTTTTCGTTTAAGACATATTTGGGACATGGGAAAACGTTTGTCATTCAGTTGCTGTTCGACATAGACAAAAGGGGACAAAACAGAGAGGAAGGCAATATCGGGTGACAGATTGGAGGGTTTTTGGTTTTTTTAATACTTTTTTCAAGACCACGAGGGAGATTACTTTTTCATTTTTCCTCAGTTAAGGTGACAAGGGAGGTATCCGCAAAGCTGATAATCAATTTTAAGTGGCCTAATATTCGCCTTTTTTTATCTTTCGGTGTTATGGAAATGTACTAAAACCAAACTATCCTCGGTAACGGGCGACCATAGGCTCCAAGGTATTATTGTTTTTCGTCAAAGATAGAAATAATATTTTGAGCCAAAGTTGTGCTATTTCTCTCATCTTGTACCTCTATCTCACTTCAAATACCATCTAACATCAAAGATCTACAGCCAAGCTGGGCAAAAACTTGGCATGTCCTGTGGTAACACTGTTGGTAACACATTTCAAGAAGTAAACTATAAGCAAAATGTTTGAGGCAATAACACACAAGAAAAATCATACTGCATGAAATCTGTTGAAAATAAAAATGATTTTAATACACCCTATCCCCCAACTCAGGAAGGCACATAAAATGTGACAACGCCCCCCCCCCCCCCCCCCCCGTCAAAGATATGGTGGCGCCACTTGCAGTTCTCGTACTCTGCGAGAATTCAACGAGACAGCACGAGATTTCCACAGTGGCAGCATAAAAGAGTGCAGAGCAAAATAATACTCTGTATGTGGTGGTGGTAGGACGGCTGTCCACCCACCCCCTCTACCTACACCTGATACCCACCCACACCAACCTCCTGGACGACTTCTGGGAGGAACCCTCCATCCAGCACCTGGTCCCTGCTGAGGAGGAAGGTCAGGGCTTGATGAAGGTCAGAGAGGTCATCAAGGACAAAGGTCATGTGCCTCTTACTGATGTAGAGGTGCTGGGACTGAGGAAGGTCATCTGTGATATCCTCTCCATCACCAACGGGCAAAGGTATGTACCTCAGGGGTCACTTTTGGGGATCTTCTGATCAAATGATTTGAAACTGATTGAAATAGCCTTGTATATTGTCTCATTTAAAAGCTGATGTCAATTTAAATGAGAAGATAATCACCGTCCGCAAGTGTGCTAGGGGACATAATATCATATTTTTACAAAATTGTTGTTGTTATTTCTGTTCTTTTCCTTCAGCCTTCCAAGGGAATCTCAATGCGGTGAAGGCATTATCCTGAATGTGATAAAGACCAATATGAGTGTCTCACCATCAACTGTTCCCACTGAGCCCAACAATGAAGGGGTGAGTGAGAAAAAGGCAGGAACAGAGTCAAAGTCTCTGCAGCCCGTTGTGCGTGAGACCTGCCCTGAGGATAGCACTAAAGCACAACACTCAGAGGAGCTAGTGAAGGCACAGGAGGCCAGTGTATCCAAACCCACAGACTAAGTCCTTGAGCTCAGAATCCAGCAATGACATGCAAACGGTCACCTTGAAACCAAAGGCTAATTCAAGCTCATGCAATCTGTTTTGATATTTACATTATAATATTGTCTTCTGAAAAATACATGTATATGTATAGCACAGCGGGATATCTCAAAGGATGTATCATGGACAGTATATGTAATAATGAGGAGAGAGATATTAAAGTAATGATATGTCTGAATTGAATGATACATAAAAACATTGATTTGGGTACTGTCAATCTGTGGTCTTGGCTGTGAAGTGTTGACAGATAGGGCCAACTTGGTTGAGGCATCTGAAATTTGGGAAATTTCTTCCTTATGTTTACCAATTATGTGCCAAATACTGTATTCTAATAAACTATCCATTTATGTTCTATTTATGATATATGTATTCTTTATCAATTATTCTAGAGGCTGTAGAGTAGGAGAGGGGGGGTGGGCATAAGTGATTGGAATAAGTTGAGGGGAGGGGGTCTATATTAAATGAACCATGTATGTTAGATGCACCCATTATTCTTTCATGGCATTAGTTGGACTCTAAGATTTACCCATGAAGGGCTTTTTTTATCTATTTTTAATGGTTATAGCCCTTTTTGCTTTAGGTCTCAGTGAAGGAAATGGTTCTTATATATACTTTGATATAGCATAACACACAAAAACAACTACTGGTACAATTACAATTTCTGAAAATCACCTCTAATAAATACATCCTTTCTACAAAACATATCCAATCAAACTTACTGACCATGGAAAAATTGAACACTGGTCTATAGCATAAAACCACTTGAATTTCAGCTTAATTTGCACTGAATGAATTGCATTTTTACTGATTCCCCATCTAGCCTTTCACTGATTGACTCAGGGTTACCCTGAGTCTTGTGCGACCGGTTACAGTGGCTCTCTCAGCCTAAAATTTAAAACAGCTGTCATTCCTTCAAAATTGGAGCTTTTTCTCTCAATTTTGTGTCATTAGATGCGTTACAATGTTGTCCTTCCTATGTAGTCGCGCTTTAATCCATTTTCAAACGCTCCCCCCTGAAAAGCATGATTTTAATTTTGTGTCTAAAATGGTGGTAATTTGCTTCAGCATAGAGCCCTATGGGAGCCCGTAGATAACCCTTAACATTGAACATTTACATATTGAACAGGCTCAGTGCTATCTCTATGGGAGAGGGTTATCTGCAGTGACACTACAGGGGTGAGACGTTTTTTTTCAGACATTCTGACAGCTCTAACCTTAGGGTAATTGACTGGGGGTTACTTTGGGAATGGTTAATGCATGGTCATTTTGTGTTGTGTGTGATATTGAACATGTCAGTTGGGGAGGGGGGCACTTGATGGGAGGTGGTCCTCATGCCCCCTGCTGATTAAAAAAAAAGAATTCATGTCACCATATCAAATTTCTTTTTTGCCATGTTAAGACCTTAATAAGCATATAGGATGCTTAGGCTAATATAAAAATGTGAATAAGGGCTCAAGTACCCCCCCCCCCAAAAAAAAGTCAATGCACACATTTTTTCTGAGTATACCCTTTTTTTGCGCTGCTAGCGTCACTCGGTGTGACTTTCTCAGGGCACCTGCGTCATGCGACCTATAGGTTGTGGGGTGCAGGCCTGGAGGTAGTGTGTTGTCAGCTCCTGATATGTTATACTTGTGATGCACAATTCGGGTATGCTATCCGAAACGGTGCAGCCAGGATACAAGAGAAGTGTGTGAGTGAGACCAGGTTGAGACCGGGTATCCATGGCAAAGGGGAAATGTAAAACAAACATTCTGCCACAGCTTTAGCTACAGCGTCTGCCACAGCTATCACCACAGCTTCTGCCACAGCTTTTACCACAGATTTTAGCTGGGTGAGACGTTTTTCATCAGACCAAAATGGCTTAGGAACAGATATGTGGACAAAGCTTGTGTATAGTAGGGTCTGTGTGTGGTGGTGTACAGGGGTAGGGGCAGGGGTAGGGGTATGCATGCACACTACACAATGCACACTACACATGCATCCTACACCTGTACACTACACATGCACACTACACATGTACACTACACATGCACACTATGCATGCACACTACACCTGTACACTACTCATGCACACTAAACATGTACACTACACGTGCACATTCCACATGCACACTATGCCCACACACTTCTCATGCACACTACAGGCAACTACCCTGAGTCTTTTGTGATTAGGATCACACGCTCGATTTTTCCCCATCCAGTACTAGTTTTCATAATATTGGCATTATTTTCAACTTAATTATTGACCATTCAGTGCTCCTGCAGTACTCACTTCAGACCACAATGGTGATGCTGAGTTCCCTCCATGAGAGCTTAGACCAGTAGTACCAGGGATGGCCGACTCTACAAAATAGGCGCCACCTGTCTTGTCCGATACGTGGCGCCCTCACCGGGGATGAGGCGAACATGACGGCCCGTAGCGGCCACTGTTAACTTTTTGGACATTTTGAAGGTTTCGCTGGTCTTTTCCTTACCCTGTCCCAGACCCTAATCGTAGATATGATTAGAATAGCATTAAGAGATATTTGGTGATACAATGTAATGCAGATTGAACATGAAGGCGAATACGATTCCCCATTGACTTAGCACTTAGCCAGAGCATGTAAACCACAGAGACACAAACACCGCAGCACAGGGTTCCAGTGTTATTGTGCCCGAGCCTCGATCGCCTCATCTATTAAAATTCAATTCTAATGTATAACATGAATGAAGTTTATCATATTTACCTGCACTTTTACTAATTTGAGGTCGCTTATTAACCTCGTGATGGTTATTGTCATGTAATTGGGATCTAAATAGCTCAACTGAGACAGTTGGCCGAACGCTAGTTTGGATTGATCCGTGCGCGGGAACAACAACACAGGCGCTCTGTGCACCATCCCGCAAAATGGCCTATATTGTGTCCGAATCATTCCTTCTATCTCGATATTTAGCAGTGATACCATTTAATCTCAATCTTATTTATCCACATTTGTTAACTACATGCTGTTTTAATGGTTTCATGGGCCATAACGGGTCTATAACTCATCGCTTGCACTCCCCTTACCAACAAACTTAGGCTCTGGTAATAGTTCGCCTCACTCCCGGTGGCTCGCATGGATCGTCCGTACGTCACAAAAACTACACTGTACACTGGGCGGAATCCCAGCCTTACCGAGGAGTATGGAAAGCGCAGAGGAACAGTGCGACATCCCTGGCGTACAGTATCTATGATGAGAGCATTGGCATTGGCGTTGTCTGTAGAATCCTGAAGATGGCGCCACTGTATAGTTGCATAAACTAGATGCTTAGACCCCAACACCGCCCCTCGCTACGGCTTTAGGGACGGCACGCCGCTGGCCGAAACGGCGTCTGATTGGCTAAGCGACGTCATTGCGAGCTAATATTTTTATTGGCTTACGTCCGTCACGTGTGTCAACAAGGGCTTTTCCCGTGGGCTTGCTTTGGCGCGTGGATCGATCGGAGTGAGGCAGTGTCGTCTGCGTTGCCGTTTTAGATGTTGACATCGTGTACGTCTTCTTCACTCTAGTACTTGAGCTGATCAATCTTTGCGTTTTGAAGTTCTCGGTAAGTTCTGTTTATTATGACTAGCTATAACCTACATTTTCGTGTTGATCGTAGGCCTTTTGGTCCCTAATCTATTGATTCGATAACAACGATAGCCTGCTCAGCTCACAATACGAATACGCTGCGTATCTGTCACGGTGCTAAAGGATGTGTTAATAAAATATTGATTCTGACGGTTCTACTGTGCCAAAAAGCCTCTAATTGGCATCAAAATGACGAGAAAACACAGACCTTTTCTACTACTGAGCAGACCCTATTTTCTGTTAATTCGGACTGAAGAGTGGGTGAGTTTGAGTTACGTATGCCCAGTAGGCCATGAGATGGGGTAAGGGAGTGCTCATTTTTTAAAGGAGCATTCTCACCACTCGCACTTAACCACATAGTAGACTAGAACAGTATTAAAATTGTGAGTGGGATACGCTTGGTGATTATGCCACTTTAACAACAGGGGGGGTGGTGGATTTTGGGGGGGGGGAATTTGGACCCCTTGACTGGGGGGGGGGTAAAAAATTTAGACTCCTCTTGGGGGGGGTGAAAAAAATTCAACCTGTTTTGAGGGAAAAAGCCCGCGCGTTACTATGCTACAAAGGGGCGCGAACGCGCGCGATTTTCGGCCTGCCGGGGGGGGGGGTAAAAAATTTCGACCCCTCTAGCGGGGGGGGGGTGAAAAAATTTCTCACTGCCCCCCCCCTGTTGTTAAAGAATGAGTACTCCCTAAGTGCCTTCAGCGGCGGTGGGGTCCAGGGGGTCCAGACCCCCCCCCCCTCCCCCAACCCATAGGAAAATATTTCAAATTTTTCTTATGGTGTTTGGTGGACCCCCTCCCCCCCTCCCTTTTCAAATTCCTTGGTCCTCTACAGCGGGTAAGGGGCGGATCAGTGATGTAATCATTCTGCTGCTGATCTTTTGAGTGGGAGGCATTTCTCAAAAACGATAATGCTGTGTGTCAACATTATACTTAGACTTATTAAAAGCTGATATGGGCAAGTTGCGAGGGTCAGACGTCATGGAAAATACCCTGAACTTCCCAAGTAATTCATCCCTAATTGGATCGGTCGTCACCCCTTTGCCCTATCTTTTTACTTTTTCTTTGCTTCTAGATGTTTCGAATATTCTATGATGGCATAACTTATTTTGTTACTTCAAAGTGTGTAATAGACCCCCCCCCCCCTCAAAAA
Organism: Harmothoe impar; assembly: GCA_947462335.1. Lineage (NCBI taxonomy): Eukaryota > Metazoa > Annelida > Polychaeta > Phyllodocida > Polynoidae > Harmothoe > Harmothoe impar. The sequence goes on from OX381704.1 coordinate 431,802, forward strand.
TGTCTGCTCCTGTATAATCAACCCTTTAAGGTCTGATGTTACTCGCCAGGGCTGCATTAATCAACAATCTGCCAAATTGAAGGTTTTATTAAACCTTAAGTGAACATTATTATAGTGGGCCCATGGAAAATTGTACCCAAGATTTACTTTTTTGACGACCTACATGTATCACTTTAATTGTGAAAAATTATAGTATAGTGTATTATCCCACTCGATTCTTCATACTTTGGATAGAATACCATAGGGTATAAGTAGTAATACCCAATGTTATCAAGTGATACGCAATGTTGTCACACAGTTTTACCATGTTTTCAAGGTTGTAAAAACAGTGTGCCCTGATCGGCTGTTGAAGGATCAATGATTATTTGTTGAGGTGCATCAAATTTACAGTTTAACTATACCATAGTCCGAAAGAGGGGGGAGGGGGTCATGTGGATTGAAGTCGGGTAGAATAGGGAGAGAAATTCAGCAGGTATACGGTTTGTCAGAGTTCAGGGAATGAAGGGCTAGAAAAATGTACATTTTCCAATAAGAAATTTATTTTCCGCAGTCTGCCCCTGCACCTAGATATACACGTGTATGGACGTTAATGGTCTGCCGTATGTGTGCTAGCGGCCAATGAAAACCACATTGAATGCATTGTTGGCATCATAAGCTTTAAAATTGATACCAGATATACGCACCCTGGCAATTGATGTCATGGTTCATTCATTCGACAGAGATTTTCCCTTAAAATATTGAAATTATGAAAAAAAATTAAGTAATGTAGCACTGGCTAGCTACTCACCGGAGCTGCATTCGTGCACCATAACAACAAATCTCATCTTTTAGCAACATCTGTTCTTAAAGGGGCATTCTCACCACTCGCACTTACCACATAGCAGACTAGAACAGTACTAGGATTGTGAGTGAGAAACGCTCGAGGAGAATGCCACTTTAAAGGGTTAAATGGAGAAATTGGTAATGTCTACAGCACATTATAGTTAATCTAAATTCACTTCTTTCTGTTTCAGCTATTCCCCTTCGACTTTATCAAGGGTTGTAGGGCGACTGAGGCAACGTTTTGGAGACAGGCCGTCGTACAACTGTCACTCTTTACTAGACAAGTCAACTTAAGGTTTGTTAATCACTTTTAAAGGGCATATTTTTCCTATGGCATTGTGGGTATGAAATGTATGGATCACCAGTTATTGAAGGGGGGGGGGGGTAGGGTCTTTCAGTTTGTAGTGACGAATATGCCTATAGTGACATGTGGGTGTCGGGGGGGGGGGGGTCAGGATCTGTGTGACATCACCTTTTTAGATTTTAGCACTATAGACTATCTATTACCGGAAGAGACAGATATGTTTTTTTAGCTGCCAGGCCTTGAATAGTTGGGGCCCTTGATAGGGGGTTCCCCTTGTTGCATGTCCCATGTTGCTATGGAAAAAGCCATGTCGCTTATGTCACTAAGGGGACTCTTTGGGGCCACAGGCCCCCAGAAAATTTAGAAATTTAGTGCATTCAGAGTGGTTTGCAACAGGTTAGAATCTATATCTTCAGAAAATTTAGGAATTTACACTTAAATTGATGTGTTTTGAGGGAGTTTGAGGTTGTCATTCGAGAAAATTCTAGGAATTTTATCATGAGATTAGTGTATTCTAGTGCTTCCTGAGGTCTGATGCTATTTACATCTATTTACATCTATTTACATCTATGTCACTAAGGCAAATGTCGCATGTCAGACTTAAGAAATGCTCCATGTCCCATGTCACTAGTATGGCCATGTCCCATGTGCCCCAGTACCTCCCTGTACCCCTACTACAGTTCTGATGGTCCTACTCGACTCTTGGGTGCCCTGGTACCTCCCTGTACTCCTAGTGAAGTCTTGATGGTCTGTGAGGTGCCCTAGTACCGGTAGTACATACAGCACCCGGTCCTAAGAACAAAGAAACTGGTTTGTATATATAATTATAGAATACTGGTTTAGGTCCACAACACTCCTGACTCACGTGACCTCCAGCTGACCATTTATACCGGATTGGCAAGGTACACGTGTGTAACTGCAAGGTGACTGGGTATCGGCAGCGGGCTACCCCGGTACCTCATTTGTTTCCGTCGGGTTGCAGGTTATATGCTAGATGAGGATTATCATGGTCGTCATGATGCATTAATGCAGCCCTGGCAAGTAAGTCGCCAGGGCTGCATTCAAGTATCATGCGGACCCTATGATGTTTGAGACACTCCCGGATGGTCGGCATGATGCACTGATGCCACACTGGCTGGCTACTACCTGGGCTGCATTGGTGCATCATAACGACATATCACATATCAATAAACCCTGGAGTAAAATTCGGCCTGCCTGTAGCCTATAGAGGAGTCAGAATCTATTTGCTGGCCCCCCCTTCTATAAGTGTATTCTCATACATATACCGGCACTTCTTTGTAGAAAATGATAATTCAACATCCTATGGAAAAAAGGACTTGTCATAAAACTAGTTTTTTAATAATTACGGTAATTCTGGATCTACTTGGAACTTTTACTTAATTCTTTCAGTTTTAGAAAGTTTAGTGTAGTTCTGATTGTCCTACCCCTACTATAGTTCTGATAAGTCTACTCGACTGTTGGGTGCCCTAGTACCTCCCTGTAGCCCTACTGTAGTTCTGATAGGTCTACTCGACTGTTGGGTGCCCTAGTACCTCCCTGTAGCCCTACTGTAGTTCTGATAGGTCTACTCGACTGTTGGGTGCCCTAGTACCTCCCTGTAGCCCTACTGTAGTTCTGATAGGTCTACTCGACTGTTGGGTGCCCTAGTACCTCCCTGTAGCCCTACTGTAGTTCTGATAGGTCTACTCGACTGTTGGGTGCCCTAGAACCTCCCTATACCCCTAGTGCAGTTCTGATAAGTCTACTCGACTGTTGGGTGCCCTAGTACCTCCCTGTAGCCCTACTGTAGTTCTGATAGGTCTACTCGACTGTTGGGTGCCCTAGAACCTCCCTATACCCCTAGTGCAGTTCTGATAAGTCTACTCGACTGTTGGGTGCCCTAGAACCTCCCTATACCCCTAGTGCAGTTCTGATAAGTCTACTCGACTGTTGGGTGCCCTAGAACCTCCCTATACCCCTAGTGCAGTTCTGATAAGTCTACTCGACTGTTGGGTGCCCTAGAACCTCCCTATACCCCTAGTGCAGTTCTGATAAGGCTACCTCTACTATAGTTCTGATGCTCCTACTCGACTGTTGGGTGCCCTAGAGCATCCCTGAACCCCTGTGGGTGCCCTAGTACCGGTAGTGATGCAGATCTGTAGTTCTGATAAGTCTACTCGACTGTTGGGTGCCCTAGAGCATCCCTGAACCCCTGATGGTCCTACTCGACTGTTGGGTGCCCTAGTACCTCCCTGTAGCCCTACTGTAGTTCTGCTAAGATATTATGGCTCTTTTTAGCCATGAAAACTATTTTCTGATCGACTTCTCCCTTACTAATGGTTATGATTGTGGGATTTTCATAAACTTTTCAGTTTATTAGGCCAAAAAAAAAGAAAAAAAGTTGTCGATTTTAAGAAAAGGCCATGTCGCGGTGTCGAATTTAGGGGTCAACCCCCCTATGCTAGTTGCAGTGGTTTGGGAATACTAGTACGGTTGCATTAAGGGCAATTCATCGTTGATTAGAGCACATGAATTGCGAGCATAGACCTACTGGTACTACTATATGAATGAAAAACGTTTCAGGTAACATGGGGGAGAAATGAAGGGCCACTAGGTTGGACTTTTTTCTTAAATCTTCTTTATATGTGAAAGTACTAGCCAGCCTCTTAAAAGAGGTTAAATTTTTATTTCAGCCTCAATATTATTACAAGGGTCCATAGTATATAAAACACACAAACATATTATACAAGTATAAGAGTACGGTTATGGGATCTAAAAGTGAATATACAGATCTTGATACCAGCCTTTCCATATATGGGATGTGTACCGGATATCACTTCTTGTGGGGTCCACCATGCTTTTTATTCGTTCATTTTCAGAAGCTGTAAGCACACCCGCCTGATCTAAATCCACTTCCTTCTGTTTCAGCTATTCCCTCTGGACTTTATCAAGGGTTGTAGGGCGACTCAGGCGACGTCTTGGAGACAGGCCGTCATACAACTGTGACTCTTTACTAGACAAGTCAACTTAAGGTTTGTTATACTTTACAGCATTGGGTAAATTCATGTTCCATTATCACATCTAGAATCAATTGAAGATATGAGAGCATTTAGGTACAGGTCACACAGCCATGAAAACTACGGCCCCACACTCAAATCTAAGGGCCATTGTCTCCCGAACCGTCGTTAGAGTCTACCCCTGCCCTAGTACCTCCCTGTACCCCCAATATAGTTCTGATAGTCCTACTCGACTGTTGGGTGCCCTAGAGCATCCCTGAACCCCTAGTGTACTTTTGATAGTCCTACTCGACTGTTGGGTGCCCTAGAGCATTCCTGAACCCCTAGTGTACTTTTGATAGTCCTACTCGACTGTTGGGTGCCCTAGAGCATTCCTGAACCCCTAGTGTACTTTTGATAGTCCTACTCGACTGTTGGGTGCCCTAGAGCATCCCTGAACCCCTAGTGTACTTTTGATAGTCCTACTCGACTGTTGGGTGCCCTAGAGCATTCCTGAACCCCTAGTGTACTTTTGATAGTCCTACTCGACTGTTGGGTGCCCTAGAGCATCCCTGAACCCCTAGTGTACTTTTGATAGTCCTACTCGACTGTTGGGTGCCCTAGAGCATCCCTGAACCCCTAGTGTACTTTTGATAGTCCTACTCGACTGTTGGGTGCCCTAGAGCATCCCTGAACCCCTAGTGTACTTTTGATAGTCCCACTCGACTGTTGGGTGCCCTAGAGCATCCCTGAACCCCTAGTGTACTTTTGATAGTCCCACTCGACTGTTGGGTGCCCTAGAGCATCCTTGAACCCCTACCCAGTGAACAAAAAGACGTTTTCTGACGTTTTTAAACGTTATTCAAAAGTTTGTAAACGTTTGATACAAACGTTTTCTAGCGCTAAAACGTTGACTCATTCCAACGTTTTTTTACGTTAACATGAACATTTATATCTAACATCTTAAAACGTTTTTTCCTGATGTCTTTTCAACCTTTTTAATCCTAATTTTAGGCAGATTTCGGTACATAAATATATCATCAATACAAAGCTATAATAAGTATGTAGGATCGTGGGTTATTTCTAAAATAAAACGAATTCAAACCTGTCACCTTTTGCCAAATTATAGGCAATTAACACATCTGGTCCATTTCGGTGCCTATCTCAGTGTATCTTCTTGCTAGGACTTATACCACCACATATGATAGACATAAAGGCATTCAATGCACTTTTCAATCCATGAGCGGAGGTCACCTATACTCAGGACTAGTACAATACAACCCTTACACCCAGGGGGATATATGTGTATATTAGTTTACCACAGAATGGGTATCTCTACCATCAGAGCTACTGTATGAAAGATATTATAAAGTTATATGCTGTTTTCTATCAAAGTCAAATTCAGATTAGATCATTGATGGTATAATGTATGAATCAATCCAGGATTGATAGGATTTTCACACATATAAACAGCTTATAAGAATGGAACCTATCTAATATATCTTCTCATGAACCGAGCTGCCACCTAGTGTAAAGATGTGGTACTATTCAAAACGTTAAAAAACGTTATTATAACGTTTTTTTAAATCACAAACAAACTTAAACACTAATTATCAGCTTCTGCAAACACCTATAACGATTTGGCAGGCAAACTAAAATAACAAGGTATCTTAAATAAACTTGAAAATGAAGCAAATAAATGAAAATGGTATAGTTGTCGGAATTAGGTCGAGATATATGGCAATTCCTATGTCTATCACATTGGTTGCATCCCAAAATAGATATTTATGAATTAGGATTCAGTAATCCATGTACCAACAAATATTCAAACATATTCCAACATATCTATATATTGGCATTCTATTAGGACCTACATCTTTGAATTTTTGATATTATTTAAGTAGCAATACCCATTTTAATTTGCCTATGGGAGTTAACAGTGTTTTGCGATTATGCTTAGTTTGTGAAAGATGTAAACAAAGATAAGAGTTGGTATCAATGAATATACAAAATATGACATACAGAGCACCATATGGCAACATATCATATGATAACATGATATATATTCCAAGCATACTGCAGAACTATAATGTACCCTGGGCGATGATAGGGAACCACATGGTCACAGGATCTGGAGAAAATGTTTAAAAACGTTCAATGAACGTTTTTCTATGTGTGTAAAAGTTTAAAATGAGTGTTCATTTAAAAACCTGTACAAACATTCATGAACGTTTATTTAATATTTGTCCCATGTTAGAAAATGTGAAAAATGAACATTCATATCTCAACCTACTTGAAACATTCATAATCGTTTAAAAATGTTTGTTTGATGTTAGAAAATGTTGAAAACAAATGTTTGTTTTTTAGCTTTCAGCAAACGTTTAAAACTTTTTTTGAATGTTTGTTGTTCACTGGGTAGTGTACTTTTGATAGTCCCACTCGACTGTTGGGTGCCCTAGAGCATCCTTGAACCCCTAGTGTACTTCTGATGGTCTATGGGGTGCCCTAGTACCGGTAGTGATTCAAAAACATCTGGACAGACACCTCTGAGAGATCTAAATTCATTCCCTTCTTTTTCAGCTATTCCCTCTGGACTTTGTCGGGCGACTGAGGCGACGTTTTGGTGAAAGGCCATCGTACAACTGTGACTGTTAGATAGGCACGTCAGCTTAAGGTTTGTTAATCACTTTTCAACATATATGGCATTGAGGGCATGGAATGTATGGATCACCAGTAAACCGTATACCGGTACTTCTTTGTAGAAAATGATAATTCGAGACCCTATGAAAAAACAGGACTTGTCTTAAAACTAGGTTTTCAATAATTACATTAATCTACTCTGAACATTTACTTAATTCTTTCAGTTTTGGAAAGTTTAGTGTAGTTCTGATGGTCCTACTCGACTGTGTGCACTAGTAACTTACTGTACCCCTACTATAGTTTTGATGCTCATACTCGACTGTTGGATACCCTACATATCTTTGTATTTTCCATCATTCCACTGCTTGAAATGGTCTTGTGTTCTGATGGTCCTACTCGCCTGTTGGGTACCCTACCTCCCCCCAGTGGGCACAGAACAAGAAACAAAAGCCCAATGCGTACACCATGCCTCAGCTTCTCTAGCTCCGGTTGGCATATCCGTACACAGTTGATGTGTGACCCCCCCCCCCCCCCACGTCCACTTTCTGTGTATATACCGGGTAATTAAAGGTGGGCCAAGAGCTAATTTGGGGTTAATTTTTCATTTTCATTTTTTCAACGTAGTTGTGTTCATACTGTCCATGGAAATATATGTGCAGCTTTTTAAAGCATTCTGTCACATGTAACCACATAAACTATATAAACCTACAATAGACTGTTTCCAGATTCCTACAGTGGCCATGGTGAACACCTTTACCTGATTCACTTTTAATTGTGTTACAGTTTTTGCAATGTCGATCCTGGTGGCTGGAGACTCTAGAGCGGTAAACTTAGCAGAACTAGTGACCGATGTGTTGGACAACAGACGGTATTATGAAGTCAAGGAATGTGCCCGGAGTTCCCGAAATATTAACAGAATACAGCGCCATGCATTGCTAGCTTTAGAAGAGCAACATTATGATGCCGTCATCTTTCTGGCAGGCACAGGCGACCTCACTAAAAAAAGATATACCAACGGAAGACAGGAGATATATTTCCCTCATTACGATGAGGCCGCATGCAAGCGGGTGGTGTCATTCAGGCTTGCTAAGATGATGAGATATTGCAGTGAACGGTTCCCGGAAACAAAGTTCGTTTTGTGCACCTTGTACGGCCTGAGCCTTCACTTATTCAATGGAGCTGCAGTTCAGGACCCAAATCAGATGATGCTGAACAGCTCTATGAAGGTCCTCAAGAGGGACGTTAGATACATAAACACACTGCATGGTGTGCCCACTGTGAACTTAGATACCATATTCCACCGAAATACGAAAAGCCGATACGTTTGTCAGTATGAAACGAAGGGCAGCGAGTGGCGTGTGTGGGGCGCTACTAGATGCTAGATGGCAGTGCGAAAAAGCCCGCGCTCTATATACTATCATGTATGTATGTCAAGCCAAAAGTGCTGCTGATATGCATGGGGTATATATAGGTTAGACCTAGAGCCCTGTATCAAAGTGTTTGTGTGGGTGTTGTGTGTGAACTGTACACTACTACAGGTGAGTTGTGCACTCTAAACTATACAGGTGTGGGAGTATGTACTGTACCACTATACACTACAACAGGTGTGGGAGTTGTGCACTGTACACTACTGCAGGTGTGGGAGTATGTACTGTACCACTGTACACTACAACAGGTGTGGGAGTTGTGCACGGTACACTACTGCAGGTGTGGGAGTATGTACTGTACCACTGTACACTACAACAGGTGTGGGAGTTGTGCACTGTACACTACTGCAGGTGTGGGAGTATGTACTGTACCACTGTACACTACTACAGGTGTGGGAGTTGTGCACTGTACACTACTACAGGTGCGGGAGTTGCACTGTACACTACTGCAGGTGTGGGAATTGCACTGTACACTACTACAGGTGTGGGAGTTGCACCGTACACTACTCCAGGTGTGGGAGTTGTGCACTGTAAACTACAACAGGTGTGAAAGTTGTGCACTGTACACTACTGCAGGTGTGGGAGTTGTGCACTGTACACTACTACAGGTGTGGGAGTTTCACTGTACACAACTGCAGGTGTGGGAGTTGCACTGTAAACTACTGCAGGTGTGGGAGTTGCACTGTACACTACTACAGATGTGGGAGTTGTGCACTGTACACTACTGCAGGTGTGGGAGTTGTGCACTGTACACTTCTGCAGGTGTGGGAGTTGTACACTGTACACTACTACAGGTGTGGGAGTTGTGCACTGTACACTACTACAGGTGTGGGAGTTGTGCACTGTACACTACTGCAGGTGTGGGAGTTGTGCACTGTACACTACTACAGGTGTGGGAGTTGTGCAGTGTACACTACTACAGGTGTGGGAGTTGCACTGTAAACTACTACAGGTGTGGGAGTTGTGCACTATAAACTACTACAGGTGTGGGAGTTGCACTGTACACTACTGCAGGTGTGAAAGTTGTGCACTGTACACTACTACAGGTGTGGGAGTTGTGCACTGTACACTACTACAGGTGTGGGAGTTGTGCACTTTACACTACTACAGGTGTGGGAGTTGCACTGTACACTACTACAGGTGTGGGAGTTGTGCACTGTACACTACTACAGGTGTGGGAGTTGCACTGTACACTGCTGCAGGTGTGGGAGTTGTGCACTCTAAACTATACAGGTGTGGGAGTTGTGCACTGTACACTACTACAGGTGTGGGAGTTGCACTGTACACTACTATAGGTGTGGGAGTTTTGCACTGTACACTACTACAGGTGTGGGAGTTGCACTGTACACTACTATAGGTGTGGGAGTTGCACTGTACACTACTATAGGTGTGGGAGTTTTGCACTGTACATCACTACAGGTGTGGGAGTTGCACTGTACACTACTACAGGTGTGGGAGTTGTGCACCGTACACTACTACAGGTGTGGGAGTTGTGCACTGTACACTACTGCAGGTGTGGGAGTTGTGCACTGTACACTACTACAGGTGTGGGAGTTGTGTACTGTACACTACTACAGGTGTGGGAGTTGCACTGTACACTACTACAGGTGTGGGAGTTGCACTGTACACTACAACAGGTGTGGGAGTTGCACTGTACGCTACTACAGGTGTGGGAGTTGCACTGTACACTACTGCAGGTGTGGGAGTTGTGCACTGTACACTACTACAGGTGTGGGAGTTGCACTGTACACTACTACAGGTGTGGGAGTTGTGCATTATAAACTACTGCAGGTGTGGGAGTTGTGCACTGTACACTACTGCAGGTGTGGGAGTTGTGCACTGTACACTACAACAGGTGTGGGAGTTGTGCATTATAAACTACTGCAGGTGTGGGAGTTGTGCACTGGACACTACTGCAGGTGTGGGAGTTGCACTGTACACTACTGCAGGTGTGAGAGTTTTGCATTATAAACTAATGCAGGTGTGGGAGTTGCACTGTACACTACTACAGGTGTGGGCGTTGTGCATTATAAACTACTGCAGGTGTGGGAGTTGTGCACTGTACACTACTGCAGGTGTGGGAGTTGCACTGTACACTACTGCAGGTGTGGGAGTTGTGCACTGTAAACTACTGCAGGTGTGGGAGTTGCACTGTACACTACTGCAGGTGCACTGTACACTACTACAGGTGTGGGAGTTGCACTGTACACTACTGCAGGTGTGGGAGTCGCACTGTACACTACTGCAGGTGTGGGAGTTGTGCACTGTACACTACTGCAGGTGTGGGAGTTGCACTGTACACTACTGCAGGTGCACTGTACACTACTACAGGTGTGGGAGTTGCACTGTACACTACTGCAGGTGTGGGAGTTGCACTGTACACTACTACAGGTGTGGGAGTTGTGCACTGTACACTACTACAGGTGTGGGAGTTGTGCACTGTACACTACTGCAGGTGTGGGAGTTGCACTGTACACTACTGCAGGTGTGAGAGTTTTGCATTATAAACTACTGCAGGTGTGGGAGTTGCACTGTACACTACTACAGGTGTGGGAGTTGTGCATTATAAACTACTGCAGGTGTGGGAGTTGTGCACTGTACACTACTGCAGGTGTGGGAGTTGCACTGTACACTACTGCAGGTGTGGGAGTCGCACTGTACACTACTGCAGGTGTGGGAGTTGTGCATTATAAACTACTGCAGGTGTGGGAGTTGTGCACTGTACACTACTGCAGGTGTGGGAGTTGCACTGTACACTACTGCAGGTGTGGGAGTTGCACTGTACACTACTGCAGGTGTGGGAGTTGTGCACTGTACACTACTGCAGGTGTGGGAGTTGTGCACTGTACACTACTGCAGGTGTGGGAGTTGCACTGTACACTACTGCAGGTGTGGGAGTTGTGCACTCTACACTACTGCAGGTGTGGGAGTTGTGCATTATAAACTACTGCAGGTGTGGGAGTTGTGCACTCTACACTACTACAGGTGTGGGAGTTGCACTGTAAACTACTACAGGTGTGGGAGTTGTGCACTGTACACTACTGCAGGTGTGGGAGTTGTGCATTATAAACTACTGCAGGTGTGGGAGTTGCACTGTACACTACTACAGGTGTGGGAGTTGTGCATTATAAACTACTGCAGGTGTGGGAGTTGTGCACTGTACACTACTGCAGGTGTGGGAGTTGCGCTGTAAACTTCTGCAGGTGTGGGAGTTGCACTGTACACTACTACAGGTGTGGGAGTTGCACTGTACACTACTACAGGTGTGGGAGTTGCACTGTACACTACTACAGGTGTGGGAGTTGCATTGTACACTACTACAGGTGTGGGAGTTGCATTGTACACTACTACAGGTGTGGGAGTTGCACTGTACACAACTGCAGGTGTGGGTGTTGCACTCTAAACTACAACAGGTGTGGGAGTTGTGCACTATACACTACTACAGGTGTGGGAGTTGCACTGTACACTACTACAGGTGTGGGAGTTGTGCACTGTACACTACAACAGGTGTGGGAGTTGTGCACTATAAACTACAACAGGTGTGGGAGTTGTGCACTGTACACTACTGCAGGTGTGGGAGTTGTGCACTGTACACTACTGCAGGTGTGGGAGTTGCACTGTACACTACTGCAGGTGTGGGAGTTGTGCACTGTACACTACTACAGGTGTGGGAGTTGTGCACCGTACACTACTGCAGGTGTGGGAGTTGCACTGTACACTACTACAGGTGTGGGAGTTGCACTGTACACTACTACAGGTGTGGGAGTTGTGCACCGTACACTACTGCAGGTGTGGGAGTTGTGCACTGTACACTACTGCAGGTGTGGGAGTCGCACTGTACACTACTACAGGTGTGGGAGTTGTGCACTGTACACTACTACAGGTGTGGGAGTTGTGCACTGTACACTACTGCAGGTGTGGGAGTTGTGCACTGTACACTACTACAGGTGTGGGAGTTGTGCACTGTACACTACTACAGGTGTGGGAGTTGTGCACTGTACACTACTGCAGGTGTGGGAGTTGTGCACTGTACACTACTACAGGTGTGGGAGTTGTGCACTGTACACTACTACAGGTGTGGGAGTTGTGCACTGTACACTACTACAGGTGTGGGAGTTGTGCACTGTACACTACTGCAGGTGTGGGAGTTGTGCACTGTACACTACTGCAGGTGTGGGAGTTGTGCACTGTACACTACTACAGGTGTGGGAGTTGTGCACTGTACACTACTACAGGTGTGGGAGTTGTGCACTGTACACTACTACAGGTGTGGGAGTTGTGCACTGTACACTACTACAGGTGTGGGAGTTGTGCACTGTACACTACTACAGGTGTGGGTGTTGTGCACTGTGACGGGCAAAAGTTTGGGTTCTTTTGAGTGTGCAGTAATGAATGACCCCTTAAATTAAAGCTTAACACATATCTGATTTTTTTATTTGCATCCCGCAAAAAAAAGTGTGTTCCGATTTTGCGCTAGTTGCCATGGAAACTGACTCACCCAAACTGGAGAAATTTTACAGGTGCCCAGCGACCTTTGACCTTGACCTTTGACCCCTCCAATCACCACCCAGGGTTACCATGGCAACAACCAACTTTTTTAATTTTTTTTGTCAAGGCCTTTGGGAACAATTTGGGCCGCAGATTATGTTTCTGTGACAAATTTAAGGCCTCCTACCACTGATTATATGCACAGTGGTACCGTTTTTCATTGGCACTATTTACGAGTACAACATTCTGGGGCCGAATTTGTACTGTGACACCTAAAGGTGAGTGGTGCACTGTACACTACTACAGGTGTGGGAGTTGCACTGTACACTACTACAGGTGTGGGAGTTGTGCACTGTAAACTACTACAGGTGTGGGAGTTGTGTGTGTACTGTACATTACTGCAGACTGGATGCTTCATAGTGCAGCACAACATACAGGTAGGTTTTAATAGAGCCCTTGTCTTTTGGAAATTGGAGACTGCACCTCTATCAGCACAAACATGCATATACACATAAGTTATTGATACTGATCCTGCAAACTGTGTTAAAACTATAATGACTTGCTTCTAGTCTCCTTGTTGATCAATTGTTCCACATAGATTGTAATACATACTTAAGATGCACTAGTGATAGTCCTAGTGAGTGATACACCAAACAACGCTCTGTTCATTGTTCGTCCTCAAGGTTAATCCTCTAGAAGTTGTGGTAGCCTATAGCATATGTTATTTTGTGTATGAATATGATTGTATTTCATCTTTATCTCATCCGTATGTGCTTATAATTGAATGGAGAATGTAAACAACGGACAAGATTTCAGTGTCACATGTATTTATAACCTTTTATAAATGAGAGGCAACAATAATGCTTTGTAGGCATATATGTAGATTTATTATATTCTGTATCTGTCAATTACAAATCATAATGAGAACATTTAATAATTTAGTTTAACCTTTTAAGTACCAATTTAACACAAAATGTGGTATATGTCTAAGTAGAAGATGTCAGCGACTACCAAGGCGGTGTATGGGTCGTGGAGGTCCCCGGTGTCAGCTCAGCTGGCTACGGCCAGCGCGGTGTCCTTCCAGGAGGTTCATGTAGACCTGGCACCGGCCGGCACAGCAGGTAACAACAGTTAAAGGAAGGATATCTTTTAACAACAGAGTGGAGGTGGGGAGAGGGACGAATCCTTGTACAGAATTTTAACTCCCCTTGTAAAAGTAACAATACACTATCACTTTATCAGTTTTATCTATGGCCTAGATAAAGGCACTTACAGGTACTAATGGTAGATGCGCTATCACCAGACCTACTTGAGCTGTAGCTCAGTGCCCTAGTGCCCTGGTTTAATAAATTCTGAATACACCACTATTTTCATTTTAGGCCTAACTTAATACTTGATTTTTAACAACACATAGTGATGGTTGATGTGGTAATTTTGATAGGACATACATTTAGTTGTAGGCACAAAATGAAGAGGCAGAGCACCAGTGCATAGCAGGGTTTACGGTCCCAACACTTATAGTTGTGTAAGAAGAGGGGAGCTGGGTGCTCTTTTTATGAGGTATTCCTGATATAACCTGTCTCCACTCTCATGTCACAGACACGGTTTACTGGACGGAGTTGAGGTTTGAGGAAGGCGGCCGTAACGTGGTGTGTTCACAGGGCATTGGTCAGAAAGATGGCTTCACGCCCTGGACCCCGGCTGAGTTCAGCGCCCGTAGCCGGGTACATGAGTACGGGGGTGCCTCTCACTTTGTGCATCGTGGTGTCCTCTACTTCTCCAACATGTCAGATCAGCGCATGTACCGGCAAACTGCGGCCGATGCCGCGCCCACAGCCATCACCCCCGGCGGGACTGGGTGGCGGTATGCAGACGGAGAGTTCAGTGAACAGGTAATGTGTAGGATTTAGTCCCAAAGATAAAGGGAAAGAAGTTTTCAATGATAATACTAAATAAGTTGACAAGAGGTGAAAGGTAATGAAAAGAATGTTAAACAGTTAATCAAATTGTCTTGATGGTGTAGGGGCTCTGATTACTCACACCTTGGTGATAAATCCGCAGGGAGGTGTCACCTGGGTAATCCTACACCCCTATATAAGGACCATACCAATCCAGTAACGTACGGTGCTGTTAAAATGGCGGATGGGGATGTAGCTCAGTGGTAGAGCACTGGCTCATGGGTTAGTAGGTCGTGGGTTCGAATCCCGCTTTCTCCAGATGACTTTCCCGCGACCATGTATTAAACGCGAATTTGTTCCCTTGATATTGGTACGAAGTTATTAAGTAAAGAACAAGGTCAACACAGTTCGGATCAAGTGTACAGGTTGCTATATAGGTATTTATTCACAAGAACCTAACAGGCGAAGCTAATCCAGCGGACTCCCTGTAGAGTTCGGAGTAGGTCAGTAGGCTTGCAGCCGATGTTAAGCGTGGGTCTCTAAGATTCAGTTATCATAAAGGAACCGACGAGTTCCATCAGGCCCCAGCTATATATAGGCAGCCAGCCTGCATGCGCACGCGCAGACCGGAAGCCTATAACGACCTCTATCCGTACCCCAAGCCTGGAGCAGGTGCTGCCACCTGCCGCCGGACTGAAGGGTTCGGACCAAGCTTGCAACACAGCGCCCAACAGACCCCGTCATAGTATAGTTAACCCAAAACCTAGCCCCTACAATAGAATTCCTTCGTCTCATTTTTGTTTATTTTATTTGATTGATAATAGTCACCCATGTGAATTTATGGAAAATTACCAAATTTCAGTTGAACAAGATTTACACTATAAGAGAGGACCATGGAGTGGTGCAGTGTGGAGAGACCAAGGAGGCCGTCAACACGGTCGTGTGTATAGACCCCGCCTCACAGCAACAGCATGTACTGGTAAGTCTCTCCAAATGGTAAAACTAATTTTATCATTCAATGAACTGCCTACTTTTGTATGTGCACAGGGGCAGGATGTTTACCCATGGGAGCAGAAATATCGAGAGGACCGCACCCTGTGCCATTTGACACTTCCTCAACTGTGCGGCCATTTGCACAGAAGTAGTTTTCAGAATTCCTTTCTTAAATAGTAAAACTGCCCTTCATTATCCAAAATGGTGCATTTGAAAAAACCCTGTCAATATCACTATGGGAGTATGATTGTTTATGCAACAAGGGACGAACCTGCGGAGTCACTAGACGCTGCCCATTCTGTGCGTAATCTTAAATAGCCACTTCTGTCTTATTCTTAGTCTTAAAGTCTTAATAGTACTTACCATTATTAAAGAAGGGAAAAAAAGAAAAGAAGAACAGGGGTTGGGGGGCAGAGCCCCCCATATCAACATAAGATGCCATCCATAATTAAGATTACGCCAGAAGTGGCGATTTAAGATTACGCCAGAAGTGTCAATTTAAGATTACCCACAGAATGGGCGGCAGGTTCGTCCCCACGTGCATTGTTTATACATTCACAGATTCACACTCTCAGTGTTAAACCTTAAGTGTGGCTTCCAGAAGTTCCAGGGGTAGAATTTAGAGTAGATAGATCAAGTATGATTTGGCTTCCAGGCAAGTGGATGTGATTTCTATGCGAGTCCTCGTGTTTCCCCAGATGGAAAGCTCATTGCCTGGATTCAATGGAGCCACCCGAATATGGTAGGTGTCAAAACTAGTTAACTAAAGTGCTTTTCCGTTTATACTTCATATCCTCATTGATGATTACTCCAATCCTACATTAAAAGAATTTATGGGTATTCATTTTTGCCAAAAAGTGATAATCAGCAATTCTGGTATCTACAACATACTGCAGTATACAAAACAACATCTGACTTACAAACACATCTCTCGGGCCTATATTGATCTACACCATTCTGATCAGTGGTACTTTGAATCAGTAATTGTAGTTGGTAGTACTGTCAGCAATGTTTTCAAATCATATCAAAATCAATCCGTACTTCCAGCATATAATTTGTCCACTTCTGTTTCTTTGGATTTGATATGGCTAAAATCTATCAAAAGAGTTTTCAGATAACTTGTACACTTGCAATATTAGCAGAAAAGGAAGAATGCATGTGTCTCAGATTGTATAACAGCTTTAGAGGCTAAAGTTTCTTTTACATTTCCTCCAGCCGTGGGACGACACAGAGCTGTGGGTAGCAGAGCTGCAGTCCGGTGGGAAGGCTGTTGTTGAAGGTTCTGCCAGAAAGGTAGTCCAAGAAGAAACTTATCTCTTTCAAAATATCTGTTTGGTACTGTGATCTAATTATAACTGACAATTTGCATGAAATGAAAGTTAAAAACCTGTAGAGTTAGTTGATCAAAAGCCATGTCTGATTTGTCTGAATCCACACCACAGAGTGACATCACCTTTATTACCAGAAGTAACATGAACGCTGGTTAACAGATCGGGTTATTTCCCGCCATAGACTTTACACAAGAGTGCCTATATTCTACAAAACATATATACATAAATACTTATATACATATATGTACTAGAAAAGTCAAAACCCTGTATTTCTACCTTACTGAGACAGGGTATGATTGATAGCTAATTGACATACCGGTATCTGCATTACAGGTAGCAGGTGGTGTTGGTGTCAGTGTCATGCACCCCCAGTGGACGACAGATAACACTCTGCTGTACATCGGTGACCAGACCGACTGGTGGAATCTGTACATAGTGGAGACACCTGGTGGGAAGCATGTGAACCTCCTCCCGTGTGAGCAGGAGATCGGGTGTCGAGATGTGTTTCATCCACGGTACTCTGTTGACCACGCTGAGTCGGGCAACATCGCCTTGATAAAGGGGAAGGTAAAAACTAGTTGACTTCATACTGATATAATATATAAGGGTCAAGCCGCTGACTTGTGTAGGTTTCATTTGGGGGGGGGACAAATCACAAAACATAGAATATGCTTAAACAAGTTTATTATATTGAAAGGTATATGTCTTGGCTTCTCAGAACAGTTTTCTATACATCTCTAACCCTAGCGGTTCAGTTTTTATCGCGTCGCGAAGTCGATCGTCCGTGTTACGTGAAACTCCGCCACGAAAATAATGTGAATATGTGATAACTACCCTTAAATACATCACAGGCACTCCTAATTTCGTTTACAATCTGCTATTACATGTATCTATCAGTATGCTAAATATAATTGTCCTGAGTGAAAAACTTTCTGAGTTATAGCACATTGAACTTTAGCTTTTTTTGGAAAATAATCAAATTTGTGTCACAAAGTCTTAACTTTAACCTAGTTTGCCCAAAATGGGTCCTTAAGTCTTGCAAATCTCTCTACAATGTCTTCAATATGTGTACTTTAATAAAACTGTATCACCAAGTACTCTGGCAAGACCTATTTGTTACAGTTATAGCCTAATGTAAGACTAAAAATAGTCAGCTTTCGTGGCGGAGTTTCACGTTTCGCAGAAATACACATAGGTAAAGCTATAAGGCTCTCAAAGCCTTCAAACTGCTCAGATCCTTTTGAAACTTACAGTACATGCAGATAACACCTGTGGCAGTTATAATAAGTGTATATTATGAGACATCTCACCCTTTTCGGGTATTCACTATGTCTTTCAAAAGTTTCAACCACCGATAAAAAAATATTCCTGAGATAACGCGAGCGAGTACCAAAATATTTACATCATTAGATCACTCTAATACCCTCAATGCATAAGGCACACATGTTTTCTACATGGGTAATACAGCTTGACATGATCTGATTACTTTAACAGTTGACTAGTAGCCCCTCGCTGACACACTACCGAGACCACACTTTCGTGGCGGAGTTTCACGCTCCGCAGAAATACACATAGGTAAAGCTATAAGGCTCTCAAAGCCTTCAAACTGCTCAGATCCTTTTGAAACTTACAGTACATGCAGATAACACCTGTGGCAGTTATAATAAGTGTATATTATGAGACATCTCACCCTTTCAGGGTATGCACCATGTCTTTGAAAAGTTTCAACCACCGATAAAAAAATATTCCTGAGATAACGCGAGCGAGTACCAAAATATTTACATCATTAGATCACTCTTATACCCTCAATTCATAAGGCACACATGTTTTCTACATGGGTAATACAGCTTGACATGATCTGATTACTTTAACAGTTGACTAGTAGCCCCTCGCTGACACACTACCGAGACCACACTTTCGTGGCGGAGTTTCACGCTCCGCAGAAATACACATAGGTAAAGCTATAAGGCTCTCAAAGCCTTCAAACTGCTCAGATCCTTTTGAAACTTACAGTACATGCAGATAACACCTGTGGCAGTTATAATAAGTGTATATTATGAGACATCTCACCCTTTCAGGGTATGCACCATGTCTTTGAAAAGTTTCAACCACCGATAAAAAAATATTCCTGAGATAACGCGAGCGAGTACCAAAATATTTACATCATAAGATCACTCTAATACCCTCAATTCATAAGGCACACATGTTTTCTACATGGGTAATACAGCTTGACATGATCTGATTACTTTAAAAGTTGACTAGTAGCCCCTCGCTGACACACTACCGAGACCACACTTTCGTGGCGGAGTTTCACGCTCCGCAGAAATACACATAGGTAAAGCTATAAGGCTCTCAAAGCCTTCAAACTGCTCAGATCCTTTTGAAACTTACAGTACATGCAGATAACACCTGTGGCAGTTATAATAAGTGTATAATATGAGACATCTCACCCTTTCAGGGTATGCACCATGTCTTTGAAAAGTTTCAACCACCGATAAAAAAATATTCCTGAGATAACGCGAGCGAGTACCAAAATATTTACATCATTAGATCACTCTAATACCCTCAATGCATAAGGCACACATGTTTTCTACATGGGTTATACAGCTTGACATGATCTGATTACTTTAACAGTTGACTAGTAGCCCCTCGCTGACACACTACCGAGACCACACTTTCGTGGCGGAGTTTCACGCTCCGCAGAAATACACATAGGTAAAGCTATAAGGCTCTCAAAGCCTTCAAACTGCTCAGATCCTTTTGAAACTTACAGTACATGCAGATAACACCTGTGGCAGTTATAATAAGTGTATATTATGAGACATCTCACCCTTTTCGGGTATTCACTATGTCTTTCAAAAGTTTCAACCACCGATAAAAAAATATTCCTGAGATAACGCGAGCGAGTACCAAAATATTTACATCATTAGATCACTCTAATACCCTCAATGCATAAGGCACACATGTTTTCTACATGGGTAATACAGCTTGACATGATCTGATTACTTTAACAGTTGACTAGTAGCCCCTCGCTGACACACTACTAAGACCGCCACTTTAGTGGCGGAGTTTCACGCTTCGTAGATCACATTATAGATCTAATAATCGATGTGTCCAATGTTCTGTATTCTTTGTCGGTGGGCAGTCCATATCAATATCAGTGTTACCAGTTGATGGTTGCTCGTAACAACCGCTCGATGGTGTCCACCAGGCTCTCCTCCAGCTCGAAGTTGGCCACTTTCTTGAACACCCCGATGTACTTGGGCTGAGGGACACTCATCAGGATACTGTCGTAACCGATGAGGCCGAGGTCCTTGGATTTGGGCCAGCTGAAGGCATTGGGCGCAGCGAGGGCGGTTGCCATGAAGTCCACTGCGTAGTCAGGGTGCTTCTTGGTGACAATCTTACCAAGCTTCCACTCCTGGTTCTTGTACACAGCGGCGACAAAGTCCCCTCGTGCGTACTGGTTGGCCGTGTTGTCAGCTGGAGCATCATCCTTCTGCGGTGCTGGGGGAGCTCCGCGACTAGCTCTGGTACGCCTGGCTGGTGTAGCTACCGCCTGCTCGGTCCGCTGGGGCTTCTGTGGAGGTGCACTGGGAGCAGAGAGAACGCTGGGACCCGACCGGGTACGCTTGGCGGGTAGAGCTTGCTCTTGATGGGTGCACTGCCGCTTCTGCTGAGCTGACCTCTGTGGGGCCGGCCTTGCAAGCACTACCGTGCCAGGAGCACGGGGAGCACGGGGAGCACGGGGAGCACGGGGAGCACGGGGAGCAAGAGGAGCGCTGGGTACCAGCCGGGTACGCTTGGTGGGTGGAGCCTCCTCCTGCTCGGTGCTCTTCCGCTTCTGCACTGGAACCTTCTTGGCATGGGCAGCCGCAACGAAGGCAGCCTTGGCAGCCATCACCTTCTTTGCCGCGGCAGCACGTGCGTCGTAACTCTTGTAGACAGCCAGCCTCAGGGGACAGGGGGGGCATGTAAAACATGTAATTTTAGTCATTTTCACTGATTTTTAGGGTATTTTGGCCTTTGGGGCCGCATAAAACGCACAATTTTGCCCCAATACGCAAAAAAAAATTTCTGGCCAATTTTAACAATGTTTTCTCCCAATCAACAAAAATTTAGAAGAATTGATGCAAAACCCTCATTTCTGTAGGGTAATATGGCTGAAAAGGCCTGAAATCACCAAACCTGCACAAGTCAGCGGCTTGACCCATATATATATATATATATATATATATATATATATATATATATATATATATATATATATATATATATAGGATAATTAATATTTGGCAAGAGAATTGTTAAACATTAAACTTACACTGCACTGCTATAGAGGGGAAAGTTCTGCCTAGGAACCTAGGTTTCCAAGATCACAATACAATGGACAAAGCAACATCAAACTACAATTAACTATTGAGTTCTTCAGTGGCCCATTTTAGGTCCCCACTGGTGCCATTTGTAGATGTAGTTATTCTGAAACAAGTAATCTCATGTGTTTAGGAGTTAGGGGTGCTAAACGTGAGGACTAAGGAGTATCGAGTACTGGACACAGGATTCAGAAACCACTCAGACCCGGTGTACGCACGTGACGGCCATATCTACTGTAACGCCAGCAGTCCCAGCCGCTTCTCCTGTGTCATACGCATCCACCCACACTCTGCCAAGGTGAGACTAGAGACTAGCATATTCATATTTCACTGAGAGTTGCTGTAATTTGCCAGTCATTACTGATACTTCAAAAGGGGGGGGAAGTAGATAAATGAATTGTTTTCTAGTAGGCTATCCCTAAATCAACAAGAACACTAAAATCCACACAAAAAGGTGGTATTGTGATAACTGGTATTTAGCTTCATTACAGTATGATGCACAATGCATGGCTTTTTGGCATACTGTACTTGATATGGTATTCACATACCCTGCCAAGGTGAGGCTAGAGACTAGCCTACTCCTATTTCATTGAGAGTCTGTCATTTCTTCAATTGGTCAGTCCTTATTGAAATTTTAAAGAAAAAATAACCATTTTCAGAGATTCAGGACTATAACAACAATACTAAAATGAACATCAAAAGGCTGTACGTAGACAAATGATGTCTGATACTTTGCATCCTAGCATTATTTCTATTAGAATCATCAATTTGAGGAGTTAATGAAGTTGTTAAAGATTTAGTAGAGGAAACTGGTCTGAGCATGAGGGGATTACAAGGGGTTGTATGACGGAAGTCTCACTGTAGCTAGACAATAGAGGAACCCCAGGTTTGAGTCCCAGTTTTAGTAAAGGATATCTTCATGTTGAGGTTGAGGTGGTGCGGGAGTCACAGCAGCTGTCTGTGGACATGGGCTACATCAGTGTGCCCCGGGAGATCAGCTGGACGACAGACGGTGACAAAACCTCACACGGCTTCTTCTACCTGCCACAGGTAAGTTACAGTTTTTGTTTTTAATCTAGATTATATTTCATCCTGCGCTGAGACATGCATATTATGAGCAGGGATGCCAAGTTACTCAACCCCGAAATCGTATTTGTTACGATTTTTTTGCCACAAAATCGTAACAAATTCTGCTTGAAATCCTAACAAAAATCGTAATTAGAATGATCTTAGACATGCTTGATTTCTTTATGCTCCATATAGGGCTACAATGACTACTCACACTCATTAAAACACACCAGTTTGTTGGCAGGGGTGTGGTAAGCTGTTTCAAAAGAGGGGGATCAAAGGGGTTTCTTCCCATATCTCTTTTATCCTACTTCTTTTCTTAGCCCTTGGTCAAATTTGAAGGGATATTCCCAAATTCCTAAAAATCGTTATTTGCCAGCAGAAATCGTAATGGTCGTAATTGGGGTCAAAAATCGTAAAATTACGAAAAAGTCGTAACACTTGGCATCACTGTATGAACATAGTGAGTAGGATTCTATGAAGAATCAGAAAGCTTCCTGCATTGTTGAAATACAACAGTAAGGCAAAATATCAATCCTTATTTAGATATTTCAAATTGTTCCTGTTGACCTGATTATAGTAACCCCATTACTTCACATCCCTTTTGCTAGGTCATTGGCAGGCTGGTATTAGGTGGATTTCTTTCTAATGCCTGTGTTCTGAGACATGGATTGAAACATGTTTTACGGTCAAATATTCTAGACATTTTTTATGGATCCAAACATTTTCAATGACTCAATATTCTGTACTTTAAAGGGGATATCTTTGATCTTCAATACCAATGTCTAAATAATTTTAAAAAACTAAATCATGATTATATTTCAGAACAAGGACTTTACAGCACCAGAAGGAAGTCTTCCCCCACTGCTTGTACAAGCCCATGGTGGACCCATCTCTTCAACAAGCTCAAGTCTTAATTTGCAGAAGCAGTACTTCACATCAAGAGGTTTTGCCATCCTTGATGTCAACTACAGAGGGTCAACCGGATACGGGCGGACGTACCGAAATGCCATTAAACAAAAGTAGGTTGGGGTTTCTATGAATGGGTGTGTGATTTAAAACTAATCAGACTGTTACTACATCACACCGTTTCTTTACTGTGACACTATTATAGGGATTAATGTAATACACTATTATAGGGATTAATGTAATAACACTATTATAGGGATTAATGTAATGCTCTCTGGTGTTGGTACCTAGTATGGGTATCAATAGTACCGTAAAACCTCGCATATAAGCCTAACTCGCATATAAGCCGCACCCCGACTTTGGGCCGATCCTATGAGCCGCACCAGAGGTTTGATTATGGTGACTTTTAGTATTGTACCATGGTAGCAAAAACTCTCGTATAAGCCGCACCCTGACCCTGGGCCGATCCTATAAGCTGCACCGCCGATCTGATTCGCGTACTAGCCGCGGCTTATATGTGAGGTTTTATGGTAGTAAATCTAGGACTGTCAGAGTATGTAAATAGTACATCTATCATGGTGATTAATGAGATCCTGTTTCCCTCCTGATGGTGCCTAGTTGGGGTGTTAGTGACACTATGTCTATTCTTGTGGTTATTGAGAAGAGAAGTATTCCGCCTTTTCTTGAAGTTAATCCTCCATACAAACAAAATAATTATGGCTTCCAGCTCTACATATTCTTGGGATTAATGAGATTTTATTTCCCTCCTGGTGGTCCCTAGTTGGGGTGTGAGTGACATGGAGGACTGCCGGAGTGGCGTGCTGCACCTAGTTGGGGTATTGTTGTTTGTTGTTATGTTGTGGTTGTTGTTGTGGTCCCTAGTTGGGGTGTGAGTGGCGTGGAGGACTGCCGGAGTGGCGTGCTGCACCTAGTTGGGGTATTGTTGTTTGTTGTTATGTTGTGGTTGTTGTTGTGGTCCCTAGTTGGGGTGTGAGTGACATGGAGGACTGCCGGAGTGGCGTGCTGCACCTAGTTGGGGTATTGTTGTTTGTTGTTATGTTGTGGTTGTTGTTGTGGTCCCTAGTTGGGGTGTGAGTGGCGTGGAGGACTGCCGGAGTGGCGTGCTGCACCTAGTTGGGGTATTGTTGTTTGTTGTTATGTTGTGGTTGTTGTTGTGGTCCCTAGTTGGGGTGTGAGTGACATGGAGGACTGCCGGAGTGGCGTGCAGCATCTGGTAGACCAGCAGGAGGTGGATGCTGACCGGGTGTGTATAGACGGGGGGTCGGCCGGGGGATTCACCACCCTCGCCTGCATCGCCTTCACAGACGTCTTTAAAGCTGGTAAGTGTGTCAATCATTTCCCTGATGCATGTTTATTTTGGTCCTTTTGCTAAAAAAAATTACCTCCCACTGCTTCAAAAAACCCTATTGCTAGGCCAGTCTTCACCTTTCCAATCTGAATTATCTATGCGCCTATTACAAATATAGGCTTAAATTAGAATAACCATGTACTTTGAAGGCTACCCCTATTTCTAGAACGCCTTGGATAGCTCTTCTAGGTGCACGGACAAACATTAACAGCGCAATCTTAACACAAAATTAAGATCGTCTTAATTATCTTATTAAACCTATCTTAATCCTATCTTAGACTATCTTAAAAGTGTTACAAAGAAGATGAGGATGGCGCCACTAGTAGTGGTAAGCCTACATAGTCCATTGTAGGATAGGCTTAAATCTCCATACGCCATGTGAGAATGCCTTTCTTCTCCTCTGCAAGCTTAATCTGCTGTTAACGTTTGTCCACGCGCCTGGGAGAGCTATCCCACATTTGCCTATTTCTATGTGATGAACTATATTCTTGTCCATATGTTGTAGGTGCTAGTCACTATGGAATATCAGATGTGGAGCTATTTGCCGTAGAGACACATAAATATGAGTCTCACTATATGGATTCGTTAGTAGCGCCACTAAATGAAGAAAACAAAAAGATCTACCAGGAGCGCTCTCCCAACTGCCACATCGACAAGTTCAACTGTCCTGTGGTCTTCTTCCAGGGAGATGAAGATATGGTAAAGAACATGGGCTTTATCTGTACATGGTTTTCAAGCTACATTATAGGGAAAATGTTACATCATTCATCAGACCCTTATTACAAGTCATAAAATAACTAAATCTCTCTCTCTCTCTATATATATATGTACATATATCTGTGTGTGTGTATATATATATATATAATATATATATATATATACACATTTATATATATATGTCATTGTTTAAAGAATGATGTTCATTTATTTTTTATGGAATACAGCAGAGCTATTGCTCTAACGAAAGAACCATGTATTTCACCCACCCCATGAAATAACCCACATCTGTATAATTTCATGGCCCTGTGACGTAGTCAAAAGAGCAATTGAATGGCATAGAAAACGGCTATTTTCGGCTCCCCTGATCATAATTTGTAGATTTTGACTCATGAATCAACATAGTAAAAGTCGTTAACCTTTATCTATGTATGATGCTAGAACTTTTTTTGTACCTAGATTGTGCTGCCAAACCAGTCTGAACTCATGTACCAGAAGTTGAAGGATAAAGGCCTCATGACGGCCCTCGTCATGTTCAAAGGTGAGTCGACAGTTTGTGTACTGAGTACCGGGTGTTATACTGAGTAGTATCATGTATAAGCCGCACCCCAACTCTGGGCCAATCATATAAGCCGCGACAGCAATCAGACTCGCTACATTAGGTTTTACGGTAGAACCAGTCTAAAGAAACCTTTGAGATATGAATCAACTATTTAATAGCCCTCCTGTGAGAGAAAAAATCGAACGTGTGACTGCATCACAAATGACTCAGGGTCGGGGGGAAATGTAGTATCATCATATAGGAGTATACATATAATAATATTGTTCATCCCCAAATCCCAAGCTAATGTCCCAACCCCATGTCCCAACCCCCGAGTCTCACCCCCGAGTCCCACCCCCGAGTCCCACCCCCGAGTCCCACCCCCGAGTCCCAACCCCGAGTCCCAACCCCGAGTCCCAACCCCGAGTCCCACCCCCGAGTTCCACCCCCGAGTCCCAACCCCGAGTCCCAACCCCGAGTCCCAACCCCGAGTCCCACCCCCGAGTTCCACCCCCGAGTTCCACCCCTGAGTCCCAACCCCGAGTCCCACCCCCGAGTCTCACCCCCGAGTCCCAACCCCGAGTCCCTTCCCCTTCCCCTTCCCCCATTAACTAGACTCAGGGTCAGGTAGAGGTGTGAAGGGAAATGTATCATTTATCATAGTAAGAAAGAGAAAGGGTGCACTCTTGTATTAATGGGATTCTTAAAGATGTGACCTTTGACCTTGATTTTGACCTTTTTCCGACCTAGATATCATCCTACACATAACAGAAATGAATTCAGCACCTTTGGTTTACCCTAGTCCACTATCCATATCCATCCATTGCTCCCTCTATTATATCCTGGCTGGACTGTTTCGGATAGCATACCCAAATTGTGCGTCACAAGTCAGGAACTCACAACTACCTATAGGCCTGCACCACACAACCTATAGGTCGCATGACGCAGGTGCCCTAAGAAAGCCACACCGAGTGAGGCAAGCCGCGCAAAAAAAGGGTATACTCAAAAAAATGTGGACATTGACTTTTTTTTTGGGGGGTTCTTAGGCCCAAATTCAAATTTTCATGTCCCCCGATCTTGGCTATCTATGTCTTTTGTCCTCTCACGTCTATGTCATACACACACTGAATAAAAAGCTCCCATGTCCATATTGTAAGTAACAGCGAATAGTGCTTAGTAGGGTCTGAGCTATATGGTACTACAGGGTTGTCTGTTTTTGTTCTCAAAATATTTGTCATGTATTGAACAAGACTGGACAGCAACATATATATTAAATTACCATTAAATTACCATACCGGTATCTAACATACTGCAGCGTATGTTGGGCCTAGTATATGATATAGGATGGCATCTCCTTTGGGAAATAGTGTAGTACTTCCCTGTGTTAAATTACCATTGGATCCAGTCAAAGCTTGCTGAAAAAAAGTGTCTCACCCCGGTTTGGTCGGCTGCCGAGATCTGTCCCATTGACTTAGCACTGAGGCCGTTCAATATGTAACTGTTAAATGTCAAGGGTTATCTACAGGCTCCCATAGGGCTCTATGCTGAAGCAAATTACCACCATTTTAGACACAAAATTAAAATCATGCTTTTCAGGGGGAAGCGTTTGAAAATGGATTAAAGCGCGATTACATAGGAAGGACAACATTGTACCGCATCTAATGACACAAAATTGAGAGAAAAAGCTCCAATTTTGAAGGAATGACAGCTGTTTTAAATTTTAGGCTGAGAGACCCCCTGCTACCCGTCGCACAAGACTCAGGGCAACCCTGAGTCAAAAATCTTATCCAACCTAAAAGATATACTGTTACACAAAACTATTTTCAGGAGAGCAGCATGGGTGGCGTCAGGCATCGACCATCCAGGCAGCCCTGGACGACGAGTTTTATTTCTTCTCCCAAGTGTTTGGGTTTGAAGCCGCAGACAATCAGAGCAAGGTAAAGTACCATCTATACAGAAATGGACGTTTGATGCGAAATTTGTTTGAAAGAATATTTTACGCAATAATACTGCACTATTTAGGTTAATTAGTGTAAGGATCTAATATATTTACTTGACTGAGGGAATATCTTGTTTAGTAACAACAGTGAATCTCATCTTTTTTCATTCCATACTTAATTTTACTGCCCAATTTTTTTATAAAAAATATGTGAAAAGTTTTAAAAAGATTGCTCTCTTCCAGTTGGACCTTGTTAACCAGGTGTGAACCACAGGCCATCACCCGGCCACACTAACAGCCAGTGCACAAGAAGACCAAGTATCATCTCTCACGGTCGGCCATTCAGAGATTGACGTCATCCTCTTGCAATAACTGGAGCGCATGAGTAACTTTTCCTTGACAACAACTAGATACAAAAATGGCTGCCATGTCCGATTGGATTGGGTGCCATTTTGGAATTCATTTCATTACACTTTAAATAAGATCTAATCATATATAGTATAATATATTTAAGAAAAAATAGTATAGAGTTTCCTTTGTGATCGGACTTTCACTCCACTTTTTGAGTAGGGCATCCCAAGCAGCTCTGTTTGAGAGACGATCAGACGAGTACACAGAGCTGCTTATAGAGCCTCGTGCAGAAGACAGTTTTGTCTTCAACTTCAAAACGTAGCCCAGTACAAGTTTGCCTGCATAATGTCGGATTCACAATAATAACCTTATAAAGTCTAAAATAATTCAGGAATGTGTTACAACATTATTCAACCTAATGGTGCTTATACAAATTACTGTTTCTGACAAAGATGTTATAATGTGGTATAAATTAATCGTTATATCGTTATTAGTGTCTCGTTATACCGGTCATTAAACTGTAAGGATGTAATCGCATTGGTACCTCAGGAATAAACATTTTTATTGCATTTAGGTTTACTGGTTCTGTCCTTTTTACTAACATAAGTCCACACTTATAAGCCAAATGCTGCGCCTTTATTTTTTCATCTTTTCATCCTTTCTGAACAGTATAGACCTAATCATCTCCAAAAAGGAAAGTGACATCTGCTCTGAAGTATAAATGTATTCCTACTGAGACCAACAGAAATTGGTACAGTACTCAGAAAGACTGATGAATTTGATATGTATGTGTATGGTGGCCCATGGCTACTTAAGGAGGTTAGTGTCTATTTCTAAATAGATGTATGCATAGTGTGATAAATATAACTAAATGGCTGCATTGTGTATTCACATAAAACCTTTATTATGAATTAACAATGGTCACTGAATGCCGCATGTATACATACATATCTTCAACAATTGTCGTAATGGCTAACGCCTTTGACTTCTGACCTCTTCATCCGTTATATACAAATGTCAACGTCCTCCTTCACGGGGGAATCTCAGTATGTACAAAATAGTCTTTTATATTTTACATGATTAATGAAAACCCGGTTCTGCCTTTAATTGTAAAAAGTGACTTTTGTTGAGATATTGGAGGGACAGCAGTCAGTGGTTGTGGTTGTAAATCTTCAGAGAATGAAAGTACTTTTCAAATAGGAATGGTAAAGCTTAACTTTTACCAACTTTATCCATTAATGTAAAAATCATATTTTCTAATATGTAGTAATTGGTGAACATTGACTTTACATAGAAGCTATTGAACATTTCCATGCTATTCACAGGCCATAATTTAAACATTCGAAACATTTTTGCAAACCTTTACAACCATTTCCAAGCAATTATACCAGGCAAGCAACAACATGTTATACGTATTTTGAGCAGAAAATGCATACATTCAGTGGTTCCTTTCATCAGAACTGAGGCTTTTGATATCTTTATGTAACAATCTTTAGCAAACAATTTGCTAACAATAGAAATTATACAAAAGGACATTTATTTGTCCTTGACCCCTGTAAAGGCCTATACACAAATCTGGATACAATCCTGCATTAGATAGGGGACTCCCCATTGTCAATCAAGAACTGTTCCAACACCCCAATATTAGTGGGGGAAATATCCTGCATTTCCCAGTTTTAGTAGAATGTGTATGTACATGTATTCCCACTACACAACTCCATATATTCATATATACTAAATTTATACATACATTATGTACTTCTGTCAAAGAAAGACCACTAAGAAATACTTTATTTCCAGATTGTAATGTACTTTCCTTTTATGATGATTGTGACATCATTCACTTTCTGGCTGTGAAGCACAGACATTTAATGATAAAGTCCTCAGACATTGCTTTTGTATGAACATATGGGTTTTGTAGAGTAATTATGATTGGGTATAACAAGTTTGTAATTTAGATGAATGATGGATGTCATTAAAGGTAGAGGTAAAATGGAGATGTAGTATTATATAACTGAATTCTCACTCATGGGAGTCAACCCTCAATCGCTGAAAACAGTTTTGATATATGTCATATGGTTAAAGTAACTGTCACCTCGCGGTGGTTGATTGCACAAACAGCGTACAAGCAGATACTCCATAATGGGGTAACCATCACCAGGCGGCGGCTGATTGCATTCTGCGGCCGCAGGTACACAGCACAAGCAGAGTCAGGACGGATGTCTTTAACAGGTAACCATAGCGATATGTCAACAGCTTTAAGGCATTTATCGAGACAAAAATCTGCAGATTTGAGGTTATTGCAGCTATATTATGTGATTATAAAAGATGCAAGAACTGCATTATAGAGTGTACAAACTGCATGTAAACCTGGAACTGTGAGAAATGTATGGTGTACAAAGGTGGGTTGATGTTGGACCAATCACAAGCCTAGCTGGTGTCAGTGCAGGGTAACCATGGTAAAGCACTGGGGGAAGCAGCCAGGTTCTAGGGGACAAGATGGCTGCCCTCACAGGGAGAGACAAGGCCACTATACGGTGGGTTATGTTGGGTGTGCCTAATGACAGACGCTAGGTCGGACATTGTGCGGATTGGGTAACGTGAAAAATCATGAAGAATCACAAGAATAGTACATACGGATAATAAAGAATATGTTGAACATCTGACCTAAGAGCTAGAAGACAAGGTAACTATACACAAAGATCTGGTGAACACCATACAAATATGTGTAATACAAGTAGTAGTGTACTAACACCATACAAATATGTGTAATACAAGTAGAAGTGTGCTATAAAAGATTGCTATACTAGAATTGGTACAAGGTCAACTGGGACAAAGTCCACTTTTGCGCATCGCCTTCAGGCGTAATCTTCAAGGCAGGGACATCTTTAGCGCTTGGTCAACTTTGGGAACTTTATACTAGTTTAATCAACAATTTGTAAAGTTTGTATGGAAAAATGGACATTTTAAGGCTGGTTCAGCAGAACATTGCTTGTTCATGTACTTTGCATAGGAATCACTCAGAACTGTTAGTCATTAATGCTTCATGTTTTACCAGACTTATTCTGTACACTGGGACCTATGTTAGCTAGGTGTATCCTACTGAGATCACTAAGTATTATATAGAGAAAAGATGAAAGAAAGCACAATCAAATTTAGGGCGGAGAGTTGACAACTATTCAACGAAATTTCGGCATGAAATGCTCTACAATATCACCCATGGAGCCAGTGAAAATTAAAATAAGATGATTTTACAAACAATTGTAATTAAATATGCTTAGGACAATGCCAATTCTCTGCCAATAGCTTCTGAAAGGGTTGGGACTAAACACCTTGTGATTATGCCTTTTTTTAATGATCAGTATTAAATATAAAAACTATCAATCTAACTGAAAATGTTATATGTGGTAATAATCTACCAAAGATTTTCCAATTATGAGAAGCATTCTCTTTATCCATCACATTCACTAAATCTGGTGGGAATCTCGGACAAATAATTATTTAAACCAGTTACTAACTGCCATGTTTCACTTGCAATATAACTATCGACTGGGATTAGCGGAATATTGCGTCTTCTCCCATCGCAGCATCACAGTGTGTTTCACCATACATGGATTAGATGGGACAGTACCACCAGGTGCCACCAGAGGGCAGCAGGGACAGTCGCAAGGTCTCTTAACACCAAGTTTACATACAAACAGAACTAACAAATGCCACCGGGGACAGTTGTCTTTATCTACCGACCTGGCATGGCTGGACCAAGGAACCTGGGGATTTGTCCCAGAGTCTTGGCGACAAAGAATTTTGTGTGTCTGGACTAAAAGGCCTGGGGTGCCTGGACCTCAGCCAAAGGACACCTGGCTTTAAGAGCCTGCGGTCCCTGGATCATGGACCCTGGTTCAGAAGACCCTAAATCTTTAAAGCCCTGTGCGGCAGTACTGAAGGCCATGGTTCATTGGACTTCAACGCAAGGATCCTGGTTCGGAGAGTTGCAAGACCCAGAACTAGCCATTGATATTGACTTCATCAATCTGTGCATTATCCTGTAGATAGTGGTAGACTAATCATAAATCAATTTTCCCTTTTTTTACACACCATATTTATACAACAATATTCCCTTTTTACTGACACAACTCTACAGTGTTTTGAACATGGAAAATGAAGCACTGTGACTGACAGTGCACTTTATGTGATGCGTACTAGCACCACAAGTCGATTCGCGGAGGAATACAATGTAATAGTGTTCTATATGATGAAATTTTACACCACTGGCTAACTTGTCACCAAATGATACAAC
This sequence comes from Harmothoe impar, assembly GCA_947462335.1. Taxonomy (NCBI): domain Eukaryota; kingdom Metazoa; phylum Annelida; class Polychaeta; order Phyllodocida; family Polynoidae; genus Harmothoe; species Harmothoe impar. The sequence goes on from OX381704.1 coordinate 464,265, forward strand.
CGTTACATGTTCACTCCCACCTGCGCTGTATCTCAACTTAATCTTAACTCATTCGGAACAAAGATATATTTACATGAATGGAAAAAAGACCCAACACAATGAAGGCATGAACAAAACGAAGCATAAGTAACATCAGTCATTTGACGTACAGTCAACCAAATTCGGTCATTTGTCTATAAACACACTGCTTTACGTTCTCTGTTCTGTTTCTCATTAATCACTTTACATATCTAACAGCTTCAATAAATATACACAGGACCTGACTTGAACTTAACATTGTGCTATTATACACATTATATTTGATCTTGTACAAAATCTACTTCTTTACAAAGTATACACAGGCTATCCAACATGTATGCAAGCTCAGTATTTTGCTTTAACCCGCACTGATGTCTGATTCGGCTATAACTGGTGGGTTATATTATGATAATTTATGATAGACTTCAGGGATGACATCAAGTATCTGGTCTGACTCGCACTGAAGGCCGGTGACGGGTGGCAATCACCGAGTTGAAGCCGAGTCTATAACAGACCCACCACCTCCACCAGTGGGGAATACACAACTCCATCAAACCTCAAGCCCCAATTTGACTCCAATTCCACCCCTCAAGGGCTGACAGTAAGATGCGCATGTTGCCACTATGTACAACATATGAACCCCTTATTGTGAAGCCTATGGGACTATATTCCGGGGCGGAGTAATACAAACGCTGACTTGTGACTTGACTCTGTACCGGGTGTGTGGACTGGACCTGATTCTGCAGTTGGGGACATCCACATACTCCAAGGGTGGGGGTGGGGGTTGGTAATGTCAGGCAGTGCTGGTGGGTGAAGCCTGGAGTCTGTTTCACGGTGGGGGTCGGGGGCGCACCAGACAATTCAATGCTGGCTGGTGAAGCGTCTGTTTATGATGGGGGGCAAGGGGTGTTGACTGGTGATGTGTCGGCTTGTAGGACATCAAACATGTTATTCATCTGTCTGTGACTGTTCCCGTGTTCAGACAAAGTCGGATGACTCGGGGATGCATGTTCAGACAAAGTCGGATGACTTGGGGATGCGTGTTCAGACAAAGTCGGATGACTCGGGGATGCATGTTCAGACAAAGTCGGATGACTTGGGGATGCGTGTTCAGACAAAGTCTGATGACTCCGGGATGCGTGTTCAGACAAAGTCGGATGACTTGGGGATGCGTGTTCAGACAAAGTCGGATGACTCGGGGATGCATGTTCAGACAAAGTCGGATGACTTGGGGATGCGTGTTCAGACAAAGTCAGATGACTCGGGGATGCCGTTGAGGCCGATGGTGGAGTGACGGAAGTCGATGCCGCTGCGGGGTGGACTGAAGGAGAGGTCGTGCAGGTTGAGCTCGCTGACTGTGGACAGCGGCATCGGGTTAGACCGGAGGGACAGGCTGCCCGGGGAGAAGGACCCTGCAACACGAGACACGAGACTCGTCAATATCATGGGTACAGTAATTATTACACAATATAACAGAAAATAATCTGATGAGTATCAAATAGGGCATTGGTATATGGTTTAGGTGCTATATTACATAGAGTGGTCTATGAGAGGAATGTTGTTTCAAATTTGAATCTACAGTGTTAGGATCTAATTTCTCATTTGATATTCTGCTATGAGCATTATTAGTATTGTTGGCATTAAAATGTTTAAATAAAGATATATCTATATTAATCAGAAGTTGGACATAAACTGTCATCAGTTCTAATTGTCTTATCAAGGTGTAAATCATTTAGAATGTAGGGAAATTATATCTATGTCAGGAAAGAATCAGTTTTCAATTGTATTATTCATCTCTATTCTATAAAGATGGCATTGCCATTCCTGAAAAATGCAACCATGCAGTTTCTACATGAGTGGTTTACGGAGTATGCAGTGCAGCAGGAAAGGTAGAGAAAACAAGATTTATATCGAACAAAGACCCGCAAATCTGGAATATATCCTGAACTATGCGGTGCTTAACGTAAATTTATATGTAACACAGTGCTGTTTTGAATTCTAATCAAACAACCTTGAATATATATCCAAATGTCAACTTATTTAACATAATTTAACTAAACATACTTAAACATAAATGAAAAGGCACACCACTAAACGCTACTCAATCATCCGACTAGTCACACCAGCAATCCTCAAAATAATTCACCTCGCCTCAAACCACAAAAGAGGAAAAAATCATTGCTTCACACCAAATCTATCCAAGTCAACATACAGGTTTGGAGAGTATCATGCGACCATGAATGGGGATGTCGGAGAGATTCATGCGACCGTGGAAGGCATTCTGAATAAGCGCAAGTATATATACCAATACCAATCACAAGGTTAAGCAGTCAACAATCCATGTAGCATTCTGTATAGAGAGCAAAGGGCGGAGGACAAGCACTAGCAGTAAGCAATAACTTAGACCTTCTCACATTGGTGCTATAAGCTACAACCAGATTGTTGTTCGAGCAATTAACTTGTCATGCACAAATGGCAGGAATTTTTCTGCACTGCAATTTTAAGAAACCTCTGTGAGAAGGTCTTAGGGTTCAAACAACAAGTATCTGAGGGAGACCAGCATGCCGTATGTCATGCTGGCAGGCTAGAATCACTAGTTCATGATCAGGACTAAAACTTGTTGTAAAGTTTGATGGAATCTTAGATCCAGAAATGCTACGCCCAGATCAGCAGGAAATCTGATCATTTTGGTCAACTTTCTGCAGGAAATTAACATTAGGGAGTGGTAACTTTTTAACGTGCGAAATTTTTTTGGTCCCCCCCTCGGGAGGAGTCGAAATATTTTTAGTTCGCCCCCCTCAGGCAATTTGAAATTCAGCGCGGCCAACCCATTAGTAACGCATAGGCTTTTTCATTAAAAAGGGGTCCAAATTTTTTTGGTCCCCCCCAATCCACCAACCCCCCCCTGTTGTCAAAAAATGACCACTCCCTTATTTGATGCAGAAGTTTTTAGGGAAAAAATAAATGAGTTCATATCGAAACAGGAATGTAGCATCTCTGCTTAGTTAACAGCTAGTCTTATAGAGAGGAGTGAACGAGAGGAGAACCTGGTGTTATTCTGTGTGTGAGACAGTGAATATGAGATGGGGGGACAGAGCTTTGGTCTATTCTGTATGTGAGGCAGTGAATATGAGATGGGGGGACAGAGCTTTGGTCTATTCTGTATGTGAGGCAGTGAATATGAGATGAGGGGACAGAGCTTTAGTCTATACTGTATGTGAGGCAGTAAATATGAGATGAAGGGATGGACTGAGAGCTTTGGTCTATTCTGTATGTGAGGCAGTGAATATGAGATGAAGGGATGGACTGAGAGCTTTAGTCTATTCTGTATGTGAGGCAGGGAATATGAGATGAGGGGAAAGAGCTTTAGTCTATTCTGTATGTGAGGCAGTGAGTATGAGATGTGGGGACAGAGCTTTAGTCTATTCTGTATGTGAGGCAGTGAGTATGAGATGTGGGGACAGAGCTTTAGTCTATTCTGTATGTGAGGCAGTGAGTATGAGATGAGGGGACAGAGCTTTAGTCTATTCTGTATGTGAGGCAGTGAGTATGAGATGAGGGGACAGAGCTTTGGTCTATTCTGTATGTGAGGCAGTGAATATGAGATGAGGGGACAGAGCTTTGGTCTATTCTGTGTGTGAGACAGTGAATATGAGATGAGGGGACAGAGCTTTAGTTTATTCTGTATGTGAGGCAGTGAATATGAGATGAGGGGATAGACTGTATGTGAGGCAGGGGTTCTTGTACTTCCCACACCACATAGGCAGTGTGAGAAGGATGGGTGATGCTGTAGGGCTGAGAGAGCGGGCTGAGAAGGGCTGCTGAGTCGGCACAACGGATATCGGTCACGTGAGCACATCAATGCTTAAACCGCTCAGCCACCACAGCTATCCTGGGGACATATGTAGGGCATGGTGATGGGAAAGGATCAGTAAGTTCTGTACTATATAGATGTGAGTGTAAGATGAGCTGTAGATGTAGTGTGTACTGTGTAGTGTTGTCATGTTTTGTAACAGCTAAGGAGGCAATGGGAGTGCCACAACATGAAATATATGGCTGAGGGCCCTTTCTTCTTGTCTATGTTCTAAAGATAATAGAGGAAGTCTAAGACAAAGTGCTAAAAGAGATGTAAGCCAGCTCTGTAGCTCATGCTGGTGTGGATAATGACATTCCAACTAGGGCTTAAAGATTGTCCCAGGAGTCTTAGAGGTCCGGGGAGAGTGTCATCAGTCAAAAACTTGACAAGCAAAGGTGGAGTCAACTTGATGCCTCGGAGTGCCGGGAAAATTTGGGTGCGAACTGAGAGAGCCCCAAGTGGGCGACTCATGAACTAATAAGTATATACCTTAGCCAGGGCTAGAGCAGACAGCTAGGTCAGTGAAAGGTCATGACCTTGAGCTGTGCCTTAAGGTCACTAGGAGACGGAGGCTCGAGCTGCTGGTGAGACTGGGACCCGGGTAGCGGGTCACAACTCCCGCTCTTCTGCCGCAAATACACGGTGGGAGGTTCCAAGTGGTCCTCTAGAAACAAGCATCAGGAGCCGCGAGATGAGGAACACATGGAGACAACAGAGACCAGAGTGGGACTTAGAGTCATGGTACATGAGGCTGCAGGCACCCCCAGAACACGGACACTCAGTAACAGCTGTAATAATCAACAAGAAGGCCGTAGAAGACCTTGTCAGTTTGCGCATCTCTTCGTGCACTCACTCATGGCTATTTATCAAATGGTGATGAATAGCCACTGCAAGAGACCCATATTCAGGAATCTTTGGGCCAAGGACACTTGTACAGAGGTCACTGAGACCATGGACCCTTGTATGTAGGTCACTGAGACCAAGGACACTTGTACAGAGGTCACAGGGACCAAGGACACTTGTACAGAGGTCACAGGGACCAAGGACACTTGTACAGAGGTCACAGGGACCAAGGACACCTGTTCAGAGGTCACAGGGACCAAGGACACTTGTACAGAGGTCACAGGGACCAAGGACACTTGTACAAAGGTCACAGGGACCAAGGACACTTGTACAGAGGTCAGTGGGACCAAGGACCCTTGTACAGAGGTCAGTGGGACCAAGGACACTTGTACAGAGGTCACAGGGACCAAGGACACTTGTACAGAGGTCACGGGGACCAAGGACACTTGTACAGAGGTCACAGGGACCAAGGACACTTGTACAGAGGTCACAGGGACCAAGGACCCTTGTTCAGAGGTCACTGGAACCAAGGACACTTGTACAGAGGTCACAGGGGCCAAGGACACTTGTACAGAGGTCACCTGAACCAAGGAATTTTGATATGTGGATCTAAGTGTCTTTGTTCTAAAGTTATGGGGTCCACGAGCACAAGTTGAGAGATGATTAACTGCACTGGCTATTGTCGAGTAGGTCCATGTTCTAGAGGGTCCTGGTACCTAGTAGCAGAGACACAAGCCACATGTAGCTTACAACATAGACCTGAGTGTACAGTACTACAGAGTGTCATTAATACTTAATACAGAGTGAAGCTTTAAGCGGACAGTACGTCAACATGTAACATGGTAGTGAGTGGTCGCGTTTATCCATTTACCCTTTATCGCCAGGCCAATGAAAGTACTGTGATAATAAGGAGGAAGAAAACAGTTTATTGACAGAGTCTAGTAGTAACTGAAGCACTGCCTTAGTTAGGCCCTTTAAGGGCCGCGTCCCGCTTTAACGCATTATGCTCTTTGTCAGCTTGATGCTTGAATACAGCCCTGGTGAGTCTACGTGTCAGGGCTACATTCAAACATCAGGCTGACCCTATGGGATTAGTGTATATACTCCAGTGGGCTTGTCCTGATACATGAATGCAGCCCTGGTGAGTTACTCGCCAGGGCTGCATTCCTGCATCATAACGACAAAGATCACAGCGCATTAATGCGGTATGCGGCCCGTAACGGGTTAATTCTGTTCCTGCTGCTATTGTAACGTAATCTAGCTCGGTGAGGTTAGGCAGCGTTTGCAGGATTTAGCAGGAAAATGTGCAAATATTGGAAAGGCTTCATTACCAGGGCTTAATGTTGGGCAACTTTATAAGGTAAAATAAAGAGGAGTCTGCCTAAATAACAGGCTTAGTCAAATCTATCAAGTTTGTATTATCTGAAAATGGAATGTGGATGGTGGGACATCCTCATTCATTTTCACTTCTAGTTTAAGTATACAAGAAATTATCCATCACCGAATACAAGTGAAATCTACACTGTCTTTCTACACTGTCAGTAGGCGTAAAAGATGTACATTTGGCTTTCTTTTTCAAAAACACAGACACAAACATTTACAAACATTTAAATATCATGACAAGTTATTTCAATGAACCCTCTAGCTACAAACAGTAAGACATACTAATGTTATCTACAAATAAGGATGGATGAATCTCTGTAATATAGAGCAACCCTTGGTAAGCGCTTTCATGGACAAGGGAACTTCTCATAAAGCTCCTGTACTAACGAGGTGGAGCCACTCTCAGTACCAAGCACTTCCTATGTCATACACCTGGCCCCTCACACCCTGCCACATTGAGACTACATAGATACACATGGTTTATATATAGTGCTCTTAGGTTTACTTCTCAACTACTGTATATTTCAATGTTAAACCATTATCTATTTTGTCTATTGTTTCTTCCTCGAACTGGTATAGTTAATTCAACTTTATATGACACTATAATTTTGACATTGTTCGAAATTGAGATGCCAACCTCACAACATATTTTCACCTTTGTTTCAATAATATTAAACAATAGAGTATCTGTCATCAATTTCACGACATGATTTCCATGTTGTCTCAATGTCGTGTGTTTGTAGGGGGTGACCTTGGAAGCTGCGCCTTAGACAAACACCGGGAGTCGTTATAAACAAACACAGGGAGTCGTGATAAACAAACGGCAGGAGTCGCTACAAACACTCACCACTGCTGCGTGCGCGCCGTTTGCGGTTGGCCTCGTGACGTAACGTCTGAGCGCGCCGCACACACGTCCGCCGTGTGCTCAGCGAACTCTTTATCAACATGGTCTTATCCGCATCCAACTTGGACTCAAAGGCGATGTTCTCAAAGAACTCTGCATCAGGAAAGAATAAACTGATTATCATATTTGGAAATATATCAGTTTACTGAATATATCATAAGTGTGTTGTATTCTTACCTAAACAGCTGTGAATTGTTCAAGGACAATTTTAGTGCATATGGTAACCTTCTTTCTCTAGATCCGGGAATTTTTCTTGTAAATAGTCACTTAGCCAGCTTATCACCCTATTTCCAGCAATTTGTTTCCAAATACATACATATTTCTAGTTAGTTACAATTTAAATCATATTTGACACATAATGCTGTGTTATATAACCACATACTCTCTCTATATACCCCTGTAATAGCTCCCTATACACCCCTGTCAGTATGAGGGTAGTAAGATGCTTACGTTTGAGTGTCTTGACGTCCCCGATCATCTCCTCGCGGGCGGCCTCCTCGTCCTGGTCTCCGAGCGTCTCAGGACTCTTATTGACGGCGATCTCCAGCCGTCCTAAAGAGGCCTCAGCCTCCTTCAGTCGGCGCTCTGCCTCGATACGGGCCATCACCTCCCCCTGGTGGTACACAGAGGGTACACTTTACTTCTACTCCATACATGGTTTTTGTTTTTCTGCAATAAGGCTATTATTTGTCTGTGGTATTTATCTTATTTTAGTTAGTGGTATAGTCCCCTTGATCAATTAAACACTATTTTAATAAACTGAACCACCACTCTTACCCTTAGTTCTGCCTCTGTTGCAGCCTTCTGTGTGTTGAGTTCCTGAAAGCAGAAATGACAAGGTATAAACAAATGAGCTCCTTCCTCCCTGGCGATAGTTTTACACAGTGTATAATATTAATATGTTACCACTTTGTCAGCAGTGTTGTACAGAGAGGGCTGTACATGTCTGCATATAAAATCTCTCTTTCCCCACTGAAACCTGCCTTCATGGGAAATTTTCCTGCTGTGACTACAGGTCTATTGAGTAATAAATATTGGACGGGAATTTTTTACCTAGAGTGTATAAAACCAGTCAGAAATAAAAATCTGTTATAAAACCTCTAATCAGGGGTGTGAAATGAAAAAAATGGTTTCCTCTGAAGATGCTGCTTGAAGTGACGATGTGACTCCAAACCCTGCAAGTTATATACTTTAACATTACTAGGGGGGTTTGGGGGCATGCCTCCCAATTTTTTTTTGAAAATCTAGAGGCAGAATGGTGAAATTTCATGTATTTTGGTGTTCTGGTTTGACAATACTTCTAAGGTCCCCCCCCCCCCCCACTACATAAAGGGAAATGAATTTCTTATTGGATCTGGATCTTAGCCACCCCTGGTAAATTACTAGAAAAAATTGTATGTAATAGATTGCAAACCCATATGGAAACACATGGACTTTTGACTGTTAATCAACACGGATACCGTAAATGTCACTCGACGCAAACTGCTATTAGTGCACACATATGTAAAGTCTTAGATAACATAATAATCAATAATCCTACTTTCTCATCGTACTTAGATTACAAGAAAGCCTTTGACACTGTTTCACATTTAACCTAATTCAGAAAATTTCAGATTTTGGACTTAGCGCGAATACATGCGCCTGGTTCAAAAATTACCTAACAGATAGGTCACAGTGTGTTTTAGCTAATGATGTTATTTCTAGACGATTACCTATTACCTATGGCATCCCTCAGGGATCTGTTTTAGGCCCTGTACTTTTTTCTATTTACATAAATTCACTACCTGACTTGTATAATTATGACATAACACTACTGTGGTCGTAACTTATTTCACTGGGTATATATTTTCGCTATATTCACGGAAATGAAAGAGCAGCAAATTCATAAACCGCAAATACAGCCTTATTAACACCCCATCAGCTTGTCTACCCTGGCTGTCCGCGAATTCAAGTACCAGTGAAATTATTTTTGTTGCTACCTTCGCGAAAATGTATACCCGTGAATATAAGTACATTCACAGTATATGCAGATGATGCGGTAATATCTGTAACCCGTGAGAAGTGTATGAAAGAGGCCTTAGTAGCCCTCTCTACCTGGTGTATTGTAAATAGTCTCACCATTAATGAGAAGAAGACTAAATGGATGTTGTTCCATAATGTAAATAATGTTAACCCAGTGTTTATGCTAAATGGGGTCTTAATAGAAAGAGTATATGAGTTCCAATACTTGGGACTGACTATTGACCCAGATCTTAAATTTGTTTCCCATAGAAAGAATGTATGTAATAATTTACGTAATAAGGTGCATCAACTTGCCAATGTTAGAACCTTTGTAGAGGAAGATATAGCGCTTTTAATTTATAATACAATGCTTTTACCTACGTTAGATTATGTAGACTACATGTGGGATAGGCACAATGTAGGGGAGTCAAAACAGCTGCAGTATATACAAAATAAGTCCCTAAGGATTATTTACAAGGTTAAATTAGAGAAAAACCCTCTGATGACCACTGACCAAACGCATACAGAGAGTGGTTGTCTCTTTTTGGAGAAAAGAAGAAAAATTCATCTTTTATTTTATGCTTTTAGCCTGTCCAAAATTCCAAAATACAGAGACAACAGAGTTCTACCTACACGTAGACATGAAGGTCTTAGACTGCTGGTACCCCCTACGTTGAAACATATAGTATTAAGAAGTGCCTTATACCAAGCAATAGCGAGCTGGAACAATTTGAAGGCAGTCTATACTCTAATAGAAGGCCTTTCAGATTTCAAGAAAAAAATCTGGAGCGACATAGATATATGTTTCATGTAATTTGACACTGTCAGTCATATAAGACATACGTTATAGCCTCATCATTCATCTCATCTCATCGACAATCCGACTGTAATTATAATTATGTACTTTATTTTTTATCTATACATTGCAAATGGGTGATATACAAAGAACAATCGGCATGACATGTAATTTACCTTTCTGCACTCAGACACATAGCTATATAGCGGTCTGGGTGGAAGAACGGCAATGCGCCGATACCCTGTAATTACATTTTAAGTAATTAATTACCGAATAAACACATTTAAAAAAAAAAAATCTCAGGAACAGTCCCTGTGAAGATAAAAACCGCAGATTTCCGCGTTTCCGCAGAGATTTCACACCCCTGCTAATTGGGCCTTAATACATGTGATATAACAGCAGGTTGTGTTACCTTGATGGAGTCCTTGAGCTCCTGTGCGTGTTCCGTGATGGAGGCTTTCTCCTCCTCCAGCCGCAACGCTTGTTCCTCCTTCTCATGTAACCTGCCGAGCACACACACAAGGATATTATTAAAGTCTACATTAATGATTGAGAACAATGTTACTGTAAACATATTATATTTCGCGCTATACATAGTTTCGCGGATTTCAAAATCTGTGAAAATATGTACAGAGCAAAAATTTATCCAATATAGCTCTGTAGCTAACACCTTTCAAAATCCACGAATTTTAATCCCAGCGAAATTACATTTATTAGCAAATCCGCGAAAATTTGTACCTGCGAAAATATCTATGTCACTAAACTAGAATTGAGATTATACATGGCCTAAGTGATCAGATGGCCTCACTCCCTGAGAAGATGCCTGATCTACACTCAACCCCAGTTGGATATTATTAACTAACCTACTGTAAATGTAGTTCATTTCGCTCTGTACTTATTTTTGCGATTTTCGCAGATTTTTAAAAAATCCTCAAAAATATTTACAGAACAAATATCAAACCAATACACCGTACCATCGTGTTTAAGTGCCCCGGCGCTTATAACTTTGGAGGGTGTTGTCCCCCGGTGCTTATACAAGACAGGCCCTTATTCAAGATCCAGTTTTAGTGCTTGAGTCTTAAGCACTAAAACTGGATAAGAGTAATTTCAAGACCCTCATACCCCCGGCGCTTATACAAGACCGGCGCGTATTCAATACCCGGCGCTTAAACGCAATGGTACGGTAGTCCTACTACTGCCAGATTATAAAATCCGTGAATTTAAGTACACATCAAATTTTCATTTCCAGCAGATTCCCGAAATTAGATGTGAGCGAAAATATCTACGTTTACAGAACTTCATTGGCCGGTGGACAGAGATGGCTGTATTTGTAACAGAGAGGTAATGGACCTTGTTAGATAGCATTTACAAACTCTATGTTCTAGAAGTTTTAAAAGCAGGCATTATAAAGTGTCACCTCAGATGGTGCTGATATTACCTTAGCATTATTAGTCCTTACTTTAGCGGCTGTTTTACTGTAATGGCTGTTTTACTGTAACCGCTATGTTTTGTTGCACTAACTGCAGTGTTTTGTTGCACTAACTGCAGTGTTTTGTTGCACTAACTGCAGTGTTTTGTTGCACTAACTGCAGTGTTTTGTTGCACTAACTGCAGTGTTTTGCTGCACTAACTGCAGTGTTTCGTTGCACTAACTGCAGTGTTTTGTTGCACTAACTGCAGTGTTTTGTTGCACTAACTGCAGCGTTTTGTTGCACTAACTGCAGTGTTTTGTTGCACTAACTGCAGTGTTTTGTCGCACTTACTGTAGTGTTTTGTTGCACTGTAGTGTTTTGTTGCACTGCAGTGTTTTGTCGCACTAACTGCAGTGTTGTTTCACACTAACTGCACTCACCTGTCCTCTGCTAATGCCTTCTCCTCCCGTAACCGCTGTGTTTTGGCTTCGATATCGGCGAGACTTGACTTCATGGTTTCTGTGGCCTCTGACAGGTTTTGTTTCTCTAGTGACAGCCGCTTGGTGGTGGAGTGCCACTGTTGTAGCTCCGACATGACCCGCTCCCGCTCCTCTTGTAGAGACTACAGACAGAATAACATGGTATTAGTGACAGACAGAATAACATGGTATTAGTGACAGACAGAATAACATGGTATTAGTGACAGACAGAATAACATGGTATTAGTGACTGACAGAATAACATGGTATTAGTGACTGACAGAATAACATGGTATTAGTGACAGACAGAATAACATGGTATTAGTGACTGACAGAATAACATGGTATTAGTGACAGACAGAATAACATGGTCTTAGTGACAGACAGAATAACATGGTATTAGTGACAGACAGAATAACATGGTCTTAGTGACAGACAGAATAACATGGTATTAGTGACAGACAGAATAACATGGTATTAGTGACAGACAGAATAACATGGTATTAGTGACAGACAGAATAACATGGTATTAGTGACAGACAGAATAACATGGTATTAGTGACAGACAGAATAACATGGTATTAGTGACGGACAGAATAACATGGTATTAGTGACGGACAGAATAACATGGTATTAGTGACAGACAGAATAACATGGTATTAGTGACAGACAGAATAACATGGTATTAGTGACAGACAGAATAACATGGTATTAGTGACAGACAGAATAACATGGTATTTTATTTACTGTATTCGGCGTGATAAGCGCCCTCCCCCTATTAAGCGCCCCTCCCCCCCTTTTGGGGCATTTTGAGACTAGAACAAAAGGTCAAATTTCACGATTTGGGAGACAATTAAACTCTTAAGTACTAAAACTACAATCAAAATAATTTCATAAGCGCCCAGGGCGCTTATTACGTCCAATACGTACACACATCAACTACAGGACGAAATAACATGATATCTTATTTACACACATCACTTACATTAACACTATCTGAAGCTTTACGCCTTGGTTTTGGAGGTCCTAGCTCTGAGAGCATTAGGTGAGCTCTGTATGTGAGGGCCCCCGCTGGGTTCTAAGGGCACCTGCTGGGCTCTGAGGGCCTTGTCTGGGCTCTGAGGGCCTTGTCTGGGCTCTGAGGGCCTTGTCTGGGCTCTGAGGGCCTTGTCTGGGCTCTGAGGGCCTTGTCTGGGTTCTGAGGGCCTTGTCTGGGCTCTGGGGGCCTTGTCTGGGCTCTGAGTTTTGTGTAGCTGAGTTTTATACCTAAAGGTGCTAGCTCTGCAGCTATCTGTGACCTACCTCTAGTTGTGATTGTAGCCCGCTGGTCGTGCTGTGTAACCGGTGCTTGTCGTCTTCTATGGCCTTCATCGCCTGCGATGTGGCGTCCAGCTCCCTGTTATAACAGCAGACATTTATAGCATTAGTATCAGGTGACCTTGGTTATAAGCCAAAAACATTTTGGTGTTTTTATTTGCTATAAGCCAAATTTTACATCTATTTCCAGTTATAGCTGAGGTTTTAATATATACCGTTAAACGTCGCTTATAAGCCTAACTCGTGTATAAACCGCACCTAGAGTTTGGGCTGATCCTATAAGCTGCCATGGCGATCTGATTATGGTGACTTTACTACTGTACCATAATAGCAAAAACTCGCGTATAAGCCTCACCCTGATCCTGGGACGATCCTATAAGCTGCACTGCCGGTCTAACTCGCGTACTAGCCGTGGCTTATAGGCGAGGTTTCACAGTAGGAATTTTAAGCTTATGAGCTTTATAGGAATTTGTGAAAACGTGACATAACTAAGTAGTGTCTATGGAGGAGCATTTCAGACCTCTGATCACAGGGGGCGGCACTGTGCACAGAGGGAGCTGAAAGTAGTTTATGCAATTGTCACTAGGTGTCACTGGTGTGCCTCAGTTTAAAGGCTTCTGCAGTAACAGTGGGAGCTGAGCGAGGGCCGGCACTGTGGGCCTTTATAGAGGAGGTGGGGCTTTAAGTTCAGACTTACCCCTTCATCCTGGAGTACTCGTCCCGCAGCTCGGTAGATAACCGCTCCATCTGCTCCTTCTCCTCCTCCAGAACCTGCCGGATGCGCTCCAACTCCTGTAAAGTAGAATGACACATGAACTCCTGAACACAAAAAGGTGTATCACAACCACACAGTCTCCTGTCTCAGTCTCACCGAATCAAGTTAAAACTCTATGACCGGCTGATCTCTCTAAGGATGGCACAATGCATTCATGCATCATGCCCTTCAGTAGTCATGATGCATGAATGCAGCCCTGGCGTGTAACTTGTCAGTGCTGTATTCAAGCATCATGCTGACTCTCAATGGTTGAGACACTCCTGAAGCGTCGGCATGATGCACCAATGCAGCACCAGTGAGTAACTTGTCGGGGCTGAATTTAAAGTGCATCACTATGACCAATTCCATCTTTTAGCGCCATGCTGTCCTTAAAGGGTTAAGCACCATGCGGCCCTTACAGGGTTAGAGTCTTAACCAGACTTTGAGAAAATACAGGATTTTCATAAAATATTTACCAAGATCACATCAAAGTGTTTCAGTTCACATTCAGGTGGCGCAGCAGTGTTTTTATTGCCTCCCACTGTCTACACAGGTGTAACCTCACCCCCCCCCCCCCCTACCACACACACACACCCTCCTACTGCCTCACACCCACACAGAGCACAGACCTTCGTAAAACTTCTCTGATAAGCTGACCTTTTGTGGTGATTTAAGGCGTGAATCGGCTGATAATTTCCCCTCAAAGAGGGGGTTGGCTTATAACTGTTGTTTAAAGCTGTTAAAATGAACAAAAATTTGGCTTAAAAATTCTCTAGAACAAGGGAATCGGCTAATAAGGGAGGGCAACTTTATTATCAGAGAGGCTTTACAGTAGGTCCGTTACAGAACGTGGACTGCATCCCAATATCTGTTTACTTATCCACACATGCAAGGCGCGCGCTAACCTTAACGGTCGAGACAGTTCTAGTTTGTAGAAAAAGTGTTTTCAGGTAACCTTACCCTACCTAGCACAGCAAGGTTGACCCTGAAACTGTTGGGAGGGTAAAAGTATTTCCTCAGAAAATCATGTGCAGGAATCTATTGGTATCCTTTATCTATTGACTCTAAAAACTTTCCCCATCATTTTGTATCTACTTGCGAGTTTCTCGAGTGAACTCAGGAGGGTCTAGATGGGGGCCCCCCCTGTCACATGTCGAATTTAAGAAATGGCCATGTCATGTCACTTAAAATTCCCATGTCCCATGTCGCCCCTAAGAGCCTGCCATGTCCCAATGTCGATTTTAAGAAATACCCTATGTCATGTGACTAAAAATTTCTCTCATGTCACTAAGCTCCATGTCGCTTTTAAGAAATGGCCATGTCGCCATGTCGACTCTAGGCATCTAGCCCTTTACTCAGTTCTAGTTTAATTCAGTTGGTCTTAGTTTATTTTTTAAATCCTGCAATGATCTGAAGGCGCGGTGCTCATCTAAATTCCAGACGGTGTTAACCCTGTGTTTTTCCCGCTATGTGAGCGGCACCTGGCTGCATCCACTGCACTGTGTGGAATGCCGCTACAGTAGTCAGTCTCACTACCTGAGGTGAGGGGGGAGGTGGAGGGGGGGACCTGAAGGGGTGGAGGCCCCCGCATGGTTTGGCTCTGCCTGTGTTAGCCCTGTAAGGACGGCATGATGCCTCAAGATAAATTACTTTGCATGCTGTACCCACGCAGCACCGGGGAGGAATTCACCGATACATGCCGGACTCTGCATGCCGCGTATCAACAAGGTGCCTCTTCATGGGTCCCCACAGTTTTGACCATGTCGCCGTGTCGATTATTAGCAAAAAGGCAGTGTCGATGTGTCGATTTTTATGTATATAGCCTTGCATGAATGCCTGTGTCCGTCGAATTTTAAAAGTGCCGTGTCGCCCGTGTCGGATTTCGAAAGGGCCGTGTCGCAGGTGTCAAATTTTATCCCATGTAGCCTAGAGGCACAACAAGGGATGAAAGTGAGCAATTTTATAAGAACTTGAAATGTTCAAATTAAGGCCCCTAATAAAATGTCATCTCTAGCTAAGTACGAGCCTTCGTAACATAAAAAAACACACTCTAAATAGGGAAATACTTGACTTTTATCTCTGATTAGTGATATCAACCCGATAGGGGTGGCATGATGCCTGAATGCAGCCCCGTTTACTCACCAGTGCTGCATTCTGCGTCATACTGACAAAGGGTATACCCCATTTCAGCACCGTGCTGCCCTTACAGGTTTACCCCCCGGTTGTTGTGACTGGTGCGTGTCGTGTTTACCCCCACAGTGAGCAGCAACGTACGCTGCCAGCACGTGGCCTGCCGTGTAACCCCGCACTACCCGGTGTAACCCCGCACTACCCGGTGTAACCCCGCACTACCCGGTGTAACCCCGCACTACCCGGTGTAACCCCGCACTACCCGGTGTAACCCCGCACTACCCGGTGTAACCCCGCACTACCCGGTGTAACCCCGCACTACTCGGTGTAACCCCGCACTACCCGGTGTAACCCCGCACTACCCGGTGTAACCCCGCACTACCCGGTGTAACCCCGCACTACCCGGTGTAACCCCGCACTACCCGGTGTAACCCCGCACTACCCGGTGTAACCCCGCACTACCCGGTGTAACCCCGCACTACCCGGTGTAACCCCGCACTACCCGGTGTAACCCCGCACTACCCGGTGTAACCCCGCACTACCCGGTGTAACCCCGCACTACTCGGTGTAAACCCGCACTACTCGGTGTAACCCCGCACTACCCGCTATATCCCGCCCCCTCCCCGTCTGTATCACCATAATGGGGGTAGATGCCTCAATTCAACATGGCGTCATGGTCTTTTCTTAAGATCGACATGCGACATCGAGCTTAGTGACATGGGGAGAAAAATTAGTGACATGACATAGGGTATTTCTTAAAAATCGACATGGGACATGAGAAGTTCTGCGAGGCGACATGGGACATGGGGATTTTAAGTGACATGACATGGACCTTTCTTAAAATCGACATGTGACATGGGGACCCCCCCCCCCATCTAGACCCCTACTACAGCAAGTCTCTTGGTGTCAGAGATTTACACATCTTAAAGTAAATTACCACCCCCCTCTCTCAGTCTGCATCTATCTTACTAAACACAGAGCAGACCGCCAGAATATGAAACCAGCAAAATCCTTGACAAAAAAAATCGCGTTAGATGAAAATTTGCAGTTTCAGATATATGGTCCACAAAACCTGCAGGTCAACTATTTTTTGTCGATACATTTGAAATTTTGTCAATAAATTTGTAATCAGGATGTCCGAGGCAGAGATGTGCCGCTCCTTGGTCATCAGAAAGTAGGACATCTTTAACCATGTTGGTCAATTTTCATTGGGAATATACCGGTAATTTCATACCAGACCATACTGAAATCTCTGTAGGAAAAGTGGCACGACTTGACGGATGACTAAAACAAGTCGTTGGTGAGCCGTGAGACAAAGTTTCAGTAGCGTATGGGAATTGCATGACCGGCTAACTGATATGTATATTACATTGTTCTATAGTATAGACCACAGTTTGTAGTTGTGTAAATAGCGTGTAGAATTACCTCAGTTTTTTGTCGCTCATCGTGCAGGGCACTGGCCTCGTTTTGGAGTTTGTCTGCAAAACATGAATAAAAGTAAACAATGAATAAAAGTAAACCATGAATAAAAGTACACCATGAATACAGGCAGACCTCATAACTACTCATACACGCAATCAGCAGATCCAACTGTTTGGTATATCAACCCTTTAAGGACGGCATATTTCTAAAAGATGACATTTCTCGTCATGATGCACCAATGCATTGATGCATCATGCCGGCCATTTGGGATGTCTCAACCCCGTAGGATTAGCATGATGCAGGCAAACCTCATAACTACTCATACAGGCAATCAGCAGATTCAACTTGTTGGTACTTTAGATATATCCGATAGTTCACCAGCAGGTTTTTATTCAACTAAAGTTTGTGTGTATGATTGCTAAATAGAGGCTAAATATGTCGACGCAGCAGAACAGTGCTTTTTGTGGAGGAATAATTGTGTACCCATTTAGATCAATGCTAATGCTCATTAATTCTTTAAGGACGGCATAGCACTTTAATGCAATATAGCCTTTAATTGTCATAAATGCCTTGGCAAGTTCCTCGCCAGTGCTGCATTAAAGCATCATGCCAAACCTACTAGGTTGATACACTCCCAAAGGGTTGGCGTGATACACCAATGCAGTGTCAGTAAGTTACTCGCCGGCACTACGTTGGTGCATCAGATCGACAATACTACTTTAAGGCAGCACGCCGTCCTTAATGGGTTAAACTGTATGCGTATCAATACAGATCAATACATGATTGCGGCACCCATATAAACACGAGTAGTGATTCACTGAGCAGCCATCGATCAGCTGCTAATCGTTTTATACAGGTTCGTGTCCACACGCCATTTTATCTGTCTGAACACTGCAAACACTCCACCACCCATTCTACTGCACAGGGATGAGACTTTTTCACTACACAACTTGTTTAAAGCGTTTAACGACGGCATGCAACTTGCCGGTGCTACATTGGTACATCATGCGGACCCTTTGTGAGTGTCTCAAACCCGATGATGCTTAAATGCAGTACTGGTGAGTTGCTCGCCAGGGCTGCATTCATGCATCATGACGACCAAGGGCATGATGCATTAATGCATCAGGCTCTATCTATAAAGGGTTAATGCGTTTATGATATGATTTAATCTGTGTTCGGATATGGTATGTGAGGCAACAAAATAACATTAACAGGGCAGAGAAAATGGTTTCAACGGTGGGGAGATACTTAGGGGTTTCTGCCCTTTACATTTGACCTTTCGTGTGACCTGTTTGGTTTGGCGATAAGTGGAACTTTAAAGGGTAGAGTAGCCTAGTATAAAATCCACTGAATAGATTTCCCTTCTTGCTGCCTGGATCTATGCTTCATACACTTAATTTTACCTTATTTAAAACTCCAGCAGACACTGTATCACAAATCGTACCAACCATCAATATCATGTCACATGACATTTCACAAAGCCAACATGCGAGCACTTCAAACTGCGTGGGATCGGTTCCCATTAAGTCGTGATTCAATGTGGCGTCACGCCCCGCCGCCCGCTGACACAGAATCAATACCTGCCAGGTAACTCTCACCTGGTCAAAGTCTGTCTCTGTATGTCTGTCTGTCTGTCTGTCTGTCTGTCTGTGTACCTCCCAACCTATTAATTGTATTTATCTTATCTAGGATAGGTTTCTCAATTTGTTCCTGAGGCTACCGCTTACTCTAATTGATTGATTGATTATTCATACTGCAAACAGTAGGACCAGGTCTCGTTAGCGAATTGCGGCTCAACCGTAGCATATTGTGGACCTTGATGAGTCGATATGTCTCAAATATTTGCCTTAGCGGCTAATTAAAATATGTTTATTTTCTTACACTTGTATATGTGTATGTGTGTTTGGAAGTTGTCAATAAATAGGTTTCCATACATTCTGTACCTGTCAGAGTTCCATTCTCTGTCCGTGTGTCTATCTCCCTCCACGCCCCTCCCACTGTATTGTAGAGTGGGTGTGTACACGTATCCTCTTTGCCTTGTTTACCTTTCTTTACCTTTTGTCAATTAGTTTTTTCTAACTTCTCCATTTTCCTGTTTATGCTTGGTTCTCCACTATACGCCACCCTGTCAGTGTTTATATACATGTATGTATCTAGGCTGTTTGTCTGTCTGTTTACTATTGTGTATATTTCTTTTTCTTTCTCTGGCAGTTGTTCTGTTTCTTTCTGTGTATCTATATCTGTGTTTGTAAATGTTACTTTAAGAAGATGACCTGTGATTGGCTATTGTTGATTGTTGAAAAGCCCTTTAATATTTTTATACAGCGATTTATTTCGCATAATTCTTTTTTACCCGAGTACCATCTATTGTAAATGTTATCATTTTCCTTATACAAATTTCATAGATACATAAGATGGAGCTACCTACAAAAACACGGCAAGTATTCTTGTTACTTAAGTCTAGCTTCCAAGGCCTTCCTCCCTCTATGCATCTCTGACATATTGTATATGACATTTTTATCGATTTTGTCCTTTTTTCTTATCGTGGCGTCCACCCACTGCGTCCCATGTGCTACCCCTTCCCCGATCGCTCCCCACTATGTCTACATATTTGTCAGAAATATCCATTTCCTTCATCAAACAAATAATGTGCTTTATTTCCTGTTTTTGCAGCATTCTGTAGGGACTGATGTAGACTGCACAGCGGCTACTCCTACTGTGGGTATACCACAATGTCCTCCACCCTAGGCCATGTCCATGCTAACCCCCCCATGCTGGACCCCCCGGCCCCAGTCTCACAGTCAGGAACCAAACAAACTCTCACAGTACGACAACAACCCCCGGGGCGGCTATGGAGTGTTAGCATGCTCCATGCACATAATGCTTCCAGTACCAGGCCCATGGCACCCCCCCCCCCCCCCTCACACACACACACACAATGCTACCAGTACCATGGCATATTGTAAAACCTCGTGTATAAGCCGCGGCAGCATTCCTCGTGTATAAGCCGCGGCACGTTCCTGTAAACAGAACAAGGTGACCGCCCTGCACCTTCTACACACAGCAGCAACTCGTTTTTATCATCATCATCACTGTAGTGTCGTTCTCAAAAGAGAATTTCTACAGCGATCCAGGGTCTTGCCGAAAGCTAAGTGACCAATCGTGTATAAAAACTTGACCTGTTTGAATAGACTCCTGAATAGAGGTCCTCTATGGGTAAGTATGGGCCTGTGGATCTGTGGAAAAACTAGGTCCAGCTCCAGGCCCGGTTTAATAAGACGTGCCCCCCTGAGGCTGCAACCAACAGCCGAGCACTGTGTCCACCAGGGGGGGCCACAGGGCAGCACGCTTTTATTGAAAATGCCAAATATATGTTCCTCCACGAGACAATTCAACACCCACTGTGGTTAGAAAAAATGACAAATATCTTTATTCATTTCTATTTAGGTCCTAGCTCATATCTCGTCAAAGTCCTAGCTCGTATCTCGTCTAAGTCCTAGCACGTATCTCGTCTAAGTCCTAGCTTGTATCTCGTCTAAGTCCTAGCTTGTATCTCGTCTAAGTCCTAGCTTGTATCTCATCTAAGTCCTAGCTCGTATCTCGTCTAAATCCTAGCTCGTATCTCGTCTAAATCCTAGCTCGTATCTCGTCTAAATCCTAGCTTGTATCTCGTCTAAGTCCTAGCTCGTATCTCGTCTAAGTCCTGGCTCGTATCTCGTCTAAGTCCTAGCTCGTATCTCGTCTAAATCCTTGCTCGTATCTTGTCTAAGTCCTAGCTCGTATCTCGTCTAAGTCCTAGCTCGTATCTCGTCTAAGTCCTAGCTCGTATCTCGTCTAAATCCTAGCTCGTATCTCGTCTAAGTCCTAGCTCGTATCTCGTCTAAGTCCTAGCTCGTATCTCGTCTAAATCCTAGCTCGTATCTCGTCTAAGTCCTAGCTCGTATCTCGTCTATACAGTGTAAACCTACAGGTTTTGGCAAATACGGTACCTTCTCAGGGCTATGTATAGCATGTGAGGCTGTGTGTGTGCTGGCATTGGGGGATACTTAACCCACATTCACACCTTCCAGCTAGTACCCTTCCCACCCTTCCCACCCTCCACACCACACGTCCAGGGACGACATGACCTCAGGAGGCCACAGGACAAGGGAAGCTGCTCTGCGTATTTCACTAAATGTATCTGAGGGCAGATGATTCTAAGGGCCGCATACTTCCATAAAGTGTCCCTAGTCTTCATGATGCATGAATACAGCCCTGTTGAGTCCACTCACAAGGGATGTATTCATGCATCAAGATGACCCTTTTGGGAAAGTATCAACCCTTGAGGAGGAAAAGAATTCCACCCTAGCTGACTGTAAATAAACATCATTGGCTACATGCCATTTTTTACGGTTTGTCCAGCGGACAATTATTAAGGATTCTAGAGAGAAAAACATGAAAGATTGATTACGGTATGATATACATGAAAATCTGCTTCTTCTTTAAACATATACAAAGTTCCACCATCATATCTGAAAAGTCCAGAACCACCATTGAAATAATCATGTCAAGTTCCACCATATCAAAAAACGGACCACCCCGCGAAGAGGGCTAGTTATGGGCCTGTATGCGGTCCTTAAAGGGTTACTGTATGTGTGTGCGTGTGTGTGGGGGGGAGGTTCCTGGTGTCTCTGTGACCTGAACGTTGTAAACATGGCCCACTTACATACACCTGGTCACTGTACACCTGACGTACACCTGACAATGTGCCTCTCGTAAACCTTCACCTGGTGAGTCATGGTAAGTGTGTTAATAAAGGGGTCCTGGGGATATACAGGTTCCCTGTAAAAAATCAGATTGAAATTCCCTAACAAAAAACAACCGACATTATTCATTATATATGCCATAACATATGGCGCTGGGTGATCGTCAACTTCCCCTGACCTTTTTCTTCTGCATGATTTTCCTTGACCAGTGGGAGGCCTGATCTGGTGGGGCACTCTTGACATTGACCAGCTTAAAGGAGGTCTAGTGAGATACTCTAAACCTATCGTAAATTCCTGTGTGTAAGCCGCTTATCATCCTCACTCCTCACTTTACTGAATTCTATAAGCCGCAGAGAGGGTCTGAAAATTGGTAATTAAGTACTGTAAACTTTTTTTTTAAATCATGTATAAGCCGCACCCTGACTTTGCCCTGATCCTATAAGCCGCTCTGGCGATCTGACTCGCGTACTAGCCACAGCTTCTACGCGAGAATTTAGACTTGTTGAACTCAATGATAATGTACAGGCATCTGGTGAAACAGCCAACTTAGGGTCTAGAGTGAGACATTGTACGTCGCCTGGGTCCTTTGTCCGTCATGCCGACATATATCAGATATCTATTTCAGCCCAGGTGTATAGGCTGTGTCTCACGACCTTGGGACAATGTTTTTGTCTCTGACCGGGTGCCGTCTCTGACCGGGTGCCGTCTCTGACCGGGTGCCGTCTCTGAATCAGGTAAATCTCATTTCCGGAGGCGTGGAGTCAGTGTATAGGTTTACAATGTAATAATAGACACACACCTGAACGGTTTCTGGACGACTTCATTTATTTTCCTTGACAAGTGGAGATGGTGGAAGGATGTAAGGCGAGAGGGAAGGAGGGAAATGAGAATTTATTTCTATTTATTTCTATTCTAGAATCTCAGTTGTAGAGTATATCTATATGTATATATGTCCACATGTATTAGTCCCACATCCCCGTGTACACTGCAGTAATGCCACATTAACTTGTGACAGGACAGATTTGCTGTGACCCCCATGCCCCTATAATACACAACCACCATGACTCTATTCACTTAACTCATCATCATAGAGATCCCTTTAAGGGCCGCATAGTGCTTTGATACATCATGCCCTTTATCGTCATGATGCAGCCCTGATCAGTAAATCACCAGTGCTGCACTAAAGCAATATGTAGAGCATATTAATAGGGTTGATACATTCCCGAAGGGTCGGTATGTTCCATGAATGCAGCTCTGGTGCATCATGATGACCACGAATATAAATAGCACATGAAAGCGGTCCTGCTCAACATCATAAATATATATCACAATACCCCCCTGCTGCCCCCCCCCCCACGTGACCCCCAGCAGCAGGTCAGCATGTATTAGGTCCCCCAGTACCACAGCGGTCTGTCCCCAGTCCCGGCGGTATGCCCCCCCCCCCCCCCCCCGGGGTGGTGGTGGTGGTGGTTATTACCCTGACCTCCATAATCCTATTACTCTAACGACTTCCGGCACCATATAGCACACATTGAGTACCGTAAAACCTCCCGTATAAACCGAACTCGTGTAGTCGCCGCACCCTAACTTTCACAAACCATATATTTTTTATGATTATAAGCCTCAGAGAGGGTCTGAGAATTGCTAACTTAGTACTGCAGTTCATTATACCTAGCATATGACATCGCTATTCCTACAACATAGGAGCGGCGGATTAACTACGTGTGTAATACACACTTCTGTATTGTGACATGTGCGATACGCAAAATGGTGCGTAAACAGACAGGATGGTACGCAAAACAGGGCAACTCGCAACTGGGTATTTTGGGATATCTATCGTAAAATCTATCGTAAAATCTATCGTAATATCTATCGTAATGTATCGTAATCTTCCCAATGTCATATGCTAGGTTTAATAAAACAAAAAAAGAACTCGTTTAGGTGTCCGTATCGCACGGTGCGCACTCCTGCTGCGCAGTTGTGCGCACCGTGCGATACGGACACCCAAACTCGTCGTCGTACATCCAGTTGTATTTTTACGAGTTCTTTTTTATGTTATCATATCTTTAAACGTGCATATAAATCGCACCATGACTTTGTCCTGATCCTATAAGCCGCATTGCCCGGGGGGGGGGGGGGGGCACTGACTTTTTGAGAGTGAGTGGCAACTGCCGCGGTACTGCCCCTCATCCTCATACTGGAGAGAGCTGAGGGGGTCACTGACCGCCCCTCCTTTTTAAAGTGAGAGAAATTGTTGTGAGTGACCGCCCCTATAATCAGGTTAAGTGAAACCAAACCCACCTGCTTTCATCCCAGCAGAGCATCAGGAACCAGACATAACAATGAAAAACTTACCAATTAGCTAATTAATGCAATCATAAACATGTCTGTGCTCCAATATTACTGCATAAACACAGGAAACCTTGTTCCAGGAAGCATTTAACCCTCTATTTTCGATTATATAAGGGGGGTCACCGCCCCTCCATTTCATTCTAAGAGGGGCTGATCGCCCCTACTTTTCACCCTCTCTGTCAGTCCACCGCCACCGCTCCCACAGGAGGTGCGGCAGTTGTTATCCAAAACATATCTCAGTGCCCCCCCCCCCCCCCCGGGCCGCATTCGCAATCTGACTTGCATACACGCCGCGGCCTATACGCGAGGTGTTACTGTGTTGGGTGCAGCCGGAAGGGACTGCTACATGGACCGGACACCATGAGGCTACAGCCGGGGTCTATAATACATGTATAATGTAGCACACACACGGGAGTACACATTATACACTTACTACATTATTTATATAATACGTGTGGTTATGTAGCCTACAAAAAACGGGCTACATGTAACTAACCGAACCCACTCCCTGCTACCCAGAGGCAGGCAGATAGATAGGGTCATATAGCATGGGGACAGGAACTGTCCTATATGGAGTCAGAGACATCTACTAAATTAGCATGTATATATCCATGCTGATTCAGTAACTGGATCAGTGCAGGCACTGAGCCTGACTCTACATCCATAGGTAAAAAATACGCGACTCCAACTGTATTATGTTCAGTGCCAGGTAAACTATGGCCCCCAAACCTGATGTCATTCAATTGAATTTAGGTTTATATTTCAGCTGCAAAAGGTGCAATGTTATCGTGACTTTTAAAGAAATCCTATATGCCATAAATAGCAAAATGCATCACAATCACCTAACAACAGTCCAGGTGCCAGGACATCGTGACGGGCGTGCTACCTAGCTGGTGTAGTGGTCAGCACGGAAGCAGGAAAGGAACATGTGCCGTATGGGTGGACTAGGTACCAGACTTCCTTAATACTGAGTGATATTTGGCATAGTTTTGAAATGACAAAAACTTCCTTTAACCCTTTAATGGTCGTCATGGTGCATGAATGCAGCCCTGGCGAGTAACTCACCAATGCTGTATTCATGTATCATGTCGACCCTACAAAGTTGAGACACTCCCGAAGCATCGGCATGATGCACCAATGCAGCACCGGCGAGTTACTCACCAGGGTTGCATTGGTGTGTTGTAAATGCTTGAATGCATCATGCCGATGAATGAGACATGCCTTCTTTAAAGGGTTAACACTGACCCCACCTGTATGTTATACCTGTAGATAGTCCCTAACTAGGCGTCTAATGACTAATGACGTCATTATTTACAAACTGCCGCCTTGTTGGGAGCCAGCCAGGTGTGTAACCACGGCGCATGCGTGCGTGACTTATGGGTACCTTAATGACACAACTCAGACCACATAGTAAGCTGTCGTCAGATAAACGCCACCAGGATACTGTCTACTTCCAGGCTTACGGGGATTCGGAACTCGGCAATTAGCCCTTCTTCCTTCCCGGCTCTTCCTTCCAACACTCGTTATCTAAGCCGCAGACATAAAGGCATTATAGTCTAACCCCGCAAATGTAGCGGCCGCGAGTGCATCATGCCGGGTGCATCATGCCGACCGTGTGATACACTCTGGAAGGCTCGGGAACTTTATTCGTAAAAGTAAAGGTTTGATGAGAGGCTATAATTATACACATATGGATATAGAGGGACCAGGGTTGTCCTCTCCAGCCTTGTGCATATGTAGTGTGGGATGTAAGAGAACCATTCCCTAGGTGAAAGTGTAGGGGCGTGCTTTCTACCTTCACTCAGTCACCTCATAGATCCGATCACCATAACCGCCCTTGAAATGACCATAGGTGTTAATTAGGGTGTAAAGCAACCCAACAACCAACCAAACAAATCCTCTCCAGCCCCCCCCCCCCCCTCCATCCCCAGGGCCCCAGGTCCATTCCATGCAGGGCTTGACAAACCATTTCAAGCATGCATGTGAATTGAAACATGATTAGAATCAGCGTGTTGTCTGTAGTGTGTCACTGTGTGTCTAGCCGCGTACGGCCCTGGTACCCTCATGTTGTCTCATGTCGTGCCGCTAAGTGTTTGGCAGCCTGCGGTAATTAGACCCTGATTGGTGTGCTGGGTCAACATCCAAGTCAGATCAGGTCATTATAATCCTTAAAGGACGGCATCATGCCTTAAACCCGCAGGTCTCGGTACCCCTCCAGCGGCAGTCGGAGTGGAGTCGGGACAGGTACTCAGCGCTATATATAGGGGCACTGGGCCTTTAAACCCGTAGATGTTACTGCACGTCGGACCAGTAACAGTCAGAGTGCAGTCGGGACAAATACTCAACTCTATATATAGGGGCGCTGGCCTTTAATGCAGCCCTGGCGAGTAACTCACCAGGGCTGCATTCAAGCATTATGCAATACCCTATGGGGTTGATATACTCCCTAAGGATCGGCATGATGCACCAATGCAGCCCCGGCGAGTTACTTGCCGGGGCTGCATTAGTACGTCATGACGACAAATGTCATCTTTTACTGACATGCCGTGTCCTAGTTTTAGTTTCACTTTTTTTGTGTGCTGGATGACGTCCCAGTGACGGAGGTATGGCCATTTATTTTGTAATTTAATGGTAGACGAGAGTAATTAGACCCTGATTGGTAATTACCGGGAGGCACCACACAGCATGATTGGTGTGTCAACATACAAGTCAGCTCAGGTCATTATAATGTTGTCAACTACAATCTACATGGGCCTTGTTTAAGTTTGTCCTATGATCGGCATGATGCATTGATGCAGCTCTGGTGCCTTACTCTACTCGGCTGGGATGCATTGATGCATCATGCCGACATGTCATGATGCATCACAGCATGTGGCGGCCCTTACAGGCAGTACTGCGTCTGGCACCAAGTGCTGCACGACCCGGATGGTGACCCGTATGGCAGACGACAGACTTACAAGGTCATCAAACACTATTTACTCCATGTGGAGAAACAAAGTTACTATACTTAAGTACTGAAATTACCACCTATGTGGAGAAACTATCTGGTTCTCCACAGCCACATTCTTTATGGTGACATCATCAAAAGTAGCTATGAAACCAGTCCGTAAATGCCTATTTTAATCAAGAACAAAATCAATAAATCACATGAAATAAATACAGAATTTCAATCAAATCAGTCTTCACTCCTGTCCTCCACTTGTGGTACCTTGTATCATATCACACCGTGATATGATACAAGGTACCACAAGTGGAGGAACCTGTGGTGATCATGGTGGACCTGCACTCCTGTCCTCTACTTGTGGTACCTTGGATTATGGATACACACTGTGAGGCCACGCTTAAAAAAAAGTTTGTTTCCGGTGGAGCGGGTGGCCTATAAAAAAGTCACCCGCTAGGCCGCAAAATCTTTTTTTTTTTTAGATTTTTTTTTTTTCAAATCTTAAACAAGTCTTTCCCACCCGGTTCCTGGGTATTGCATATATTTATATAGGCATGTTTGGTATCAAATGAAAGCTGGGTGTTAGGCCGTTTTATTCTGCCGAGGTATTTGGCATAATTTTTTATTTCTATCTTTTTTTTTCAAAATTGTGCAAAATATGTGTGATATGACCCAAGGTACCACTTGTGTAGGAACCTGTGGTTCAGACAGATCACCTGTCTGTAAGGACGTGTTATCTTCCTGTTCCTGTTATCTGTGACTGATCAGTAACTGATAATGTGATACGGTATCAGGACAGGGTCAGGCAGGTCTGTGCCGCTCTGTCATCCACATACCCCTACTGTCTGCTCTAGGGGAACGTTCACAAACCATGTCACCCGCTAGGCGGTGTGGGGTTTACTGACGACACTTGACCATATGTATACCTAGACCTAATTGCACTAAATAGAAGAGAGACGGGATGGGAAGGGGAGGCCGGGATTTGTGAAAGCAGGGGCAAACATTTCCAGTTGTGGGCCACCCGGGCCCATGGGAAGGTTATTAGTAGTATAGTATGTATCGGAACGGGACTATAGTTAAGTACTGTTTATTACTCAATCGACATGCAGCCAATCAGAGGCCTCCATTTGGTCACGTGACCCGTTGCCATGGTAACGTGACCTACTTAGGGCTCTCAGCCAATCAGAAGCCAGCATTCTGGGTGACCTACTGACCTACTTAGAAGCTCTCAGCCAATCAGAGGCCGGCATTCTGGTAACCATGGTAACGTGACCTGCTTACGTCACGTGACCTACTTAGGCTCAGCCAATCAGAAGCCGGCATTCTGGTAACTAGGGTAACGTGACCTACTTAGGGTTTGTTTGTAAACAACACCACGTGGCTCTCTTGTTTGTAAACAACACCACGTGACACGTGACTGTTTGTAAACAAACAACTTATATATAGAAAATAAACACAACAAGTTCCATGTTATGTTAAAATTATATTTTCAAAAAAAAAAGCACATCTGTTACAGCGTCTATGTGTAACTACGCGCGTTCTCATTCAAACACTATAACACTATCATACCGTAGCAGCAGCAGGTAGGACTGGAAGAAAAGCAAGCGCACGAGCAGAAGCGACGACACCAGTTGCACCATCCGGCCGTCGCGTTGGTAGCCCTACTACTCGTCGCGCGTTCAACTGGAGGTTTAAGAGTGACAAATGACGATTCTTTGTCGACGCGACTGCTAACATCAGCATCGGCAGCAGCATCGGCAGCATCGGCAGCAGCATCGGCAGCAGCGGCAGCAGCCTCGGCAGCAGCGGTAGCAGCAGTAGCAGCAGCTGTAGCAGCAGTAGCGTGAGCATTAGCAACAACAGCAGCAGCGACAGTAGCAAGGGCGGCAGAGCGGGCACTAGCAGCGTTATCAGCGGCGTCATCGGCAGCCGCAACAGCATCAGCAGCAGCAGCGTTGGCATCGGTGGCATGAGTAGCTGCATCGGCGGCAGCAACAGCAGCAGTCACAGCCGCAGCGGCAACAACAACAACGTCATCACAACCAGCGTCACTAACAGCCGCAGTAAATGCAGCAGTAGCACGCTGAGCAGCACTAGCAGCAGCAGTAGCAGAGGCTACAGCATCAGCTTCACATTCGCGCGCCGCTTCGTCATTCCGCTTCATGTCACGGTAGCAACTTTCCATCATGGGGATCTGCAAATTGAGGCGCGGTGCTGGTGGTGGTAGTAGTAGTAGTAGTAGTAGTAGTAGCGTGAACGATGATGACGATGCCGAATACGGTTTCACTCCCCCTTATATACCCTTACTCCCCCCTTTTTTTTTCAAGCCACCGGCCAGCTGCCCCCTCACGGCAGGTCTTTAGATCAGCCTTAAGTCGCTTACTACGCGGCTCATCATCCCTCTAATCGCATTTTCCAGCCGCCGGCCGGCTGACTGCTGACGACAGGAGGGTGATTTGTTTTTCTTTAGATTTAAGCCGCTTACCACACGCACACCCTCTAGTCACAGACAGAGTGACAGAAAGGGAGGGGGTCGCTTTGTTCACGCTACCTGTAGTTGTTTTTCTATACACACGCTGAGCCCATGACCCGCTAATCCTTTATACAGGTAACACGCGTTCAACTAATTACTCTATTGTATGACAGTCGGTACACGGATTTAATTTTAAACCACCTTCCCATCTGGATCCATGTCTGGCGGGGTGGAAGGATCCAGCTGAAAAGCGTGATTAGGGCTTTTGTTTCTCTTATGATAGCAGCAGGTCAGCATGCGACAGCTGAAAATGTCAGACTCGCCGCTCCTATAAAAGACTGAGATGCGTCTCTCTTTCCACACACCCTTCTACCATCGCCGCCGACACCGCCACCGCCGGCCAGCCGACCGCCGCCACCGCCTGCAGTCACCGCCATCACACCAGCAGGGAATTTCGAGCTGAGTCTGCTTATTGCTTATTTTTTTTGTTTGAGCTTTTTGTTTTTTAAAATTTTTTATTTTCACTCAGTCTTTTTTGTTTCGGAGGAAAGAAATATGGCGCTGCAGAGGGCGCGAGTTTCTAAAAGACGGTCGCGCGAACAAAGTGCTCTCCTCAACTGCCCGGCTATTTTTTTATCTCAAAGGAGAGAGCGTCACGTAGTTGAGGTTCACGCTTCTCTTGAAGCGTACCGAATTCTCGAGAAATGCAAAGCTGAGCGCCATCGTCGTTATACAAGAGCGGAAAAGGAAAACGTAGCGACATGGCCGAGAGCCGTCTTCTCAGAACAGCATTTACTCTACTATTGCATAACAGCCGCTCTCAGCGCCCCCACTCGTTGGGCGTTTCATGAAAAGAAAGAGCGCCGCTACTCTCCTCACCCTGCCTCCTCTTATAAAGTGAGAATAAGTGCTATGAAACGATTCGACAAGCCGATCGGTTTCTTGGGAGCGACTGCAGCTCCCACTCGGTGGGCGCGCGTTGTGGCCGACGTGAACACGGTCTCTAAACGTTTCGACGTCGTCACTTGTTATCCCGCATATTGCAACGCAGCCGAATTGAAGAAGATAGGGACGCACTATTTTAAACCATACGCTCCAATATGTATTTGTCACCGCCGCGCTCACACGCCTTATTGCTTTTTCGAGACGATCGTGTCACAACACAGAAATAGAAAAAAAAGCGGCAAAGCGACGAGCTTTGCCTAAATGATCAAAAAAAAAATAATAATAAAATAAATAAAATAAAATAAAATTATTCTCCTCCTCCTCCTCCTCCTCCTCCTCCTCCTCCTCCTCCTCCTCCTCCTCTTCTTCTTTTTAAAAAAAAAAATAAATATTTGTATCAGACTCCTCTGGAGTCTGATACAAACATTTATGACTATTGAGTGAAAATAGAATTTTATCGCAAAAAAAAAGAAGAAAAAAAGTCACTTCTGCCGCCGCTACTGTGACACCGGCCGGTATCAATAAAAAGGTCGGCTGACTTTTCTCCACAACCATTCACTACCGACCGTTCGAGTGAGAAACACAGCAGACAGTCAGACACACAACCGCTCTCTGACGCGTCCTGAAAAAAAACAAAAAAAATGTCCAGTAGTAAAAGCAAACTCTTCACAGAAATTCATTTCGACGCTCGACTACAAGGACCCTTTAGTTGTATCATTAGCGGTCCGTCGGGTTGTGGAAAATCGCGCTTGGTGGATCAATTTCTGAGCGACGTGAACAATTTGGTCACGCCGCCGGTGGAAAAGACTTTTTACCATTACGGCGAGTGGCAACCTCTGTTTGAAAAAATGCAAAATCAGTACGGTGTGGAATTCAGAGAAGGTCTTCCTAGCAAAGAGTCTATAGCGGGAGACGTGGAAGTAGCAGAAGACGCTTTACGACCCCACACTCTACTGATATTGGACGATCTGATGAGCAGTTCCAATCAGCAAGTGGTAGCCGACATCTTTACTAAATACTCGCATCACTGGAACGTGAGCGTCATATACATCACTCAGAACCTATTCCAGAAATCACCCGACTTTCGAACTATGAGTCTGAACGCTCACTACATGATCGTTTTCAAGAACCCGCGCGACATGGGGCAAATAGCTAGTCTGTCTCGCCAGGTGTTTCCGTCCAACGCGGCGGCCCTCTCTAGTATATTTACCCATGAACTCAAGCGACCTCACTCATACCTCCTTCTGGACTTCAAGCAGTCAACACCTGACGATCTGAGAATACGCTCCTCTTTGACGTCCATACACTCTCAGCTAGTGTTCGTACCGCTAGACAAAAAAAAGAACAAGAGAAAGCAGTAGCAAAAAAATGTCTTCTCATCTACTCGAAAGACACTTTGGTACTCTCAAGCACTTAGCTAAGTGCTCGCCAAAGGACTGCTCGCATCTAATAGACTCTGGAAGCGACGATCTGATCGCAGCGTTAAGTGAGATCTGTCACAATTTACTGGTAGGGAACATCCCGCTCAGCGACAAACAACTGGACAAGCTTCGAGAATCGGCTGACGTGTTGAGGGAGGTCGGCAAAAAATCTACGCCCATCAAAAAAAAGAGACGCGTCTTGGTACAAGAGGGAGGTTTCCTCATTCCGGCTCTCATAGGGATGGCCTTACCGCTTATAAAGAGCATTCTCCGTATATGAGACACCTCATTCGACACCTACTCGCCGACAGCACCACCACCACCACCACCACCACCACTACCGCCACCACCAGCGTCATTGCCACCGTCGTCCCCATGACGGACTCAGAGCAGCAACAACACTACAAACGTTTAGCGCTCGTGGATCCTGAGACGCTCTACAAATCATCACGAGCAGGTCTACTTCATCATGTGCCCGCTGCTGCTGCTACTACTAGCGCTGCTACTACTGCAGTCGCTGCTGCTAGTACTTCTACTGCTCCAAACCTTCCTCCTCTTCCTGATGAGCGTACTGAAAAGAACGAGAGTTCCGCTCCTGCCACCGCCGCCCGCCTACCTGCCGACATGGCCTATTACCACAAGCAGGCAGAACAGTCCCTTCATCCCGACGCGGCCTTGCACCAGGTGCTACAGTTTATCTACAGGGACTTGGATTTAGTGTTGAACGACCCCACTTTGGAATCGCGCGAGAAAATGTTGAAATACCGAAGGTTGTTGAATAGATTGCAATTTTTTCTCGCGAATCCCCACAACAGCAACATCTCTTCGTCCTACTCTTCTTCGCCCCCGGCTCACCTCCGTCAGTCTGCTGAAGAGGCCAGCGCGTCCCTACTCGAGCGGTTGGTGAACCAAGTTCCCAAGAGGAATCGCACTCGGACCGTGGCGCTGTACAAACAATTGGAGAAATCCGGTGTGATCAAGTGGAACGAGGACGGTGCGGTGCGCGAGATGTCGGGTCGGAGAATACCACCTGAGCATCGCATCAACATAGTGGACTTACTGAACGACGCTGCCAGGTTCAGGAAGACGGCGCCCAGACCGGCGGGCTACTCGCCGTTCACGAAAGCGCTGCGCGAAGCAGTTCCCACAGACTCCTTGATCGGAAACCATCTGTATAAAGCGAGCGGACCTGGCCGAAGTTTGGACACACGGCTTGCTGACAGAGGTCGGAAACGACCGAGCTTCGACTCGGAAGAAGGAGAAGCAGCAGCAGCAGCAGCAGCAGTAGCAGCAGCAGACTCTTCTCTCCAGGTGGACGATCAATCCTCTGACGACGAGGAGGACGACAGTGAACTTTTCCAAACTCCGACTTCCTATAGGAGCGTGGCGAGTAAGAAAAGGAGAGGGCGCAACCGCCTAGCGGCGAGCTCGTCGTTCACGCCCTCAACAGGCCCACCATGGGCAAACCAGTGAAGAGACTGACCAAGAAGGAAAAAGAAAAGAAGCGCGTAGTAGCTAGATATACCGACGTCAAAGCGCCCTCCAGTTTCACTAGCGTGACTAAACTCCAGAAACATCATTTTCGCCACCTGAACCCGGCCGTCATCCGAGATGCTTTAGTGTCGCTGGACGCCTACACTAAACATAAACCCATTCGGAGAAAATTCGCAAGGAACAAGACTATAACCGGCGCAATCGATCAGCAGTGGCAGATAGATCTGATGGACATGCAAGCTTTGGCGTCTCACAACGACCGCTTCCGGTACGTGGTGACGGCGATCGACGTTTTCTCTAGGTACGCGTGGGCCGTTCCCATTAAATCCAAGAGCGGCGCTGATGTCACCGAGGCCTTCCGAGAGATGACAGGCACTGGCGAGAGACGACCGCGCACTGTTCAGACAGACAAGGGGAAAGAGTTTTTGAACAAGATCTTTCAAGATCACTTGAAGAGCGAGGGCATAGAGTTCTTCACTGGCGAGAACGACGACATCAAAGCTAGTCTAGTGGAGCGCTTGAACCGCAGTCTGAAGGAGAAGCTGTGGCGTTATTTCACACACAAGCGCACGTATCGCTACGTAGACGTACTGCACCATGTAGTGTCTTCTTACAATCGCACTCACCACAAGACGTTGAAAATGGCGCCGGCTCAAGTCAGCTCGGAAAACAGCGAAACAGTTTTCTACCGACAAGATCTCCCAACTAACAAACAAATCGACGAAATATGGAAAAAGAAGAAAAAAACAAAGACGTCCGCCGTCGACGTCATCGCTCCGGGTGACAGAGTGAGGATGTTGAGAACTAAAGGCGCCTTCCACAAAGGGTACGAGGGAAACTGGCGCGAGGAAGTGGTCGACGTTGCTAAGACGTTGGGAAGCAGAGGGTTCGAGCTGAAAGACGACAAGGGCGAGGAGATAAAAGGCGTCTTCTACCCGGAAGAGGTTCAGAAGGTGTACAAGAGTCGTTACGACAACAACTACCTGATAGACGAGGTGTTGCGCCGCAAGACCGTCGACGGTAAAGAGTTAGCTTTCGTACGTTGGTTAGGTTACGAAGACAAGTTCAACGAGTGGATCCCCGTCAAAAAAATAACGTAGAAAAAAAAAAAAATAAAAAAATGAACATCACTCTACCTAGCAACAGCTCTATGGAGTATTATCCTGACAACAGCTTGACGTCTTTCCGAACTCACTTCGACTCGCCGCTCCTTCTGCCCGAAGCGTACGAAGCGGCTCTGACTGAGATCATCCTCCCTACAGAATGGACTAACGTGCACGACGACGACTTGATCATCGTTGTTCCTCTGCGCACCAAAGGTTCGCTAGAGGAGGCGATCCAGGTTTTAAAAGAAACTAAATTCTCCGAAAGAAAAAAACCACAAGTAGACTGGAAGAGAATGAAAAACGCGAACGGTCTGAGCAAGCTAACGTTCAGCTCAAAATTCCCGCTGAGCTGGAAGGAAGCGAGCTATGTAACGGTGGAAGAGATATCAGACACGTCGGAAGAGCAGCAATTGAAACCGGAAACAAAAAGGTTCAAGAGAGAGGTCGACTTGAGACAGACGAATGCCGTATACAAGCAGTTCTTGTCCCCGGCGGTGAAGAAGAAGGCGATCAGCGATCAAGCAAGACAGATGATCGAAAAGATGGAGAAGGACATGGGAGTGCGCAGTTTCATGCCAAACATATTCGAGATACCTCCTATTTTCACCGGAAGCAACCACACCCTAATCGAGCGCTTGAGTGAGACGTTGCGAGATGACAGACTAGAGGGCGACAGCTTCTTGCTCAAACCGATGCGGATCTTATCGTACGACGCCAAGACGAAACGCGTCACCATCAAACCGCCGAGACACTGTGCTGTCCTGCTGAGTCAGCATCTCGCATGCGTTCTAGGCTTCGGAGAGAAGACGTGTTTCGCGTCGCCGACTACCGGCGCCTACTCGATGGATGTTTACGGGGACGTGCACTCTGTGTACATATACACCGACATGATCCAGGAGAGACGTGTGGGCGACATGCAAGTGCCGCTGTTGCGCTGCGTGGCGGTGGACAGAGGCGGAAAGCGTAGAGGTGGCGTGCAAGCTATCAGTTTTCCCCATTTGGATTATTTCCCCTTGAAATCCAAGAGGTTTACCGAGGTCGGCATCTATTTAAGAGACCGATCCGGTCATTCCATCCCATTCGGTAGAGGCGAGGTGACCGTGACACTTCATCTGAGACCTATTGAGCGCTGAAAGAGAGAAAAATGATGCGTCAACGCGTTCCGTACTTTCCACCCAGGCGCACCGTCGGCAGAGGGTACAGCGATTACTACAACGCGCAGCTGGGCAACGGCGTCAACGTGTACAGCGGGCGCTCTTTCCAGAGCGGGCACGGTTTGGGCGGCGCTCTGTTAGGTCTGATGCGCTCGGCTACCCCGCTATTGAAGTCGGTGGGAAAAACGCTGCTCCGCGCCGGTGTGGGCGTAGCTAAAGATGTGCTGGCGGGTCGGACTTTAAAGAGCAGCGTGAAAGACCGAGGCGCAGGCGCTCTGAAGAGAC
Source organism: Harmothoe impar (assembly GCA_947462335.1). Classification (NCBI taxonomy): domain Eukaryota; kingdom Metazoa; phylum Annelida; class Polychaeta; order Phyllodocida; family Polynoidae; genus Harmothoe; species Harmothoe impar. The sequence continues at coordinate 500,496 of OX381704.1, forward strand.
TGGCGAGTACGGCGTTCTCGGGAGGAAAGACGCCTGTCGCGTCTAAGAAAGGGTCGAAACGTCGCCGGCATTCTCCTCAGACGGGCGGTGGCTCTTGCAAGAGACGTAGAGGGGATGTATTCGACCGGTAAGCGCCTAGGCGTTCAGGTATAAATAAAAAGACTGGAGGCGGCCGGCGTCAGTCTGTCGGCCGCGTGAAGAGAAGACACAATGGCTTACGTACACGAGAGCAGTAACGAGTGCGCGCTCTCTGAGCTCGACCTGCACACCGTAGCGCCGACTCAGACTACTATCTTAAAGTCGTCTTTCCTGGGGATAGAAACAAAAAACTCTTTAGAGGATGGAGGTAACATAAATTTCACCATCAACAAGTCGCAAGAGTACACAGACCTGAACGAGAATTACCTTCATCTGGAATGTCAAGTGCTGAAAGCGAACGGAGCGGCGATCGAGGACACCGACGCGGTAGCTCCGGTGAACAACTTGGCTCACTCGCTCTTCAAAGACGTCCAAGTCTCCATCGGCAGTTTCAAAGTGTCTGGCAACACCGAGACCTACCCTTACCGAGCTTACTTGGAAGGGTTACTCAACTACAACAAAGACGTGAAGGACGGCGTCATGAGCGCCCAGGGGTGGCATGAAGATACGCCCGGTCAGTTTGACACGTTGACTGACGCGAATGCGGGGTACAAAGCGCGCAAGAAGCTAATCTCCAACAAGCGCTTTTCGCTGATGGCGCGACTGCACTTTGACCTGGCTCATCAACCGAAGCTCATCGTTGGAGAGACAGAAATCAATCTCACTCTGAAACAAGCGGCGCCCTCTTTCTATCTGATGTGCGCCGCTGACGGAGGCTACAGCTTGAAGATCTACAAAGCAAAGCTCTACGTGCGACGCGTGCTGGTGGCGGACGCTGTAGCGGAAACGCACGAGAGAGCGGTGATAGAACACGGGCCCTTCGACTACCCGGTGAACAGAGTGGAGGTGACGACGTACGCCATCCCTCAAGGTAACAGAGATCACAGCTACACGCACTCCAACACAGGCCAGCTTCCCAAGTCGATGATGATTTGCTTCCTTGACCACGACGCCTTCAACGGTAGCTACACCAAGAACCCGTTCGAGATGAAGCATTACGACATCAGCTCGCTTCAAGTGATAGTGAACGATCAGAAAGTGCCGAACGACGCCTACGTGCCCGACTTTAAGACCAAAGCGGCCGTGAGAGAGTACTTGGCGCTACACATGGAAACGGGGATGTACGAGGGCGCGCGCTCCTGCGGTATTTCATACGATCAATTCCTGAACGGTTACACGGTGTTCCCCCTCGACTTAACCCCAGACAGATCGCACGACGGGTGTCGCGTGAACCTTATAAGAGCGGGTCAGCTGAGGGTGGAAGTCAGTTTCCGCTCGGCGCTACAAGCGACAACAACGGTGCTACTCTACTTGGTGTACGACAACGTCGTCGAGCTGACCCGAGATCGACACCCCGTCACCGACTACCACATGAACTGAAGACAAGACGGCGGTACTTGGCGTATCGTATGAACACGCTTGAAATAAGCAGAGTGTTGAAGGAAAACGTTCACACAAAACATCGTTTCCTGGGCGTTTTCTCTTGTGACACTATTCCGAAGCACCCTATCAAAGACACTTGTTTCGTGAGCAACACAGATCCGCAACATTTACCAGGTCAGCATTGGGTGGCGTTTTACGTGTCGAGCACGGGTGAAGTGTACTACTTTGATTCCTTCGGCTTACCGCCGCTGAGTGCGGAGTTCTTGTCTTTCGTGGAACGCTCTGCTCCGTTCAAGTGGCAAAGAAACCGCATTCAACTACAAGACACTTCTGCTGACACCTGTGGACCTCATTGCGTTCATTTCCTAATTGAAGCATGTCGAACAAGAAACCCCAAGAAGTGCGTCATGCGCATGAGCAAAATCCCAAAGCTGAGCGACCGGGCCGTGAGTCAGAAGCTATCGATGATGCTGTTGTGACGGGTTGTTGCGATGGCGGCCGTTTCATGGAGGCAAAGATTCTCTGCCTTGCCGAAATGGTGTTGGATTTATCCAAAGTCGTGCAATGTCTATTGGAGAGAAGTCGTCCGGGGTGTGGTGGTGCGAGTGACGGCGGCGTGAGACTTTGCGGCCTGTTGAGTTGCTGCAAATCGAAGAAGCAAGCTAAAAAAGCATAAACTTGTGTGTTTTTTCTGATTGAAATGAAAATAAAGAATAAAATGAAAAGAAAAGAAATTATCTTGTTGTGTTTTTATTTCTATATATAAGTTACATAACTTTTTTTTGTTTGTTTGTTTACAAACAGTCACGTGTCACGTGGTGTTGTTTACAAACAAGAGAGCCACGTGGTGTTGTTTACAAACAAACCCTAAGTAGGTCACGTTACCCTAGTTACCAGAATGCCGGCTTCTGATTGGCTGAGCCTAAGTAGGTCACGTGACGTAAGTAGGTCACGTTACCATGGTTACCAGAATGCCGGCCTCTGATTGGCTGAGAGCTTCTAAGTAGGTCAGTAGGTCACCCAGAATGCTGGCTTCTGATTGGCTGAGAGCCCTAAGTAGGTCACGTTACCATGGCAACGGGTCACGTGACCAAATGGAGGCCTCTGATTGGCTGCATGTCGATTGAGTAATAAACAGTACTTAACTATAGTCCCGTTCCGATACATACTATACTACTGTTATTCTATAGAAAACTGGAGGCACGGACCCAGCGTTAGTGTCTACCCCCGAGAAAGGTTCTAAATTCAATGGGTGACGTAATTTGTGAAAGTTCCCTTACAGTATACCTGTTATCAGCTCTATATATGGTGTGTTGTTGATACACGTATGGAGCTCTAGACTCATTGAAACAAGTAGCCTACTCTAGGCTAGACGTGAAGGGGCGGCTTATGTCAGGGTCTACACGTCCCTACACAATGGTGTGTTGTGTACTTGTAGAAAAAATCGAACGTGTGACTGCATCACAAATGACTCAGGTTCGGGGGGAAATGTAGTATCATCATATAGGAGTATACATATAATAATATTGTTCATCCCCAAATCCCAAGCTAATGTCCCAACCCCATGTTCCAACCCCCGAGTCTCACCCCCGAGTCCCACCCCCGAGTCCCTCCCCCGAGTCCCAACCCCGAGTCCCAACCCCGAGTCCCAACCCCTAGTCCCACCCCCGAGTTCCACCCCTGAGTCCCAACCCCGAGTCCCACCCCCGAGTCTCACCCCCGAGTCCCAACCCCGAGTCCCTTCCCCTTCCCCTTCCCCCGTTAACTAGACTCAGGGTCAGGTAGAGGTGTGAAGGGAAATGTATCATTTATCATAGTAAGAAAGAGAAAGGGTGCACTCTTGTATTAATGGGATTCTTAAAGATGTGACCTTTGACCTTGATTTTGACCTTTTTCCGACCTAGATATCATCCTACACATAACAGAAATGAATTCAGCACCTTTGGTTTACCCTAGTCCACTATCCATATCCATCCATTGCTCCCCCTATTATATCCTGGCTGGACTGTTTCGGATAGCATACCCAAATTGTGCGTCACAAGTCAGGAACTCACAACTACCTATAGGCCTGCACCACACAACCTATAGGTCGCATGACGCAGGTGCCCTAAGAAAGCCACACCGAGTGAGGCAAGCCGCGCAAAAGAAGGGTATACTCAAAAAAAATGTGGACATTGACTTTCTTTTGGGGGGGTACTTAGGCCCAAATTCAAATTTTCATGTTCCCCGATCTTGGCTATCTATGTCTTTTGTCCTCTCACGTCTATGTCAGACACACACTGAATAAAAAGCTCCCATGTCCATATTGTAAGTAACAGCGAATAGTGCTTAGTAGGGTCTGAGCTATATCCTACTACAGGGTTGTCTGTTTTTGTTCTCAAAATATTTGTCATGTATTGAACAACACTGGACAGCAACATTTATATTAAATTACCATTAAATTACCATACCGGTATCTAACATACTGCAGCGTATGTTGGGCCTAGTATATGATATAGGATGGCATCTCCTTTGGGAAGTAGTGTAGTACTTCCCTGTGTTAAATTACCATTGGATCCAGTCAAAGCTTGCTGAAAAAAAGTGTCTCACCCCGGTTTGGTCGGCTGCCGAGATCTGTCCCATTGACTTAGCACTGAGCCCGTTCAATATGTAACTGTTAAATGTCAAGGGTTATCTACAGGCTCCCATAGGGCTCTATGCTGAAGCAAATTACCACCATTTTAGACACAAAATTAAAATCATGCTTTTCAGGGGGAAGCGTTTGAAAATGGATTAAAGCGCGATTACATAGGAAGGACAACATTGTACCGCATCTAATGACACAAAATTGAGAGAAAAAGCTCCAATTTTGAAGGAATGACAGCTGTTTTAAATTTTAGGCTGAGAGACCCCCTGCTACCCGTCGCACAAGACTCAGAGTAAACCTGAGTCAACTAGAGAGAGGCTTTTATCTACAAGAATACACCTCGTCCTGGTACCAGTGCTTATATCATGTAAATCTATGAGTTTTAATCGATTCTAACTGAATACAATGGACTTCCTTGTTCTTCTGAAATCCCGAAACTATTCATGACATGTTGGTGTTTGCTTTCTTAATGTTCCTGGGGTCCTACATGTGCCCTTAACGATGTCCTCTTTGATCTCCAAGCAGGAGAGGGGGGCAACCCAAATATTACACCCATATAAATGGAACTGAAGCCTGAAAAACATACCCATATTGGTGTACACCACTCCACTTTCTAGAGGCTGAAAAAGGACCCATTTCACGCCAATTCATGACCACACATCCCGGTAGGTTTGGGGCTGAGTCAACCCCCCGGGCCCACACCCCACTCAAAATTTAAAAAGGAAAATGAAATTGAAGAAATCCCCAAACGGAGAGTGCTCTAACCCAGTGAGTGAGTCCAGCTGCAGGGCACATGGTAATGGTGCGTCAACCATGTGTACGGCAGGTGGGCGTGGCACCTACAGAGGTAGGTATCAAGAGTACAGGGGTATTCCCCCTGTTGTATACAGTGGGAGGTGGAGGAGTCAGCTCACTATACGAGTATTAATACATCATTATATGTCTGGTAACATGCTGAGCTCCTATGCTGAGGCTAATGTCAGCTCCTTCCCTTCTGCGACGTTTACAGACCACTTTATCAAGACATTTATAGATGAATCTGTCACCAGTTGTGTAAATAAAGACTATTGAAGACATGTATATGGATATTAAGAGAGAGACTGCGTACAATTTGCCCATGTCAGCTTACCGTAAAACCTCGCGTTTAAGCCGCGGCTAGTACGCGAATCAGATCGCTGGTGCGGCATATAGGATCGGCACAGAGGCCAGGTGCGGCTTATACGCGAGTTTTTGCTCCTATAGTACAGTACTAAAGCCACCCTATTCAGATCGCTGGTACGGCTTATAGGATCGGTCCAAAGTCGGGGTGCGGCTTATACGCGAGTTAGGCTTATACGCAAGGTTTTAAGGTAATAAATAGCATTGACTAATGTCCATTGTTTTCAGTGTGGATGGATGCTCTCTCGGCTCTATGGCACAGAAGTGACTGCGGCCTGTGGGTGAGGGAGCGACACACAGATGTATCAGCATAGGCATTATACAGTTAAAATGCCACCGGTCCAGCAGATTGACAAGTGTAGCAGGACCAAATGTCCAGTCACATGTCAGCCTTTTCTAACTAAAAGAATTTAGTTGGGTTTCTAAACCTGAAATATGTTTGTTAATATAGTGTGTAAAACAATGTATTTATCCTGATTTGGCCATAAATCATTACAAATATAACACACAATACTATTCTATAGTTAAAAATGCATATATCATCAAATATGTTGCTATCCGGTCCTTCAAAAATGTAGCCAGTCCTGCGACATTGAAAACCTGCAGGACCAAATGTCCTCTGGGATGAAAAAGTTTTCGCAAAGACTGTACAGTATAGAGAATGAGGAGAGTATTATGAGATTAACTGTGGGACATGGGGCTAAATACCTTGAGGACAAACCCGACATAGTAGACTAATACGGATCGAATTAATTCAGTGTGTGTAAAAGAGTGATACCGTACTTGGCATAGAATCAGCTCATTCTGTTTCTTTATGTTTCCTAATCCTAGTGGAATAAATAGAGTGGTTTATATCATAACAAAAGAACTAAGTCTGTCCTGCCATTGGGTGATTTACAGAGAGGGAGATTCTCTAGATAATAAGGAATTAACCAGAATATCCGCCATCTTCAGTCTACATCTGCCGTGAATGGGGCTAAGATGTACTAAAGGTTGGTGGAGGTCTAAGCTGCTTAGGGTTCAGGTCGATCTACCTGTGTTTGACTATGCCACCCTTTGTACCGTACCCATCCCGTATTTACGCAAAAACTGGATAGCTCTCCCAAGTGAGAGGACAGACGTTCAGAGCGTTATCTTAATAAGACATCTTAAAGTCTTAATTCAGTGTCTTACCCAGGGCCGCTCTTATCATTAAAAATAAATCATTTCAAGCCAGCAACCAGCTCAGAGGAACTCAGGATGTCTCTAATAGAAGAAAAAGAAGAAAAAGAAGAAAAAGAAACGGGGGTTGGGGGGCAGAGCCCCCCATTACATACTAGTTGTAATAGTAATACTTTCAAAATATTATTTATTTTTAATGACATAAGCGGCCTCTACTAAAGTTAAGACTATTCAGACTGTCTTAAAAGTCTTATTAAGATAACGCTCTGAACGTCTGTCCTCTCACTTGGGAGAGCTAACCCGTGCGTGCCGTATTTACCCCGAGTACACAACTACAGTACCACTAGCTGCATATAGGGACATGTTCTGAGTCTCTGCCTGATGAGTCTCACCTATGTCACCTAGCTGAGTCATGTAGATGTGTCCCCATGGGGCCGGCACACACCTTATATGGCGGTATGTGAACTGTGCACCCCTACCTTTCATTTGTGTTGTCTTTTGTGGGTTGGCCTGTCATGGCTGGGGACATTCTTTAAATCATCCCCCACTCCCCTTTTCTACATACGTCTCCCTGTTGTTCTTCTTTTGTGAATCGATCTGCTCTGGATGTGGTGACCGAACTGATGGCTTATTGACACCAACACCCACAAGCAGACAGTCTATGTCTATAAAATGTTCCTGTAATTTAACACTGTAGGCAATATTAGGATCAAGCTACATGTACATTGTGTATGCATCTTTTAGTTATATTTTATACATATTTTAGTCATATCAAATATAACTACCGGGTCCGTATGTTGCAGTAACCCAGCCACACCTTTAGGTCGTGTGTGTGTGTGTGTGGGGGGGGGGGGGTGTGGGGGGGGGTGTCTGTGTATGTGGAGGTTACTGTCCTGGTCTGAGGTCAAATACACCTCTTGTGAAGGTCAGGTGAAGGTCAAGTGAAGGTCGAGTGAAGGTCACGAGTACAACAAGGCCGGCGTGTACCGCGCACAAAGCATTGTCCGTTTGTGTGTGTGGTGTATGTGTGTGTGGTGTTTGGGTAGGGTATAGGTATGGTGCCAACCACGACACATCTCTACATGTGTAGACCCGGGGTATTTTATGGTGGCAATATTTACTATTTATACACCACGTTTTAGTGCAGCATACTTCTACTGTTGAAAAAACTGGCCTTGAACCAAACAGAGTAAAACTCTTCGCAATAAACAGACCAATTTAACAGAGAAAGAGGGATTAGTGCAATGACCAACTTATCTATTTCATGTACCGTAGTACCATAAAACCTAGCAAAGAATCCTAACTCATGAATTAGCCACACCCTGACTCTGGGCCGATCCTATAAGCCACACCGGCGATCTAACTGTGTACTAGCCATGGCTTCTACGCTAGGTTTTACAGTACTACATGAAATACATAAGTTGGTCAGCGCCCTAATCTCTCTTTCACCATTAAATTTATATCAATATGAATAAATGTAGCTGTGCCAGGGATCTTGATTACCGCGGGCTCCTTTCACCCGACCGGCCGTCCTGACGGTTTGGTCGTGTATTACATGTACACACAGGCGTCATACAGGTTATGGGCCCAGAATAGACACATTACCCTCCCAGCACACAGAGAAGACGACAGGAGGTGACAGAGGTCTGTGGGGTGGAATGTGTGCAGGGTATGTCACACCTGTTTGTCACACCTGTCTGTCACACCTGTCTGTCACACCTGTCTGTCACACCTGTCTGTCACACCTGTCTGTCACACCTGTATGTCACACCTGTCTGTCACACCTGTCTGTCACACCTGTCTGTCACACCTGTCTGTCACACCTGTCTGTCACACCTGTCTGTCACACCTGTCTGTCACACCTGTCTGTCACACCTGTCTGTCACACCTGTCTGTCACACCTGTCTGTCACACCTGTCTGTCACACCTGTCTGTCACACCTGTCTGTCACACCTGTCTGTCACACCTGTCTGTCACACCTGTCTGTCACACCTGTACGTCACACCTGTATGTCACACCTGTCTGTCACACCTGTACGTCACACCTGTACGTCACACCTGTCTGTCACACCTGTACGTCACACCTGTACAGGTGGGCTTCACACCTGGGGGCCTGGATCCCTCTCACCTGCCAACACCCCCCCCCCCGCCCTACTTCACACCACACACAAGCTACACTCATATTGCTCTCACTGAGTCGTTTACCCCATTCATCTTCTATTCCCATCCCCTGTCCCATACTCCATATCTCATAGCAGCATATATTCCCATCTCCGGCCCTTCACTGTTCTGCTCCTGCCAATATATGTACAATGTATAACCCCTCCTATCCTCATTCCATGGAGGCACCCTAGCAGAGGCCTTAGGAACATTTAAAAACTTGAGATCCAGGAGAAACCTGAAGAAGTTCACACTCCCCCACCTCCTTCATGCTGTCTACAACCTCTTCATTCAGTCCCCTCCCACAGCCTGCCCCCATCCCCACCCTCCTACAGACTGTGCTGTAGTGTGTATCTGGGGTTGAGTGTGTGACTTATTGTAAGATTAGGGTAACCCCTGTTACAGTATACTAGTAGCCATCCCAGTAGAGCTGCTGCCGGTGGCTGCCGGCCAGCGTACAACCAGACGTCTCACTGTGTAAATACACACAGCCATGTTACATATTATGTATCCTTATGTATACCAGGCCCAAACACAGCAGTCCTATTATACCCATCCACTTTGTACACATACCTAATCACAGCACTGTTACACTACCAGACGGATCATTTTTTGACCTCGCTCGAGGGTCTGAAATCATTTGCGCGTACAGCCTTTTATGAATAAAAATGTGCAGTTTTGTTTGCTGCACAGTTCACCCCCACCCCATAACCATCTAGGGTACGATTTTATTTTAATGTTAACAACAATTTTTAACTCAAGTTGATAGTCCATGAGCCCGTGAGATTTTCAGTACCAATTTTGGGACTAAGGGAGACCATTATTTTTGGATTGCCATATGTCTAAGGAGTTCAAATCACTTTCCTAGACATCTGAGTCGCATAGCTTAGCTTCAGAATCCTCAAATTACTAAGATGACTTTAATTTCATAATTATTACTTATTCAGTCAAAATAAATAGGAATTTAGGTTAAAAAATAAAAGGAATCTAATCTCCCATATCACAGATACTGCTCCTAGAAGGATTATAACTATACCTACCCCCCCTATATCCAACCCAAGGAATACATTGGTCTCATTGGTTTGTTGCTATGATAAGTGGTTGCCTAGCAACAGCCATTCTATTTGTTTATTTGCTTAGCAACACACATTTCCTGGCTCCTCAGCTTAGTTTTGACCATACCTATACCCCCTATATTGGACCCAAGGGATCCAATGATCTCATTGGTTTGTTGCTATGATAAGTGGTTGCCTAGCAACGACCATTTTTTTGTTTATTTGCTTAGCAACACACATTTCCTGGATCCTCAGCTTAGTTTTGACCATACCTATCCCCCCTATATTGGACCCGAGTGATGCAATGGTCTCATTGGTTTGTTGCTATGATAAGTGGTTGCCTAGCAATGGCCATTCTTTTTGTTTATTTGCTTAGCAACACACATTTCCAGGATCCTCAGCTTAGTTTTGACCATACCTATCCTCCCTATATTCGACCCAAGGAATCCATCAGTGTTATTGGTTAGTTGCTAGGACATTCAGTTGCCTAGCAACAGCTATCTTTTTTGTTTATTTGCTTAGCAACACATATTTCCTGGGCGCTTCTTGGTTTTGACCATACCTATCCTTCATATATTGGACCCAAGAGATACATTCGAGTTTTTGGTTAGTTGCTAGGAAAGCTAGTTGCCCAGCAATGATGATACTTATGCTTATTTGCTTAGAAACACATGTTTCCTAGGTCCCAGCTCAGTTTGGCAATTTTCTCCCCCCTCCCCTGTATTGGTCGCCTAGCACCAGTTTTGTATTTTATATATTTGCTTTGCAATATATGCTTCCAGCTTCCCCAGATCAGTTATATCTATATCTTCCACCTTGTACTAGACCCAAGAAATCCATTTGACTTATTGGTTTGCTTCTGGAACACCCCCATGCCCAATAAGTTGAAGACCAATCCATTTCTCAAGCAGCCATGCATGAGAGGGTTGACTGCCCTGGAGAGCGGACCACACTGGAGGGAGTAAGTTTTTGTTAGTTAGTTTCTTGCCAGGAATTGAAAACATTGTAAGTCTGTACTAATGTTGTTTTTGAAAGTTTTGATTTCAGAGATGACTCTGAAAATGGTCTAGTAATCTAGTACATACTTGGCAGTCCCCCCTGTTGGAAAGTCACACGTGCCCCCCTCCCCTACATGCCGGTTAGATAACAGGTAACATCCTTCCAAACAGAACTTGGGAATTGAATGTTTACAACTGTGGAGAATCTGGGGAGGTCACCATAACACAAGAAAGACACAAGATATTCTCAAGAATTGTGAACATGTCCTATATATACAAAAAAAACTCGCCGTGGTTGGTATATTGATTGCAATGGTGTCGATCATTGCCGACATTGGCCAATATGCCCTTGCTACCATGGATGGCATTTGGCCCTCACACCCACTTACTTTAGGGTGATTGTACAGGATGGGAAGGGGTGATAGTGTGGAATACATTTCCCCAAACTCTAGGTGTGGGTTGTTTGAGGGTTCTTCTCTGGGAGCACTCAGACCCCCAATGCAGGTTATAGGATTTCATCTAAGACAGGGTGCAGGTTATATGCAAATTGAGGGTAGTGTCCAGGAATTTATGGTAAATATTTTAGCAGGACTGTATCATGAGCAATTGAGGGTGTAAGGGGGTTGAGGAAAGTGCAGAGTGGAAGAGCCAGGTTGGTTGCATGGAAAATTCGACAGATGCCGAAGAGGTCGTGTAATGTATTTTTACACATAGCTTCAATATACGTCATATGCAGACATCAAATGCAGGCATGGAATCCAAAAAGATTTCCTCAGGAAGCCTCAGGGAATACTGGGAATGACACTACAAAATAATGTCACATGAGGAAATGAATTGATAAAAGGGTGGAAATGTAGATAGTGGTCTGAGAATGCAGGTCAGGGCTTTGTTAAAGCAGGTTAAGGATCAGAAAAGGCAGGGCACAGTTTCGGGAAGGCAGATTAACCCTTCAAGGGCTTTCTAAAATACCCTTGAAAAACTGTTGCTGCCATAGGGGAGCAACGGTACTGCCCTATGGCAGCAATACCACCAAATTACAGCTTCTGCTATGAAACAAATAATAAGAATTTTTGAATCAATCCAAAAATATTTAACATGAATACTACAACCCATTATCAGAAAGGTGTAAATTCTGTCCAAAACAACTTATTTTACTCATTAGTCACTATTTCAGGGAGCACATACTTGCAAAATTGCATATTCCTGTGGCATAGGGCCGGTGGTAAGGCCCAAATTACATTTTTTCAAGGCTAGCAGCTAAAGGGTTAAGGGTCAGGGCGCAGATTAGGGCATTGGGAAGCCAATTTAGAGGTTAAAGAGGGCAGGTTAGGGCATTGGTAAGGCAGGTCAGGGGTTGAGTAAACAATACATTTGGACATTATTTAATGTAGTATATTTACGTAATTTAGACATAAATATGATGTTCTTTGAAAGTTTAATAACTTGAGTGTGTTTACTGGGCAGCTGGCACCCTGGAGCAGCACCTGAAAAAAACTTTAAAAGGTGCTGCGCCGCAGGGCAACACAGTAAAAACACATTGCTGCCCAGATTTATCCCACACAGAAAATCTAGATGCCCCCGCTCGTAGTCTGAACTGGCTATCCCAGGTTAGTCATAAGGTCATTGGTCAGGCATGACCAAGTGCTATTTAAAAATGACTGAGGCATAACAATGTATGACTAATGCCTTTCTCAAAAGGGACTCCCATGCCCCAGTACTGTGCAGAAGACCTTCCTTCTAGGAATATCATGCCTTCATTACATCTTCACAAATTGTTAGTAACCTGAATGGCAACAAACCAATAAGAGTAATGCATTCTGTGGGTCCAATATGTGGCTGCCTGGGCCTGATATTATGTATTTAATTATGTCAACCACATTGACAGGGAGAAGGTGAGAGTCAGCTGGACTCACATGCCACAATCAGGCATGTGCTGCCAAAGTAATCCCATGTGAAAGTAGGTATGTAGCAACATAAAGGTACATCAAACAACATATGTCAGGGTTAATCCCGGAATCTCAATGTATATAGCTTCCAAATCCACAGGAATGGTGTCTTACACCCTACCATCATGTTCAATACTGTATTGTTGCCTCACTTGGTAGCAAACAAAGAAAGCTTAGGTTAACTTACCCTTATCCCAGAGTCAGGCTTTGCCTGACTAGAAAGAAATGCTTTGGTAATAACGATGAAGAATTGTCTTGCCTTACTGTTATTCTCGGATCAGGCTGACTCTCACTCTTTTCTTGGTGTTAGACATCAAATATTCCGAATGGAAGTTGAGACTTAGTGCAGGGTGCACTGAGTTCCGTTATCCCAGTACATGTCACTAATAATCTTGTATCACTCTTCAGGTTCAACAAAATAATGAATATTTCAACAGATTGTGGACAATTGACTAATGCCTAGAGGATGATAGACCTCCTTATCAGTTATTCTGACATGACACCCAATCACAGACTCCCACACTCAACACCTCCTATCTCACTCTGTACACTGCTGGCCACATCCCGCCAGATACCGTAAAAGTTACTAAAACATGGTGTATAAGTCTAACTCATGTATTAGCCACACCTAGACTTTGGGAATATCCTATAAGCCGCACAGGGGGTCTGATTATAGCAACTTTAATACTGTAGTATATATCTAAAAACTTGCGTATAAGCCGCACCCTGACTTTGGGCCGATCCTATAAGCCGTACTGGTGATCTGACCTGCGTACTAGCCGTGGCCTCTACACAAGGTTTGGTATAAACCGCACCCCGTACTTGGAAGAATCCTATAAGCCACACTGGAGTTCTGCGCCTCGTACTTACCGTACTAGCCGCTAGCTATACGTGAGGTTTACGGTAGACGTTGAGAGGGCGGTGAGTGGTCGGGGTAGGGTAGCCAGGGCTGGTACATAATGTAGCACTAAACGGGGGTGAGGGATCCCGTCCTGGGCCAGGTGGGCCGATAACACCAGGGGAGAGACCGTAAAACCTCGCGTACAGGCCGCGGCTAGTACGCGAATCAGATCGCTATTGCAGCTTATGGGATGGGCATGGAGTCAGGGTACAGATTATACGCGAGTTGGACTTATACATGAGGTTTTACGGTAGCACTAACCGGGTGGTGGGGGATCCGGTCCGGGGCCAGGTGGGCCGATAACACCGGGCAGAGACAGGGGGAGATGGGGGGGGGAGGGTCTAGGTATAACTATAGAGTCTATAACTCAGCACACATGTGGCCGACAGAAACAGGATATGACTTATCAATACTCACTCTCACTGATACCAGCCCCCCCCCCCCACCTGGCCCTGTATAATCTATATCTCATGTGATGGTCTGGGTCTGGGGAGTCTGGGCTGTGTCAGAATGGTACTTACATTTACTGTGAGGTGGGAGGGGGGGGGATGTGAAAATAACAAAATGAGGTGAGAATGGTGTAAACTATATTTACGGGGTGCGTGTGGGTGGAGGCAGGGCAGGGGAGGTCAGGGGGAGGCAGGGTGATGAAATGATCAAACTGAGGTGAGTAGAACTGTAGAGGGAGGCAGGGAGGCAGGTAATGAGGGGGTGAGGATGTGAGGGGTGGCAAACAGAGCCATTACAGAAATGTCTGAACCAAGACCTCACCAACAATAGCCCAACACACCCCCTACCTTTACAGCCGTAATAAACCACAGTGCTTTAGGGGGTAAATGCGATAAATAGCGGGGGACGTAAACTGAGGAACTTTAGGAGATTAGGAGGCCCTGGATCAGGGGTCCTTGCGTGGCGTCTCGGATTTAAAATGGCCATGTCCGCTGTCACTTGAGCGTCCCATGTCACTTTTTTTAAAGTTTAAGAAATTTGTCATGTCATTTATTGCCCCCTCATATTACTGGGCCCTATGTTGCATGTCCCTCAAATTTGAGAAATACCCTTCGCCATGTGTTTTTCTTCAAAAGCCCATGTCAATTCCTCCTGCCATTACCACTAAGCCCCCAAAATGTCCATGTGGCGGTGTGGCAATTAGGGGAGTAGAGGGTTATTAGACGCATGGTGCGGGTAGCGTAACCCCCACACATGCCTGTCTGCGCGGGGGTAGACTGTGACATGGCCTTTTCTTCATGGGACATGTGCATTATTAAGTGACATAGACATGCGACATGGACATTTCTTAAAATTGACATGCGTCATGGGGACCCCCCCCCCCCCCCCCACCATCTATACTACCGTAAATTCCCGCGTACTACCCGCGGGTTGTACGCGAACCAGACTCAGCTTTCATTTGATACCAAACATGCCTATATGGGGTGCGGGTAATACGAGGGTTTTTATTACTATAGAACAGTACTAAAATTCAATTTTTCGAATTCAAAAACGGGTTATAGGATTCCCCTGAGTTGGGGGTGCGGGTTATACGCGAGATGCGGGTAATACGCGGGAATTTACGGTAGTACATCTATACACCCAGTTGGTGACGTCACACAGCTCCACCTGATGTCTTCCACTTGGCCTGCTTGAGGGACAGACACCATCTGTGTGTACACCTGGATACCTGGACACCAACAGGTGTGTGTATTACTACAGACACCTGTATGTGTGTATGTGGTAATGTCTGTTTATAGGAGACCTAAAACACCAACAGGTGTGGTGAAGGCTGACGGCAGGTTTTACTACTTCACCCTTCTACCTCTGACCGCTTTTAATGCTGTTAACCCTTTAAGGGCCACACAGTGCTTTAATACATTGTGCCTATAATCGACATGATGCCTGTGCAAGATACTCGCTAGGGCTGCATTCAAGTGCCGACACTATGCGGTTGATACACTCGCGAAAGGTCGGCGTGATGCATGAATGCAGCTCTGCAAGTAACCAGCTAGGACTGCATTAACGCACCATGACAACAAAGAGGATAGTACATTGGGGAGAAGGGGAGGAGCGAACATGTCAAGTGTAATTGTATTGTTAACAAACTGAGGTGGGGTAACTCAGACAAGTTAATTTTAGACTTGACTTATCCAAAGGCAGACTGCAGATGTGAGTGGTGAGGTGAGGGTGTCTTGACCTCTATAAGTCTGCATGTAGCCCCCTCCAGGTGCCCCTCTGACACCACACAGACCTTCTAGTGGTACACCTATAGTGACTCATATAGAGGTACATGTACTGTAAAACCCCGCGTATAGGCCGGGGCTAGTACGCGAGTAAGATCGCTGATGAGGCTTATAGCATCATAGCATCGGCACAGAGTCAGGGTGCGGCTTATACGCCAGTTTTTGCTATCATACTACAGTACTAAAAGTGACCATAATCAGATCGCTGGTGCAGCTGATAAGATTGCTCTAAACTTGGGGTGCGGCTTATACTACAGGGATGTAAGTCAGGAGAGGTGAAAAAACAGGAAATCGGACCAGGCCCTCCCTGCAGTGTTCCTGGCCAGTAGAAAGCTCCCATGATGCCCCCCCCCCCTCTGACACCCTCCCCGCCTCCCCTGTAGTGCTCCCGGCCAGCAGAATGGCCCCAGACGGTCTCCTTCCCCCTCCTGGAATCCTCCCAGTGACTCACTGGGAGGATTCCAGGAGGGGTAAAGAGGCCGCCCAGGCGCGCTCTGCTGGCCGGGAGGGACTGCAGGGGAGGCGGGGAGGGCATCAGGGGGGGCAGGAGGCGTCCAGGGGCCGTTCTGCTGGCCGGGAGCACTACAGGGGAGGCGGGGAGGGTCATGGGGTAGGAGATGTGGTGGAAATGGAACTTTTTTGTCAATGGTAGGCCAACAAAGTACAGAAATATAGAAAAGTTAATTGAAAGTGAGATTCCAGGAATTCCTGGAATTCCAGGAAGACTTACATCCCTGTTATACGCGAGTTAGCCTTATACGCAAGTTTTTACTGTAGGAGTACAACTATAGTGGCTGATATAGAGGTCCATGTAGTGGGAACATGACATAACCTCCACTTCCAGCACTGTTACTGTAATCTGCCTCCCTGACTGCTTAGCTCTTTACAGACCGCATGATGCCTTAAACCCGCAGATCTTACTGCACGTCCAGTAGCAGTCAGAGTGCAGTCGGGACAGGTACTCAGCCCTATATATAGGGGCGCTGGGCCTTTAAGGTAGATGTCCATCTGTCGTCATGATGCACCAATGCAGCGCTGACGAGTAACTCGGCAGCACTGCATTGATGCATCATGCCAACCCTTCGGGAGTGTATCAACTCTGTTGGCTTCATGCATGAATGCAGCACTGGTGAATTATTCCCAAGGCCTGCATTCATACATCATGCTGACATAGGGGTATGCTGCATTAGAGCAGTAGGCGGCCCTTACAGGGTTACAGCTATAACGGTGTGCAGACAGTGGGTAATGTCCCGTGTACACACAGACTGACGGAGTAAAACCCTGACACCACCTTCTATACACAAACACACACCTGTGGAGGAAGCTTGTTAAGATGTACCGTAAAGTCTCATGTACTACCTAGGGTACCGTAAAACCTTGCGTATAAGCCTAACTCTCATATTAGCCGCACCCTGACCATGGGCCGATCCTATAAGCCGCACTGGCCATCTGATTATGGTGCCATCAGTTATATACCGTTGTAGCAAAAACTCGCATATAAGCCGCACCCTGACTCTAGGCCAATGCTTTAGGCCGCACCGCCGATCTGACTCGCGTACTACGAGCTGCGGCTTATACGCGAGGTTTTACGGTAGTACGCCAATATGCAGGTAGTCCCAGGGCGGGTTATAGGTGTTGCCCAATGTCTGGGTTCGGGTTATAGGTGGCATTTTAGAAGTATAGGATAGTACTAAAGTTCATTAATCAGACCCTATAGAATATTCCCAAACTATAACATATATGTACCAGCCCTATAGAATACTAAAGGGACCGGTAGGGCTTAAGCTTATACCCAGGGTGCGAGTAGTACAGGAGACTACAGTAGCCCCCACACTCCCTAGACCTCTACCACTACCCATGGTTAACGGTGCACAAATGAACAATTCAACATGACCCATTTCTTAAATTGGACAACATGGGATCTAGGTGACATATGCACATATCGTAAATTTGACATATGCCATCCAGGGCCCCAATAAGGGACCTTCAAAAAGGCTCTTTACCTGTTCCCATCTCATTTTTAATTGCATGTATCAAATGGAAAGATTTAAGCCCAGTGTAAGGACTGAATTATGTGGGGAAAATATCTACAACGTGGTTATTCTCCATAACCATAACTATGACTATTTAAATGCATACTGCTAGTTCATATCATACACAAAAATGTGCGATCTAAATCAGATGGTTTGTCAGGTGGCCCTGGTCCCACCAGAATAATATAAAAATGGCACACAAACACCTGAGGCTGTCCATCTCTCACATCAAAGCAGTTTTTGCCTCTCACTTTATTTCCTCAACTTGTTTCTTGTTTGAGTTTCTTTTTGTGCCGAGTCATTGAACATACCGATGTAGCCCCGCGGGGAGAGACCAGACGCTGGTTTGGCGGCCGGCCCCGGGCAGCCCCCGGAATACCACGGGGAGGTGGGGGCATCAGTCACGCCGGGCCTATAGGGAAGTTAGCCTACATGGCATGGGAGCCGCCATTTTCTTTCTGTCCCCTGACTCAGAGCAGTGCATTGTGGGTAAATCTGTTATCAGCCACTGTTCACACCTAGGAACAATGGCTACAGATACGACTGATAAGACTGATGGGTGACATCCCACCCCTATCTTAATCACCTTAATCACCTCCCCATTGTCTCAGGTGTGAAGTGAGGGACTTAACCTGATTGAGAGACAATGCATTAATTACACTCTGACTGACTGACATGTGGTCACCCACAGAGGTGTTAATGCCAAATTTCTCTAAGATTTGAAATATTCACATTGCTGTGAGCTTATCTAATTAAAGATCATGTCATGGGGAAAACATTGATCTAATTTATACAGAATATAAACAGATAGTAAATGAGAGAGAATCCTCCAAAGTAAACTCCACAAAGAGGCAACATGGAGGCTTGACACACGACTACCTGAGCCTCCTGGTGTATGCCTCTGGAACCAGCATAGGCTCTCCCCCGTATAGACACCTGTGCAGCATGAAAGGGTGACTCGACATCATAAAGGGAGGTTTATGTTTGGTTTTTAGCTAAGTTTTCTGAACTACAAAAGTGTATACAGATTGTACATAAGTAGTATAGTATGTATCGGAACGGGACTATAGTTAAGTACTGTTTATTACTCAATCGACCTGCAGCCAATCAGAGGGCTCCATTTGGTCACGTGACCGGAAGTGACCTACTTAGGGGATTAGTGGTGACGTCACGTGACCTAGTTAGCCAATCAGAGGCCGCCATTGGGTCACGTGACCGGAAGTGAGGTCATATGACCTACTAATGGACCGGAAGTGACGTCATATGACCTACTTAGGGGACCGGAAGTGACCTACTTTAGGATCACGTGACCGGAAGTGACCTGATGAGTCACGTGACCGGAAGTGACGTCACATGACCTAATGGCCAACCGGAAGTGACCTGATTGAGGATCACGTGACCGGAAGTGACCTGATTGATCACGTGACCGGAAGAAGAAGAAGAAGAAGAAGAAGTGACGTCACGCGACTTAATGAAGAGATGAGCGTCTTTAAGGGGTCACGGGCTTTAAAATGTGATATCTTTTTTTTTTTGGAGGAGGAGGTGAGTCTCTTATTTTTTTTCGGTAAACTAATAAAAAACACCACGATATAAGTTTTTTTTTCATTTTTTATTGTTTTACGAGCGACTGGAAGTGACTTATTGAACTAGGTAGAAGCGTTCTTTAGAGTGTATAAGGGGGAAGGAGGGGAGGGGGGGAGGGGGGCCCTTTTAAGATGCATGGGGAGGGGGGCGCTTTTAGGATGCATGGGGCGAGTGGTGGGGGGGGGGGAGGGGGGGGAGGGGGGCACTCTAGGGGGGGGCACTCTAAGGGGCGCGTTTGTCTCTTTTAAGAAAGAAAAAGAAAAGAAAAGAAAAGAAAAAAAGATTTTCAATCGAGAGACACGCTTCTTCCTCTCGAGAGGAAGAAGCGTGTCTCTTCGTGTTTTTTTTTTGTTTATCACGTGCTTCGATGAGGCGATCAGCTGCGACTGGAGGAAGAAGTGACACTTTAAGAGATCGCGCGTCTTAATTGTTATGATATTTTTTTTTTTTTTTTTTTTTTTTTTTTTTTTTTTTTAACTTACTAATAAAGAAGACGTATGAAAATAAAACACAACAATTCACATGTCCGTCGTTCTCGTTGTTTCTTGCTTGATAAAGTCAAGTAATATCGCGATGCCGAGGCCAAACTTTCCCATGTCCTCAGTCAACACTCGAAGGAGTTCAAAAGGCGTACCGCCGGCGCCGTCAGCTTCATCTTGCCACATTTTCAACACTCGGAAGGCCCACTCAGCGGGACTTCCTCCGTATTCGCATTCTTCAGCGATCTTATCTAACCTCTCAGGCGACAATTTTAAATGGTCCCCCACCTCTTTCCACCTGCTACCCAGACGTCTGCCGAGGGTGCCCAAGTGCTTATGCATCGCGCGCGAGTCGGGGTTTTCGAAATCCAACCCCTGTCTGTGGAGAAGGGCCATCCACTGAGCCAACAGTTCCATGCGTCTAATGCGGGTGAAGACGCGACCGAGCTCGCCCCATCTATGACGATGCGGGGTTTCACCCCACCACACTCGGAACATCGCCGTACACAGCTCCTCCGGTGTCTTGACACTGCGCTCTACTAGAGCATCCATACGGGCGGCGCTGACTTTTAAGCTACTGCCCAACTCTCTCCAACAGCCGCTCAACTCTTTATCTAGTTGACGAAGCAAGGCGTCGCTATAGGCTAACCGCCGCTGTCCTACCTGTCGGGTCTCCCCATCATCGGTCTGCCTCGCGCCGCGTCTCACGTCGTCAAGCCGCATTAACTTTTTTTCAGGCGCACCGGGCGGTGAAGGCGAGCTTGAAAGTGGAATAGCTTGAGCCATCTCGTCTCGTCTTGGCGGCGGCGGCAGCGGCGGCGGCGGCGGCGGCGGCGGCGGCGGCGGCGGCGGCGGCGGCGGTGGTGGTGGTGGCGGTGGTGGTGGTAGTAGCCGTTACTGGGGTCAGAGGCGATATGTTTTTTTTCCAACAGAAATCAGAGCTTTTTATACAGAGGGAGTTTAATCCCATTTCCAACAGCGCTCCAGCTGTCTAGCGCCCTGTCCGCATGACGCTTTTTCAGCCGCTCCGCTCCTTAAGAGCTTAGATGACGAGGGGGTGTGGCATCGCTATCCGTGGAGACCAGCTGAAAACGGTGTTTTTTCCTCACTCATAGCCTTACCTCCTACCCCCTACCCGAGGACGTCTCCCTCCCTCTGACATTCATTGTAACAAACGTCAGAGGTCAGGTGAAAATTGGATTTTTTTTCATGCACAGCCTTAGGCAGCTGTCGCCCCCCCCCTCCCTATTGAACTAGCCGGCCGCCCGCCCGCCTGGCCGGCCCGGTCTACTCACCACGGCAGGAGGTGGCGATTTTTGTCTTACACTTAAGTCGCTCACCACATGCACACGCCTCTACTCACAGACAGACACGTTCGTCTTAGGGGGGTCCTGCTTCACGCCACACGCCTCCTGTAGTTTTTTTTTGTATACACACTGTAAGCTCATCACCGTTACCGTTAATCCTTTATACAGCTAACGCGCGCTGAATGGCTGAACAGGGTGGTAAGCGGCTTAGCTCACCACAGTGGATCCCTCAAAAAGGGATCCAGCTGAAAACGTCATACCTTATGTCTTTGTGAATGGCCGCCGCCGGTCAGTCGACGGCAGGCAGCAACCGCTTAACCCTTTATACAGCTAATGCGCGTTGAATTGCTGAACAGGGTGGTAAGCGGCTTAGCTCATCATCACAGTCGATCTCTCAAAAAAAGGGGGGGGAAAGGGATCCAGCTGAAAACGTCATGCCTTATGTCTTTTTGTTTCTCTTTGTGAATGGCCGCCGGCCAGCCGGCGGCAGCTGAACAGGGTCGGTAAGTAGCTTAGCTCTAGAAGCGAGAAGGCGTATATAAGGGGCTTGGAAACCTCCATTCACTCACTCATTCTTTTGCTGCTCTCTACAGTCACCACCATGAGCAAAAGACAACATCTAGCGTCGTTCAAGAACAAGAAGACTACGCGGAACAGCGTTCGTTTAGCGTCAGTGCCTGCTCTTGCTACTGAACATGAGACTACCGCCGCAGCCGGTTGGTCTTATCACCCTCCTGCTGTAGCGAGCGCTCGCGGCAGTAGTAGTAGTAGTAGTAGTAGTAGTACTAGTAGTAGCAGTAGTAGTAGTAGTGGTAGTAGTAGTAGTAGTACTACTGGTAGCAGTCGTCGTGCTAGCGACGTTGTTACACTCGCGACGGTACACGTTGCTGCTAAGCGCGCTGCCGCTGCTACCGCCGTCCCGCCTGCCGCTGCTGCTGCTGCTGCTGCTGCGCCTGCTACTGCTGCGCCTGCTACGGCTGCGCCTGCTGAGGCTGCTGCTGCGCCTGCTACTGTTGCGTCTGCTGCGGCTGCTGCTGCGACTGCTTCTGCTGCACCTGCTGCTACTGCTACTACTACTGACGACAACGCTCCTGGCACAGCGCAGTACTGGCAACCGGGTTTTTACCTCCCCACTACTGTTGATGACTTTGATGACCTGCCGCACGTTGCACAGCCCCTCTCCTCCACCACTACATCGACGGACGCCCTCGACGCCGCTCGCGCTGAGAGTTACAGCTATTCGGACACTCAGCCCCTAAACCGAGAAGAAGAGGAGGAGGAGGAGGAGCAGCAGCAGCAGCAGCAACAGGGTGAGACAGAGAACGACGCTGACGACGAGGCGTACGAAGAACCCGAAGGGCAAGGGGTGAGCGGTACGTTTTTCGGCTTCCCTCTTCGACCTTTCGACCTCACTTCCTCCACTGCTAGCGCCCCCCCGTCCGGTCCGTGGCGACTGCCCTCACCGCCACCTTACGAGGGCGGCGGCGCTTCACCTTCTACCGCTACACTCAGCACGGACGGCGTGTGGCTGCGCTGTTCCAACAACGAGACCTCCGATACCACCAGCGCTGACGCTGCTCCTGCTATCGGTTCTGCTGCTGATTCAGCTCACGCTGATGGTGTTACTCATCCTGCGGGTGTGAAACGTTCTAAGGTGAGTTCCAGAACAACAAGGCCCACTAAGAAGAGAAAAATACAAGAAAAAGAAGGAGATGGACGAGAAGAAGCAGAGAAAACACTCGGGTTAGAGTTCTGCTTAGACGGAGCTTTGACGCTGGAGATCTGGGAGGACGTGGCTAGACTGTCTAGGAGGCCGCGCTACACAAAAGACGGCCAGGTGAAAGAGGCGTCTCTGACCAGAAGCAAGCGAGTGCACTTCACGGCCGACGCGCTGCGCGAGCTCATAGCACGCATCGCCGATATCCGCGCAGTGGTGCGCATACGCGACACAGCGGCCGCGCAAGGAAAACCTAATCACACCCCCTGGTTCGCAGTGCTGGATGAGGCGGGCGAAGTGTACGCAGCTGTGAGCTACTACAGCGGTAAGAACCTCGTCCACGTGCGCAAGTACGAAGGTCCTGACAAAAAACCCACACAGCAGGGGGTGACGCTGTCCGCCAGAGCGCTCAAAGAGTTGGATGACAAAACAGAGATCATTCTGAAATATCTCGGCATAGATTCGGAATGAGAGACGCTCAACGCTCACGCGCGCACACACACAGCGTTTGACGTACGCTGTATGAGACAGACAGACAGACGGATACACAGACAGCAGACAGAAAGATAGTTACATAGACGACAGATTGATAGATAGCTAGATAGATAGATAGATAGTTAGACGGCTAAGTAGTTGGTAACCGAGTGAAAAAAAACATGACACAGTACGTATGCGAAAAGTGTTTCAAAATGTTTAAAAGAGCGTACAACCACGAGAGACACGTAGAAAATTGTAGAGTAGTAGCTAAGTTTTGCCCTCTATGCGGCGAAGGGGATTGCCGAAAGAGCGCTTGTCGACGCGAATCTCTGGACGGGGTGACCGTCCCTCCGCGCATATGTGCTGTACCGAACGGGGAGGAAACGTTCACGGCGAATTGGCCTGCGATACAAACGGGCGTCAGGATGCACGGGACTCGCGTGAGTGTAACAAACTTCAGGCTACCAACCGGCGAGTTGAGTGACGCTGTAGATACTATGCGTCGCATTCACTTGACACAAAGATTCAGATACAAAGTGGGTTTCTCGGTAGGCTTACTGTTACAACACAGAGAAGACAAGAGCAAACTGCGCTACTTCCACGCCTCCCAGAACAACGCAACTCTCATACAACCGCTCCCTACTGTAACTAATTCAGAAACTTTGGAAGAGCTCCTCTCAAAGATGCAAAACACCGTCGCTTGCGAGGAGGTACGGAAACTTTGCGACGCTAACACCAAGTGGCACGTTCTTTTTCCTACCAATTTGAACATCTGCGTTTACATGGGACCGGGGGAATTCCCCATAGGCGGTAGGATTACTCAGGCCGGTCGAGTTGGAAAGAGAAGCGGCGTGTTAGATTTTCCCAACAAGGACAACCTCTGCATCTTCCGCTGCATTTCCTTTCACTTATACAACACCAGCAAGCGCGCTTCAGATTTGTTACGTCAGTTCTGTCCCGCTGCCACACCTGAATGCTTTCCGGGTCTGAACATCCGCGACTTACCCGCGTTAGAGACCTTGTTTGACGTACAAATAGCGGTTTACACCGCGTCGCGTCAAGTGCCGGGGCGGAAGTTGAGAAGACGCGTTACTCTGATCAGACCGCCTTCCAGAACTGTGGCCGCCCGAGGTAAAGTCAACCTACACCTGACGGCGAAAGGCGGTTTGCACGTCTCTCTCGTCACGGACTTCAACGCGTACGCGGGCATATACGAATGTTGCAAGTGTAAGGCGGCGTTCACCACCGAGTTCTTGCTGAAGAGACACAGGAACCAGCTTTCCTCTTGCCGACAAGTCAAGTTGCGCTACGTAGGTGGCATCTACCAAAATTCGAGAACGATTTTCGAAGCGCTAGCAGACTTCTCCATTTTTCCCCCCGACGGACATTCCGGAATCTACCCTTACAAGATCGCCTTCGATTTCGAGGCTTTCTTCAGACCGTGCAAAGAACCGTCGACGGAGCACGTGTCCCTGCTGTGGGATCACGTCCCTTTGTCGGCTAGCGTCGCATCCGACTTTCCGGGGTGGGAGGGGCCCGTGTGCTTCGTCAGAGCATCCGACGCAGATTCCGACCCCTTGTTGGACCGAGTTTTAAATCACATAAACGAGAACGCCAAAGCGATCGGGGAAGCTGTGCTAGAACTTTACCGACCGACCTTAGCGAAGTTAGATGCGGCGATAGGTGAAGCTCTCCTGCTGGAGGAGGCGACGTTCACCACCCCTTCTCCAGGCGGCTTCGCTGCGGCTCAGACCAGACACCCGTTAGTTCAACTGAAGAAGCGTCTTCTGAGATACATCCGTCAAGCTCCAGTGGTGGGCTTCAACTCGGGGCGTTACGACTTGAACCTGATCAAAATACGCCTTCACTCCTTCTTCGCCTCCGGAGACCGAAGAAACCAAGAATTCAGCGTCATAAAGAGAAGCAATCAATACTTGGCGGTTTACACACAGCACACGGTTTTCTTGGACGTAGTCAACTACTTGGCACCCGGTTACAACTACGCGACCTATTTGCGAGCTTTCACCAGGAACGAAGAGAAAGGTCACTTTCCTTACGAATGGATGACGTCTACCAGGAAACTGGCAAACAGAACGCTGCCGCCGAGATCGGCTTTCGACAGCGAGCTGACGGGCGTCAAAATGTCCGAATCCGACTACGCCGCATGTCAGAAAGTTTGGTCCGACGAGAAGATGCAAACTATGGAAGACTACTTGATCCACTACAACAACAAAGACGTGAAACCTTTCATAGAAGCTCTGAAAAATCACGCTAAATTTTTCCAAGATCGCGGCATCGACATGTTGAAAGACGGAGTTTCTCTCGCCGGTTTGACTTTACGGTTCCTCTTCCAAAACCTAGAAGACGCGTTCACAACGTTTCCCCAGTTCGACGCCGTCCTCCACGCTCTGATCAAAGAGAATCTAGTCGGCGGTCCTTCCATCATCTTCCATAGATTTCACGAGAAGGGCACCACGCGGATAAGGGAGCACAAGTACGGCGAAGAAGCGAGACCGTGCCAACACATACTAGGACTAGACGCTAACTCTCTGTACTTGCGCTGCATGAGCGAAGCGCACTGCACGGGCTATTACGCGGTGAGACGGCCCGAGACCGAGTTCAAGCCCGAAATCAGGCAAAGAAACTCTCACAGCGCTTTGGAGTGGTTACGCTTCGTAGAGCACGACCGCGACGTGAAACTGCGCCACGCTCTGAACGGCGGCGAGATGGTGGTAGGCTGTCGGAGAATTCGCGTGGACGGATTTCACGCGGCCTCTAATACGGTTTTCCAGTTTCACGGGTGTTGGTTCCACGCTCACGAGTGCATACCGTCGCACCGATATCAGTGCGCTTCACTGAGAGAGGAGAGACGCGCCAGAACGACCAGAGTAAGCGCTTACTTGAAAGCGCTAGGTTACAAGCTGGTCGTCGTGTGGGAGTGCGAATGGCGAGAGATGAAGCGTCGAGATGAGCGGGTCAAGGCCTCCCAACAACGCTGGAAGGTTGACGCTTTGAAAGTGTCTCGAAACGCAATGAGCGAGAGCGACATCCTTTCCGCTGTGAAAGAGGAGAAAATGTTCGGTTTAGTTCAAGTGGACATCACTACGCCGCCTCACCTACGAGACTACTTCGAAGAAATGACCCCCGTTTTCAAGAACGCGACCGTTTCAAAATCGGACATAGGCCCTCACATGTCAGACTTTGCGCAGGAAGAAAAGCTGTTGAACACGCCTCAGAGATGTCTGATAGGGAGTTACCACGGAAAAAATATTCTCTTGGGAACGCCGCTTCTCAAGTGGTATTTAGAGCACGGTTTGATAGTCACCAAAGTGCAGCTGGTGGTAGAATACCTACCTAAACGCTCCTTTGCCGGTTTCGCGGACGAAGTGACGGCGGCGCGAAGACGTGGCGACGTGAACGAGAACGAGAAAATTCTGTCAGACTGTTACAAGTTAATGGGAAACGCTACGTACGGTAAAACAATCTGCAACAAAGAAAAACACACGGCGGTGAGATACACTGACAGTCGGAAGTTCGAACTATTGGCCAATTCGTGGCGCTTCAAAAAGGCGTCCGAGTTGAGTTCCGATCTGTTTGAAGTCGAACTACAACCGAAAACGGTCAAGAACAACCTCCCTATTCAGATAGGGTTCATGGTGTACCAGTACGCGAAGTTGAAAATGTTAGAGTTCACATACGACTTCTTGGATAGATTCGTCGATCGGCGCGATTATGCCCTTTGTCAAATGGACACCGACAGTCTTTACATGGCTCTCAGCGGTGACACGTTGGATGACCTAGTGAAACCTCGCCTGAGAGAGACGTACTTCAGAGAGAAACGAAAGTGGCTTCCGACAGCGGTGTGCGACGAGCACTTAGAGCTTTTCGTGAAGACAAAAACGGAAAGAGTGCGAGAATGGTGTGCGCCGCCCGGCGGATGTTGTGAGAGACGGTACCTTCACGATCTGAGAACTTCGGGGCTCATGAAAGCGGAGTGGGAAGGTGACGGGATCCTAAGTCTCAACCCTAAGACTTACATTTGCTACGATCGAGTCAGCGACACCGGTGAAAGAAAATCCAAAAAATGGAGTGCAAAAGGCGTACAGAAGAAACAAAACCCCCAGGAACCAGACGCCTTCTTGGATGTTCTTCGCCAACGAAAAACTCTCATTGCTGTAAATAGAAATTTCAAAGTGGTGCGAAACAAAATGGTCACCTACACCATAGAGAAAGACGGCGTGCGCTACTTGTATTATAAGCGTCGCGTGCATTCTGACGGTGTGACAACGAGTCCTTTAGAGATATGAAAAAAAAAAAAATAAAATAAGCGTGTGCATCTTTTCAAAAATAGAGTGTTTATCAAGATTGAAAAAAAATAAATAAAAAAAAATTAAAAGAAAATATTGTTGTGTTTTTATTATCATACGTCTTCTTTTACTAGTAAGTCGCGCAGTCTCTTAAAGCGTCGCTCATGTGACGACGTCGCTTCCAGTCACGGGATCCTAAAGACCCTCACTTCCTAAACAAAAAAAAAACTTCTTCTTCTTCCGGTCACGTGATCAATCAGGTCGCTTCCGGTCACGTGATCTCACTTCCGGTTGGCCATTATTAAGTCGTGTGACGTCACTTCCGGTCACGTGACTCATCAGGTCACTTCCGATCACGTGATCCTAAATTAGGTCATATGACGTCACTTCCGGTCCCCTAAGTAGGTCAGTAGGTTACCCAGAATGCACCACTAATCCCCTAAGTAGGTCACTTCCGGTCACCAAATGGAGGCCTCTGATTGGCTGCAGGGTTACCCAGAATGCACCACTAATCCCCTAAGTAGGTCACTTCCGGTCACGTGACCAAATGGAGGCCTCTGATTGGCTAACTAGGTCACGTGACGTCACCACTAATCCCCTAAGTAGGTCACTTCCGGTCACGTGACCAAATGGAGGCCTCTGATTGGCTGCATATCGATTGAGTAATAAACAGTACTTAACTATAGTCCCGTTCCGATACATACTATACTACTTACATAGTACTGTATACAGACAGGTTGGGGGCCCTCAATACCTGTGTGGCCCTCCACATGGACCTGTACAAACCTGGTACTACATAGACAAGTTTAATGTGGGCCCTGTCAGTGGTGAGGAACCACTGGTCATGACACTGACTAGTGAATCATGGTGTGCGACTTACTGATTGCAGGGTTGTTTGCAGACTTCAAATCTCAAAATTAATTAAAGTTTTTTTTCTTTTTAAATTGAGGAAAAATTTTAGGGTCAGCCTAGTTTCCTTGGTAGGGTCGAAAAACAACCTTTATAATAATTTGGCCAAAATGATATAAATCGTCCCCATACTTCAGTCTAGCCGGGCGCTGTAACCCTGCTGAATACCAACCACTGTCTGAGTACCAACCACTGTCTGAGTAACCAGCAGTCATGTCTCCGTCCTTATTCAGGGCAGGCAGTCAGCTAATAGCATTAATGGAGCGGCGAGCGGACGGAGCCCGACCGCGCCCGACCCGCCCGACCCGCCCGACCGGACGGATTGATTTGGTGTTTGACGGATGGCCGGGATCAGGGAGAAGGCGACTTATGTCGGCTCCCAGTTAATACCTGGTCAACGCTGCTTAACCCTCTAAGGACGGCTTGTTGCTAAAAGACATTTGTCCTCATGATGTACCTATGCAATTCTGGCGAGTAACTCGCTGGGGCTGCATTGGTGCATCATGCCGACCCTTCGAGAGTTTCTCAACCATGTAGGGTTGGCATGACACTTGAATGCAGCACTGCCGAGTTACTCGACAAGGCTGTTCTCATGCATTATGACATCAAGGGCATAATGCATTATGCCATACTTAAAGGCTTAAGTGTGTTCAGCCTTGTTTGAATAGGAATAAGATGACATGGAGTTTACCAACTCCTCAGGACTTTATTTGACCTTTACGTAACATGACCGGTTATTTAGTGGAGTATGATGCACACTTCAATTCCAGTCTGCCTGACCATAATTTGTCACACTTACATGTATACAGTACATGTGTTTGTATCACCTTAATAAATGGCCTCCTGATTTATTTATCTACCATAAAACATTGCGTGTCAGCCTAATCCACGTATAACACATATCGAGACACCACTTGTCAAAATTACCCGTCTGGGGCCCTACTATAAGTCACACCCGAGGGCTGGAAACGGCTACTTTAGTACTGTACTATATTAACACAAAGAGCTGTATAAGCTGCAAGGACCATATTTATTTTTCAATACAATGAATATCAATAGCTGTGGTTGGTGCTGCTGCCTCACACAGTGTGTGCCCTAGATACTAAACAGACCCCCATCCATCACACACACAACCATACAGCACTCTATGCCACTCAATCACTCTGACACACAACTAGCCACATATGGAACTCCACTCATAGGGACTCACGTGGTATCATTATAGCTCTATGGTGATTCATGACTTCCGGCAATAGATGTTTGAGGAGGGGAGGGAGGGAGGGAGGCAGGCAGGGAGGGAGGCAGGCAGGGAGGGAGGGAGGCAGGCAGGCAGGCAGGGAGGGGGCAGGCAGCAAACATGAGAGAAGAGGCAGGTAAGGTAGGAGGGGGAGATCAGTAAAAGTACCAAGTACAGAGAGGTCTTGCTGTATATATAAGGTATATTGCAGGTAATTGTACGAGCCCCGGGGGTGAGGTTTGACCTAACACCACAGCTCTAATGCTACCCCCCCCCCCCCCCCCACACACACACAATCCCACACATCAACACCACCTTAATACCTGGCCACACAGACCTAGCCGCAGTACCTGAATGTACCACCCCTGTACACCCCACAGTGTGTAGTGGAGATTCAGGACCCCACGTCCAGTAGGGTCAGCTGTAGGCCAAGTGGCCGCCATTACTGCAGCCTTCAGCAACCACTCATTAAGGTGAGTTGGTGGTATGTGTCCGGGGGGCTCACCTAGTCTTACATTGTCTATATTGCTGCCCACCTCCAGCATTCATTAACGTGACCTGCCCCCCTGGGGCCTCACCAGGTACTCTGTCCTCCATACAGGTGTATATTAGGGGAGTGCTCATTTTTCAACAACAGAGGGGGGGGGGGGCGGTGAGATTTTGCGCGGAGCGTGCGAAATTTTTTCACCCCCCCCCCTAGAGGGTTCGAAATTTTTAACCCCCCCCGGCAGGCCGAAAATCGGGCGTGTTCGCGCCCCTTTGTAGCATAGTAACGCGCGCGCTTTTTTACCCCCCCCCCCCCCAGTCAAGGGGTCCAAATTTTTTACCCCCTTAGAGGTAGGAGATTCGCTCGGGGGGGGGGGGGGGGGCAGCCTTCAGCAGCCATTCATTAACCTGAGCTGGTGGTATGTGTGTGCTGCTCCCCCGTGGGGGGGGGGGGGGGGGGGCTCATCTACATGTACAGGTGTGTATTAGAGGTAGGGGGGAGGGGGTTGAGTGAGCTGACTTTCATCACCCATTAATTAACATGAGCTGGTGGTAAGTATGTGCTGCTCCCCCGGGGACTTCACCAGGTACTGTGTCCTACATGTACAGGTGTATATATTAGAGGTGGGGGGGGGGGCATTACTGCCCACCTTCATCAGACATTCATTTACATGGCCTGCTCCCTGGGGACCCCACAGCTCACAGTGGTAGCAGGAGGTGGCAGGGGTGGGGGGGGGGGGTAGAATACCAGGTGAGAGTACATATACACATGTTGTACGGCGTCTAGAAGTTGTGTGGTGTTTAGGTACAATACACTATATACGGAGGCTGAGGGTGTTGGGCTTGATCTACCCAAAATTCTCGTGTGTAAGTCTAACTCGTGTATAAGCCGCACCCTGGGTTTGGGGAGATCATATAAGCCGCACAGGGGGGTCTGATTATAGCGACTTTAATGTAGTACTGCACTATATTGGTAAAAAAAACTTTGTAGAAGCCTCACCCCCCACATTGGGAGAATCCTATAAGCCGCACTGGGGTTACGACTCTCGTACAAGACGCAGCTTCTACGCGAGAACTTACGGTAGCTTCTAATACCTGGAGGGGTGGGGCACTTGTCAGCGAGTGTCAGCTACATAAATGAGTGTATATACACCTTGATGTCAGTATGAGAGACCTAGTCACCAATGTCGACCTAGGGAGCATCTGACAGAATCTAGCGAACATTAGTTTTGGGCACGTTCAATTTAGAGTGATCCATAGGCGGAGGGGCGGCGGTGGTGAACAGTTTGCACAGTATATACCGGTACTTCAGCAACGCTCAGGTGACTACCTATCATTTTATATAAGCCACCCCACCCAAAAAAAAAAAAAAAAACACAGAAAAAAAAACCCCAAAAAAACAGAGACCTCGCACAAGTCAGGAATTGAATATAAGCTGAAACTGTGTGTGTCCACTACCCTGGTACTAGCCTGTAGGTGTACTTGTGTCGGTATGTGGTGGTGGAGCCCTGGGGACACAGCACTGTCTGTACATGTACCTGCCCCGCCCATTCACCCAGCACACATCATGCTGTTACTGAGGCCGACAAAGGCTGCAAATGTAGCCTGGGGGACATGTGGTGCATCCCGTACAGCTGGTACAGGGGAGGCGGCTGTGTGTACTACTATGTATCCTGTGTGTATACTAGTGGGTTATCATGGAGTATACATAGAGACTGTACACAGAGAAGAGGCCAATGGGCAGTCCCTGCTGGGTATTCCCTGAGGGGCCCTCTCCTACCCCCAGGCTGAGTGGATACAACACACAGACCCTGTACCCCAGTATATGGACAGAATAGATCTGGGTACAGGGAGAGCATGTTTATTCTCATGTATGAATCAAAACAGTGTTTACTAGTATGGGACCAGATCAGAGAGCCCCCCCCCCCTCCCCCCCTCCGACCACCAATCACCTTTGGTATTCCACATGACTTTCCTATACAATGTATATAACTGAAACCTCATGTATTCCCCTTGTTGGGTTTTCCAGTGAGACTCTGGTAATACCATCCTACATGTAGGTGCCGGATACAGGTGTACATGTACTTATATATGCTGACATAGAATCAGGCTGTAGGGTTGTATCTGGGGCTGTAGTAAGGAGACATCTGGACAGGTGGGTTCTGTGCTGCGGGGTTCTGTGCAGCCTCCACAGACAAGTCTCTCACCCCTACAGCAATGGGGAACCAGCTACATACACGGGGGACAAGATGGCTGCCTACATAGACTAACAGCTACTACAGTATATTATACGGTATTAAGGTAATCCCCCATGGTGGGGGACAAGATGGCCGCCTACACAAGACTAACCGCTACTACCGTATATTATACGGTATTAAGGTAATCCCCCATAGTGGGGGACAAGATGGCCGCCTACACAGACTAACCGCTACTACCGTATATTATACGGTATTAAGGTAATCCCCCATAGTGGGGGACAAGATGGCCACCTACACAGACTAAAAGCTACAACCGTATATTATGCCGTATTAGACTAATCCCCCATGGCGGGGGGACAAGATGGCCGCCTACATAGACTAACAGCTACTACCGTATATTATAGGGCATTAGACTAATCCCCCGTGGCGGGGGGACAAGATGGCCGCCTACACAGACTAACAGCTTATACCGTATATTATACAGTATTCAAGGTAATCCCCCATGGTGGGGGGACAAGATGGCCGCCTACACAGACTAACCGCTACTACCGTATATTATACAGTATTTAAGGTAATCCCCCATGGTGGGGGGACAAGATGGCCGCCTACACAGACTAACCGCTACTACCGTATATTATACAGTATTTAAGGTAATCCCCCATGGTGGGGGGACAAGATGGCCGCCTACACAGACTAACCGCTACTACCGTATATTATACAGTATTTAAGGTAATCCCCCATGGTGGGGGGACAAGATGGCCGCCTACACAGCCTAACAGCTACTACAGTATATTATACAGTATTTAAGGTAATCCCCCATGGTGGGGGGACAAGATGGCCACCTACACAGACTAACAGTGTATACCGTATATTATACGGTATTTAAGGTAATCCCCCATGGTGGGGGGACAAGATGGCCGCCTACACAGACTAACAGCTACTACCGTATATTATACGGTATTAGACTAATCCCCCTTGACAGGGGACAAGATGGCCGCCTACACAGACTAACCGCTACTACCGTATATTATACGGCATTAAGGTAACCCCCCGTGGTAGGGGACAAGATGGCCGCCTACACAGACTAACCGCTACTACCGTATATTATACGGTATTAGACTAATCCCCCATAGTGGGGGACAAGATGGCCGCCTACACAGACTAACCGCTACTACCGTATATTATACGGTATTAAGGTAATCCCCCATAGTGGGGGACAAGATGGCCACCTACACAGACTAAAAGCTACAACCGTATATTATGCCGTATTAGACTAATCCCCCATGGCGGGGGGACAAGATGGCCGCCTACATAGACTAACAGCTACTACCGTATATTATAGGGCATTAGACTAATCCCCCGTGGCGGGGGGACAAGATGGCCGCCTACACAGACTAACAGCTTATACCGTATATTATACAGTATTCAAGGTAATCCCCCATGGTGGGGGGACAAGATGGCCGCCTACACAGACTAACCGCTACTACCGTATATTATACAGTATTTAAGGTAATCCCCCATGGTGGGGGGACAAGATGGCCGCCTACACAGACTAACCGCTACTACCGTATATTATACAGTATTTAAGGTAATCCCCCATGGTGGGGGGACAAGATGGCCGCCTACACAGACTAACCGCTACTACCGTATATTATACAGTATTTAAGGTAATCCCCCATGGTGGGGGGACAAGATGGCCGCCTACACAGCCTAACAGCTACTACAGTATATTATACAGTATTTAAGGTAATCCCCCATGGTGGGGGGACAAGATGGCCACCTACACAGACTAACAGTGTATACCGTATATTATACGGTATTTAAGGTAATCCCCCATGGTGGGGGGACAAGATGGCCGCCTACACAGACTAACAGCTACTACCGTATATTATACGGTATTAGACTAATCCCCCTTGACAGGGGACAAGATGGCCGCCTACACAGACTAACCGCTACTACCGTATATTATACGGCATTAAGGTAACCCCCCGTGGTAGGGGACAAGATGGCCGCCTACACAGACTAACCGCTACTACCGTATATTATACGGTATTAGACTAATCCCCCATAGTGGGGGACAAGATGTCCGCCTACACAGACTAACCGCTACTACCGTATATTATACGGTATTAGACTAACCCCCCATGGCGGGGGCGGGTAATGACCCGGTGCTGCAGGTAATATTAATCTCACACCTGGTCAGGTGGAGGCCTCCTCACTCTGCCCTCTGCACACCCGGGACGTTTAATATGTACATTTTTGTAGATCCTACTACACCTACTGAGTGGTCCTACTACCGTAAAACCTAACGTATAAGCCTAACTCGCGTATAAGCCGCACCCTGAGTTTGGGCCGATCCTATAAGCTGCGCCAAGGATCTGAGTATGGTGACTTTTAGTACTGTACTATAGTAGCCAATCTAACTTGCGTACTAGCCGCGGCTTATACACAAGGTTTTACGGTAGTCATAGACCGCGATGTGTAAGTCCTGTGTAATATGAACTTTAGCCAGCAGCGGACCATGAACACCAGTGAAAGGAGTAGAGTCTAGAGCAGAGCCATTTACACACAACTCACGCCTCAATTACCTCCATTCGGTAGTGAAAGGAGCAATATGGTGGCTGTATATATAGTGTGTGTGTGTGGGGGGGGGGGGGGGAGTACATAAATACCATAGAAAGTATATGAGTATATATGTACATATATATAATCTAGTCTATCTAAAAATCATTTTAAAGCCTGTAAAAAGATCGATTTAGAGACAGCACTACATAGCCGGTTATTTAGTACATATTAGTTGAATAAACTGTTATGCATTTTCGTAACCATATATGCCTTTACTGTGTTCTTAATACAGCGTTTTATTCTCTCTTCATGACCCTTTTACCTCCTATAGACCCAATGTCTTCTTTCCTGCCCCCCCCCTTTCCTTCCCACAGTGTCCCTTCAATAGGTTCAGCATCAGATAAGAGTCAGTA
This sequence comes from Harmothoe impar, assembly GCA_947462335.1. Classification (NCBI taxonomy): domain Eukaryota; kingdom Metazoa; phylum Annelida; class Polychaeta; order Phyllodocida; family Polynoidae; genus Harmothoe; species Harmothoe impar. Next base: position 535,967 of record OX381704.1, read on the forward strand.
GAAATAGAGTTGGAGTTCTGCGTATTAGTGAGTAGATTATAGACGTAAAGTCCACTACAAAGAGGATTACAGACGTCCTCAGTAAAACACCAACGTCAACAAACCACCAAGAGTCGGTTTAACCACGTGATTGCGGCTTTACTTTCTAGTTCCTACTGGAGCACATTTAATGTAGTTCCTACTTTATGAATTGACGTCCGTGAATCAGGTTTCTAGTGAACATTGAGTGTACTGACATCCTGAACTTAAACCACAGCGGGGGGCTAAGACAAAGGAGTTCACACCTTGGTTATTTCTCACATAACCCTACAGCTGTGGTTTAAAACAGATAGACAATGGTCTATAAGGGTGCCAGCCAGTTTACTGTGGTTATTTTGAGTTAGCCTCACATAACCATAGTCTACCTATTACACACCTCAGCCCGCGTCCAACTGTTTGGTGAACCCTGTCAGGGCTGCATCATGTTTTAACGTGCCACCCCCTTGGTCGTCATGATGCATCACCTCTATCACCAGGACTACATCCATGCATCATGACGACCCTTCAGGAGTGTATCGTCAACCTTGTACCGTCATCATGATGCATGAATGCAGTCCTGACTAGTTACTCGCCAGTGCTGCATCCCTGCGCTGCATTCATGCTGCATGGCGACTAGAGCATTCAAGCACTTTGCGGCCCTTAAAGGTTTAGATTAATTCCCTTTCCCAGGTATTCAGTACACTGCCCCCCCCCCCCGCCTACCTCTCTATATACAGGACTTCATTACACGTACAATGATCCCCAGGTCCCCTCACCCTCCGTCATACTACCCTAACACACAGACGCCCCCTGTCCGTCCCCAGGGGTGTGGTGTCCAGTACTATAGACCAATGCTGCAACAAAGGGGGACTTTGAAAAAAAGTTGTTGATAAAGTTGTTGAAGATTTCTAAAGCATGACCGACAAATACATAAATATAACCTCAAAATCCTGCATTCCAATGTGTACTATTAGAAAGCTAATTGTCCTGGGAATCTTCTGATATGAGACAATGTTATGAGGATTCTGCTAAATTAAACCAAAGTAAAAACAACTTTATTATGAACAAGTCCCCCTATCTTGGTGCATTGGTCTATAGTAGGTGTCATGTCCCACCCACACCAGTGTTGATGGCCTGCTAACGTCACATTAATGACCATCTACCTGACAAAGCCAACTAGGAATGACAAAATGGCGTGCCTCTACGTCATGACGTCATCTAGGGGTCCTTACAGGCTGACCTGCACACACCAGCAGTGAGAAGAATGGACGACCTCTCAATGACCTTTCTGTTGTTGTTGGACGGTGTCTTTGTTGATATGTCAGAAAAAATCATTTAAAAAGAGAAAAGAAGGCAAGAAGACCCAACTCCAGTATTGACATGGCTGTTGTTGTTATTGGATCGCTGGGTCACCCACTTCTCTCAATACCTGGACTTAAGAGTGAATAATATATCAGTATTTTGTTATTTAAATCAGACTTACCGAAGTAGTCTTGTTTCTCTTTGGCCATTTGTAATCCTTGTGTCTCCAGTTGTTGGATGATGCTCTCCCCCAGCTCCACATTCCGCCACGTCCTGAAACAAACAACAAGGCCGTTATTTGGTGGATATTAAATCTCTTAAACTTGAACTTTAAAGGCTGCATAGTGACTTTATGCAATGCACTCTTGATCGTCATGATGCTTGAAGGCATCATGATGACCCTACTGGGTTGATACACTCCTGGATGATCGGCATAATGTAACAATGCAGCACTGGCGAGTGACTCGCTAGTGCTGCATTAATGTGCCTCTACATAGGTAAAAATCGACAAGGGCGACACGGCGACACCCTTTTAAGCCGTTTTAAGAATTGATGGACACAGGGAAATCAGGGATAAAAATCGACCCACAGGGATTTTTCTCTAAGTTCTTCTATACCTAAAAATCGACACAATGACAAGGTCCTTCTGCTAAAAATCGACACAGCAACATGGTCAAAAATTGTGGGTACCCATGACCATGTAGAAACACATTCATGCATCATGACGACAAAAGGCATGATGCATTAACACACCTATATTCCCTAAGTGTCTAATACATCACTTTATAACTCATTTTCACATGTCGTCCAACAGAACAAGTAGGTTGTGTCAAGTCGTCCACACCCAACAATGCGGTCAGTGACAGCAGTCCTACCCGACTCTGTAAGGCAAGGCTGGAGTCATGATGCACCAATCCTGTCCTAGCCAGCAACTTCCTTGGGGTTTTCATTGGTGCAATTTGATGCCCCTTCAGGAGTGCATCAATCCCGTAGGGTCGTTATGATGCATGAATGCAGCACCGTCCATTTTACTCACTGCCACAGCATTCATGCATCATAATCATGATCCAAATATGAGTTTATTAAAGCACTATGCCACCCTTACAGGGTTACTATAACGTGTGACATTTCCCCAGTTACAGTAGAAGGCACTAACTCCCAGTAGTGACCCAGATACACGTCACTAACTGGGTGTGCCAGTTTAAGGGGGCACAATAGGGTAAAGAGGTATAACAGTTGACCACATATATTTCAGTAGAATTGTGTTAAAACTAAACATATTATATATGGTTATGACCATATGTAAGGCCTTCATCAAATTTCTTCCATTATTTGGTGTTGCTATGGCTGTTGAATATAAATGGAACAAAAACGTTCTATTTTAGCTTCTTTTCATTAGAATGTCACTATTGTATGGAAATATAGTGTAATTTAAAGATTTAAAAGTTTTAGATGATATTTGGTGTCATAATGGAGGGCGGTTTTGCTTCTTTCATTGATATTTCAATTATTAAGGTCTCCAGAGCCTTTCAAAGTTGGATAGTTACCAAAAAATGGTGATTTTTTAAGGAAAATTGAGAGAGCTTAATATTTGAAATATCAATAAAAAATGAAAAACCGCCCTCTGTATGCACGCCAAAAACCCATTTTGATTCTAAAATTCTAAAATTAAACTATATTTTTATACAATAGTGCCATTCTAATGAAAAGAAGCTAAAAAAGAACGTTTTTGTTCCATTTACATACCACGGCCCTAGCAACACCAAATAATGGAAGAAATTTGATGTAGATATTTTATATGGTCGTAACCATATATAACATGTCTGGTTTTAACATATTTCTAGTGAAATATAAACGATTAACTGTTCTGTTGGATCTACCCTATTGTGCCCCCTTAACAGTCCCACATTAAGCACAGTGACTGACCGCGCTGAGTCACCCACTCACCGGCAACCAGGTACAGGTACAAGGTAATTAGGCCGCCTGCGGGTTACAACCCAATGAATGGCAAAAATTTAAAATTGTACATTCAGGTAGCAACTTTGGTCAACTCTTTGTATGAAATTGATATAAATTTAATACAGAAAATCCTTCAAAAAAGGAGGAATTCCTGCTGAAGCAGGAAAAGTTGCATTCTCTGGCTATTTATCTAGCGATATATGGCGTAGGAGTATAGATCTACATTTCAGCCTGCGCATTTAAGTCATTTATTATGACGGAATTTACTGGTAAGTCATTTATAATAGCGACACAGGTACTTGAACAGCTTTTGGTGCATGTCCACACTGATAACGTGAGGCCTGAACTATCATATGATTGTGTTATCCTGAACTCTACCTGAGTGATAAGTGTGTGATTGTGTTATCTGTGGTGGTAAAGTGACCAGATTACCAAGTCCTGCCGTCTCACAGTGCGGCCATTGTACCTGCTACCTGCTGTAGTCACACTAACCCCTTACTGACAGCATGTTGCCTTAAGCGGCGTCATGATGCATCACCGCAGCGGGAGCGAGTAACTCACCGGTGCTGCGGGGGTGCGGACCCTTCAACTCGGTATCAACCATGCGAGGTCGGCATGATACATGAACATAGTCCTGGCGAGTTACTCGCCCGTGCTACATGACGACAAGAGGGCATAATGCAGTGAACCCTAATGCTGCCTCACAGGGTTAAAGATGTGAAGGCTATAGATCAATACTTAGTGTACATATTTGATGCGTCCTTGGGGAGGCCCCGTGTCCGGGCCCCGTGCTGTCCATCTGCCAGGGGCTGACCCCGGGGCAGCCACCCCGTGTAGGTGTCAGGGGTGTAGGGGGGGGGGGGGGGTAGGGGTGTGGGTAAGGGTACCGTAAAACAGCCGTCCTGTGTGGGTGTCAGGTGTGTAGGGGTGTGGGTAGGGGTACCGTAAAACAGCCACCCCGTGTGGTGTCAGGGGTGTAGGGGGGGGGGGGGGTAAGGGTACCGTAAAACAGCCTCCCCGTGTGGGTGTCAGGGGTAGGGGTGTGTGTGGGTAAGGGGACCGTAAAACCTCGCTTAGAGGCCTCGGCTAGTACGGAGTCAGATCGGCGGTGCGGCTTGTAGGATTGGCACACAGTGGGGGTGTGGCTTAGTTTTTGCTATTATAATAAAGTACAAAAGTCACATAATCAGATCGCTTCTGCGGCTTATAGGATCGCCTTAAAGTGGGGTGCGGCTTATACGTCAGGTTTTACGGTAGGTGTCAGCACCCCCCCTACACCCAGTGTTAGGCTGGTTACCATGGTAACATGGCAGTGGTTGTACAGGCTGGCAGGACGCCAACCTCCACATTCACCTGTTGCTGCACCGGGTGTATAACGGGTATACGTCTGTTTATATACAGGTACATGCTGCATTCACCCACCACCCCCCGGGTATATAACGGGTATACGTCTGTTTATATACAGGTACATGCTGCATTCACCCACCTCTACCCGGGTATATAACGTGTATACGTCTGTTTATATACAGGTACATGCTGCATTCACCCACCACCACCCGGGTATATAACGGGTATACGTCTGTTTATATACAGGTACATGCTGCATTCACCCACCACCACCCGGGTATATAACGGGTGTACGTCTGTTTATATACAGGTACATGCTGCATTCACCCACCACCACCCGGGTATATAACGGGTATACGTCTGTTTATATACAGGTACATGCTGCATTCACCCACCACCACCCGGGTATATAACGGGTATACGTCTGTTTATATACAGGTACATGCTGCATTCACCCACCTCTACCCGGGTATATAACGTGTATACGTCTGTTTATATACAGGTACATGCTGCATTCACCCACCACCACCCGGGTATATAACGGGTATACGTCTGTTTATATACAGGTACATGCTGCATTCACCCACCTCTACCCGGGTATATAACGGGTATACGTCTGTTTATATACAGGTACATGCTGCATTCACCCACCACCCCCCGGGTGTATAACGGGTATACGTCTGTTTATATACAGGTACATGCTGCATTCACCCACCACCCCCCGGGTGTATAACGGGTATACGTCTGTTTATATACAGGTACATGCTGCATTCACCCACCACCCCCCGGGTATATAACGGGTATACAGCTGTTTATATACAGGTACATGAATGGTGCATTCACCCACCACCACCCGGGTATATAACGGGTATACGTCTGTTTATATACAGGTACATGAATGGTGCATTCACCCACCACCACCCGGGTATATAACGGGTATACGTCTGTTTATATACAGGTACATGAATGGTGCACTCACCCACCACCACCCGGGTATATAACGGGTATACGTCTGTTTATATACAGGTACATGAATGGTGCATTCACCCACCACCACCCGGGTATATAACGGGTATACGCCTGTTTATATACAGGTACATGAATGGTGCACTCACCCACCACTACCCGGGTGTATAACGGGTATACGTCTGTTTATATACAGGTACATGCTGCATTCACCCACCACCCCCCGGGTGTATAACGGGTATACGTCTGTTTATATACAGGTACATGCTGCATTCACCCACCACCACCCCGGTGTATTACGTGTATACCGGAATGGCGCATTTAAGTTAAGCGCCCGGTATTTCATTGAAATGCTGATCTTGACTTTGTGCCAGAGGTATGGGGGTATAAGCGCCAGTGTTCAATACGCGCTTAGGTATAAAGGGTATCGAAATAATCATTAAGCATTAAAATTTGGATCTTGAATAAGCACCTGTCTTGTATTTACAAGAAATCTATCCGGGTGCTAAACGAGCCTCTACGGCACATTCACTCCTCCCCCTCCCCCCCCCCCCCCACATCCATGTCTAGAGGTGTAAAGGTGTGTTCACCAGGTCTGCAGGGTGACAGTTGTAGAGCTATATGGAGTGTTTATAGAGAGGGGTCCATTCACCTAGAGCCCTGACACACATACTGCTGTATATGTGTACTGTACCTACTGTGGGTGTACAGGGCTCAGTCCGCGTCACAATACACCACATACGGCTGTTTGTAGAGAGATCTACCCCAACTTAGTATGGAGCCCAACCCACAAAGGCCTCCAAGGGTAAACAAGAGGAGTCCTAACGCAGCCCTGTACACGGTGATATTCCCCCACGTAGATACATACAAACTGTTAGAGGAGGGCTCATCTTTTATTAACTAACACACACCCTCATTGACACATCTTCAGCAGCATTGCAATTAAACCAGTTTTAAACGATTTGGGTGTCAGCTAGCGTAAATTCTCACGTAGAAGCCGCGGCTTGTATGCAAGTCAGATTCAGCTTTCATTTGATAACAAACATGCATATATAGGGTGTGGCTTATACGAGAGATTTTATAAGTATACTACAGTACCAAATTAACAATTTTCATAGGCCATTTTTGGCTTATAGGCTAATATTCGAGTTAGGCTTATAAGCGAGAATTTCGGGCCTGTGAAATAAAACCCTTACATGGCAAATACTGGTATAATTGTTGTAGTAGTGGTGTGGTAATTGGAGAATGGGTGCAAGTGACCTACATGTATATATATATACATGTATATGTAGATACATGTGCGGCCAATACCCCCCTGGGGGTGGTGTGGGTGGGACCAGTGTGTCCGTACGGGGTCAGCATCCCCCCCCCCCCCACACACACACACATGGGTGTGGGGGGGGGGGGGGGGGGTCAGCAGACAATAGCAGCACCGTACCACCCACAGACTACACACTACACCCATATGACGCTGTATCTGTACCGTACGGTGCACACTTGTCTCTGCCAACACACACCAGAAACAATACCCACCCCTAATGATGCTGGTGTGTGTGTGTGGGGGGGGGGGGGGGGGGGGGTTAAGTGGCAGGTCATGACACCAGCAGGTTACAGCCACACAAACCCACAGTACCCCCCCCCCCCTCAACCCACCAAGGTAAAAAAAAAGCTTTGTTTCAGGTCACCCATTTTATTTTACACATCTTGGTTAACTTTAGGATACAGTAAGTACCCGGGTTGGCTAGTACTTTCATACCGGTAGGTCAAGTCCGACCTACCGACCCTAGACTTTCTTCCCATGTTACCTGAAAACAATCCTTTCTTTTTAATTTGGCCCAATCATGATATGTCACACTTGTATCACACCCGTGCTGACACATACAACTCCCACATGTTTTTTTGGGTGTTTTTTTTCACAGCTTTTCATGTTTACACCCTTCTACATGGAGGTGGGAAGTGACAGTGATGTGCACAGGACACGCATGGGTGTGGAGTCGTCATTAAGGTAGCCATGTCACCCGGCCATGTCACCGTGCCAGAACATCCCTGTCACATCACCCCCGTCACCCCCCCCCCCCCCCCGTACCTGCAGTTACATGACGTGCACCTTAACACGTCATGGGACGTCATGACACTCTGTCACGTCAACACCTGATAACTGCAGATGGGTGGATGACATGTGTATTTTAGAGTAAATTGTAATTGATTTATTAATACGGCCCTTGTAGGGTTAAAGGACGCAGCAGTTGGTGGACAAACAGTTGGAGCTGTGTTTTTTTTGTAAAAAAAAACCAACCTTTTAATAAAAAAAAGAGAATAAATAACAAATTAGGTTCGGGCCAAAAAAATAGGGTCGCTAGGGATACCTGAACACAACCTTTTTTTTGGCCTAAAGGTTTCTCCTGTTGTTCAGACCTTTATTTGTGTCTAAGTGTAAGAGTAGTTAAGTATGTCACTATGAGTACTTACACACGGCAGGCTATCTTGAGGCTGCTCACCCAGCGGTCCCGCTCGTACTCCGACTCTGCTGCCAGAACCATGTTACCCTGAAACATAAAGCACATATATATTATAATTTGTGAAATACAGCAATGTAAATATAATTGATCAATTTAAAAGTGCATATTTAATATACCCGGTAATAGAAAATTCAATATGAAAAAAAAAAGAAGTCGGCTAAGCCTAGGGTAATGGGATTTTTTTTGTGTATTTGCAATGAGAGTGTTTTTTTTTAAATACGGTGGTACAGCCTTCACAGACTATACGGTGAGGGGGGGGGGGGGTTGTCTCTAACAGCATTGACAGACTTGAGGTGTGGGAAACGGGAGTGTCTCCCACAGTTGGCACCTCACGTATCCACGCCTTGAGTGTGTGTAGCACCAACAGTCAGACCCGACACCCACAGGCCGCTTTGACACCTACAGCACACACACACACCTCAGGGACCTTTCCAAATTCGAGAATCCTCAAAAACTCCTCAAGAAATGGGGTCAATTGCATATACAAAACTAGCAAAAGTCTAGTTTGAATAGTAGATCTCTACGTGGGTCGTGGGTCCTAACAGGGAAGCCATCAATAAATACACACCCACCTTACGAGTCATGCCATGTACATTTCTCAATAGTCAAAATAGTCAAAAATAATCCACGAAAAAAGGGGTCAATTTCAGAGAACAGCTTAAACATGTCAGGTTTAAAGGCGCACTGAGCTCAGGACCTAGCCCTGCCGAGTTTTGTACGCAAATGACGTCGTGGGTTCAGTGCGCCTTTAAATAGTTAATGTCTACGTGGGTTCTAGCAGGGAAGCCATCAATGAATACAATATCCGGATTGGGGAGTGACAGACTGGGAGGGGCAGGGGGATGGGTTCATCATAATGGCTACACAACAACACCTCTGTATATTGAATCCTAAACAAAAGCTGTGTTCCTGTATCCAGACTGACCATACGTAATAAGGGGTGATTTAATTTTTTAAAGATTTTTTTTGGAGAAAATTTCTGACATTTTTACCGCCTTTCCTCCTAAAATCCCTTTTCAACTAAAATTTTGAAAAAAAGTTAAAAAAAATATTCAAAATTTACCTACTGACCCTATTTTTATTTGTTGGCAATGTTACTGGAACACAACTTTTGTTTATTAGGCCTAGAGTGAGGTGTATACTCACGTTGAGTTCCTGACTGACGATGTGTATAGAGAAGGGGTGTCCCTGCTCTCCGGCCACCGCGTTCACCGTACATCCTCCTAGCGGCACGATACCCTGTAATGGCAAAGTGGTATTATGTAATACAGTGAAATATAACTTTATTAAATATTATGACAACAATGTCAGAGGGGGACAGGTAGCCAAACATTACTATTGTACTATTAAAGTACACTTTGATCCAGTTGTAACACATTATATAGCATATATCTATAGTTCATTATGATGTCCATGTAACAAAGGGATGAAAGTGACAAAAAATAATTTGAACTGTTCAAATTAGAAATCAGGGAAAAACGTGAAGACTTTCATGAGCTTACCTTGGGGTGTATGTTGAAGTAAGTTCTCTTATAACACACACAAGACCTCTTACCTTGGGGTGTATGTTGAAGTAAGTTCTCTTATAACACACACAAGACGTCTTACCTTGGGGTGTATGTTGAAGTAAGTTCTGTTATAAACACACACAAGACCTCTTACCTTGGGGTGTATGTTGAAGTAAGTTCTCTTATACAGTAAAATTCCGTTATAATGAAGTGCTTAGGGCTAGCAAAAAAGTTCGTTATAAACGAATTTCGTAGTATCCAAATACAGCTCTTTAGATCATATTATTATTGTCAGAAAGCATTGAAAATGTATCCCTAACCGTTTATCATTTTTGAATACACAAACAACACAGCAGAATACTTAAAGACTTTGCTAAATTCTGCACGATCCTGATATTTAGTGTTATCAGGGAGGTCTATGTTTATTGTGAAATATGGACAATATGAAAATAATTAAATCTTCTACATACAAAAAACATAACCTGTAAAAAACTCAGTATTCAAACATCAATGAGCTCGGACAGGTGTAGGGGCGGCACAGGTGGATGGGGGAGGGGGGGTACCTGGGACAGATAAAGCTGGTGGCTTGGGGGAGGGGTAAGGGCGGCACAGCCACAGTCAGTAAGAGAAGTCTCTCGCTCTGGCCCCAGCCCTAGTGCCCCTATACCCCGACTTATGTGAGTGGATATCAAAGGCAGAAGTCCTCTCGCTCTGGTTCCGGCCCTAGTTTCTCTATACCCCGCCCTAGGTGAGTGGATATCAAAGGCAGAAGTCCTCTCGCTCTGGTCCGAGCCCTAGTGCCTCAATATCCAGCCTTAGATGAGGGGAATTCAAAGACAGAATTCATGACCTAGCAACAAATAATTCGTTATAAACGAATTTGAATGACAGAAAATTCGTTATAACAGAATCTTTTTACTATAGAAATGTATGGGAAAGAATTTGGGCACAGCAATTTGTTTGTTATATCCGAAAATTCGTTGTAACCGAATTCGTAGTAGCGGAATTTTACTGTAACACACACAAGACCTCTTACCTTGGGATGTATGTTGAAGTAAGTTCTGTTATAAACACACAGAAGACCTCTTACCTTGGGGTGTATGTTGAAGTAAATTCTCTTATAACACACACAAGACCTCTTACCTTGGGATGTATGTTGAAGTAAGTTCTGTTATAAACACACAGAAGACCTCTTACCTTGGGGTGTATGTTGAAGTAAGTTCTCTTATAACACACACAAGACCTCTTACCTTGGGTGCATGTTGAAGTAAGTTCTCTTATAACACACACAAGACCTCTTACCTTGGGTGCATGTTGAAGTAAGTTCTCTTATAACACACACAAGACCTCTTACCTTGGGGTGTATGTTGAAGTAAGTTCTCTTATAACACACAGAAGACCTCTTACCTTGGGGTGTATGTTGAAGTAAGTTCTCTTATAACACACACAAGACCTCTTACCTTGGGGTGTATGTTGAAGTAAGTTCTCTTATAACACACAGAAGACCTCTTACCTTGGGGTGTATGTTGAAGTAAGTTCTTTTATAACACACACAAGACCTCTTACCTTGGGGTGCATGTTGAAGTAAGTTCTCTTATAACACACACAAAACCTCTTACCTTGGGATGTATGTTGAAGTAAGTTCTGTTATAAACACACACAAGACCTCTTACCTTGGGGTGCATGTTGAAGTAAGTTCTCTTATAACACACACAAGACCTCTTACCTTGGGTGCATGTTGAAGTAAGTTCTCTTATAACACACACAAGACCTCTTACCTTGGGGTGTATGTTGAAGTAAGTTCTCTTATAACACACAGAAGACCTCTTACCTTGGGGTGTATGTTGAAGTAAGTTCTCTTATAACACACACAAGACCTCTAACCTTGGGGTGTATATTGAAGTAAGTTCTGTTATAAACACACAGAAGGCCTCTTACCTTGGGTGCATGTTGAAGTAAGTTCTCTTATAACACACACAAGACCTCTTACCTTGGGTGCATGTTGAAGTAAGTTCTCTTATAACACACACAAGACCTCTTACCTTGGGGTGTATGTTGAAGTAAGTTCTCTTATAACACACAGAAGACCTCTTACCTTGGGGTGTATGTTGAAGTAAGTTCTGTTATAACACATAGAAGGCCTCTTACCTTGGGGTGTATGTTGAAGTAAGTTCTCTTATGACACACAGAAGGCCTCTTACCTTGGGGTGTATGTTGAAGTAAGTTCTCTTATGACACACACAAGACCTCTTACCTTGGGGTGTATATTGAAGTAAGTTCTGTTATAAACACACAGAAGGCCTCTTACCTTGGGGTGTATGTTGAAGTAAGTTCTCTTATGACACACACAAGACCTCTTACCTTGGGGTGTATATTGAAGTAAGTTCTGTTATAAACACACAGAAGGCCTCTTACCTTGGGGTGTATGTTGAAGTAAGTTCTCTTATGACACACACAAGACCTCTTACCTTGGGGTGTATATTGAAGTAAGTTCTCTTCTCGAAGTCCTTCCTCTCGCTGTCCGTGTAGTACAGCAGGAAACCGTCCTTGATGACGAAAAACCTAAACAAGGCATAACGACATGATGTAAATACAGTTGGTGTTGTTACGTGTGTATATGATTCCATAATGTAGAGTCTATTTCATTCAGGGGAAGCTTATCATTTGGCAAGAGGTTGGATGGGGGGGGGGGGGGGGTTATAGGGCTGTAGACTCATACCTAGTGGGTCCGCCATTTAATATTTCGCTGGGTGCAGTTATCATCACTGATAAGGCACCCCCTGACTGGTACCTTGTCCCTGGGTAACACCCACTTCCAGGGACATGCTGGTACCCACCCTACCAGCTGTTATCAGTGCGGGCCACCACAACAAGCTCCAGTCCGGCCTATGCCTTATTACAGGTCGCAGCTACTAAAACTTAGTAAAAGTTAACTAGGGTAATATGTCAGACGTCTGTTAAAGTGTTAAATCTGAATACAATGCATCAAAATGATTATACAATGAAAAGGAGTATCAACTATCATATAAAAACGTGAAGCCTTTTGTGGAATTGATGTGATGATATATGGGAAAAGTTGCTGGGGTTATTATTAAAATGAGCAAACTCTCATATCAATCTTATTCTAGTTTGCTTTTATCAATTTACAATATCTATGCAAGCCCCCCCCCCCTCCTACCAAAGGCCCTAATTAACTTCATGTAGCCAACTCAAGTGAAGCCAGTCTATCTAGATCTAGTTATTACCAATATACCAGTTCATCTGGGACACTCAGTACTAGGGGGCCCTTGATGGGGGGGTCCTCATGTCGCATGTCGATTTTAAGAAATGCCCATGTCGCCATATCGAATTTAGGGGTCTAGAGCCATTACTATACTATACTATAGTCTATACCCACAATACATCTTACAATGACACATGTCAATTGTCATTGACATTGTAGTAGTGCATTGGCATCACGGTGACAGCTCTATGACCCTGCTACCCTACTCAGTACACCAGTGTGGCATTGACATCCAGTGACAGGTGACGACTGTATCGGTATGCTGCCCCTCCCCCACCACCAAACACTGAAACAGGCTCCACCAGCAAGGCAGAACTTGTGTATTCTGGGTGTATATTGTGATGGTAAAGTGAACTTCCAGTGTGTAGGAGTAGGGGGGCTGTGTGTCAGTGTGTTGGCACCTGGGCTGAGATCAGAGTGGGGCCTGTGTCAGAGTGTGAAAGTCTGTGTGTACTTCAACCCCCCCCCCCCCCCCCCCCCCCCTGCTGTGTCTACCTGCCAGTGGAGTAGGAGAGGAGGCAGGAGTAGAGCCTAGACTAGAGTAGATGAGAAGAGTTCAACTCACCGTTTTGCCCACTTATTTGAGGGGTGTCCAAAAGGCTTCTTTGACAGTACTCCATAATGTTGTACCTTGTCAGGTATATCACATCCACTTCCTCCTTCCCGCATCTCCCCCATTAATGCTCCTGACGCTGGTGGAAGGTGGGAACACAGTAAAATATCCACAAACTCCGGCAGTGGCAAGCAGTCGACACTCGCCGCCTCCCTTCTGATTTATTTGACCTACTTTTACTTCAACTCCCGCACAGTCTCGGACATTGCCGAGAACTTGCACGAGAAAGCTGGAGTCTAAAAATAGCCCATGACGTCATGACGTCACGTGACGTCACGGCGGGGAGTTCCGGCTAGAACCGGTCATGTGACAACGCACAGGTAGCGTTCACGCCGAACAACGCCAAATACACATCCGCCGTTTGTTTTGACGAACACCAAAAAATACTTTTAAATCACAGAATTGAGGCTGAATTTTATTTTAATAACAGAATTCCAAAATTATCAAATCCAGCTATATTCCATGTTTAGTATTCTTAGTAGACCATGTTAGCGGTCAGACGGCGGTAACTGGGGGACTACATTCTGCACGCGGCGTGGCGGAGTGATATGACGCCGTTAGTACATAAAGGGACTACAGCGTCTCCAGGCAGCAACAGTCGGGCACAGCGGCACCAGGAGGACACAAGGACATCACAAACTACGCTGGACGCCCGACTCTTCACGCCGCAAGGACTAATAACTCAGATATTTTACTTCTTATTTCACTCTTACACTTATTTTAAATGTAGGGTGTTTATCTGTTTTACAAACTTGGACAATCGAGCGTCTTTTGGTCTGTACTGACCCACTTTGAAAAGCGCCACGACGCCATCTTGAAAAACTGAACAAGCCACGCCAACGCAGCGCTTACGTTTGTCAGTTTAGATCTAAATGTGAAAGGACTTGAAGGTAAAAAGGGTGTTTGCTACATAATTCAGACATCCTTTGTTTCACCAGTTCCGGGAGGTTCCCAAAAGCTGAAGGCAGCTCGTTCGAAAACGACTTGGCCTAGGCTCCTGGCGAAAACCGAAGCCACATTCCACAACAAAAGGACGCAAGGACGGCTCTCACAGGTTCATACCATTTTGTTCTTGTATTGTGAAATAGTAACACGTCATTGTTCTTAGAAACCCTCACCATGGTGCGTACATTTAACGAGAATCCACATTTTGTGTTGAGTAATGTACCGTCACTAGGGCGTGTGGTAAAGAAGAGAGACGCTTTCCGCAGGAAGGAGAATTTCCGCGTGCTGGCCTTGCTAGAAGCCACCATTATGAACGAGTTCTTGAACCCCACAGAGGACATAGTACATGTTAGCCTGCCCGTACAATGGAAGCACTGTGATTACAATGCAAGCTGGAAGCCAGATGAGAATGGCTCGTGGACATTACCAGTAACTGATAGTTCAAGTAGTGATTCAGATTCTGAAGACGAGGACCCCTTGGGCCTCAATACGTTTTTCAGTAATTTGAGAGGGGTATCAAATTCTGGTTGAGGTTATTTATAACCCTTGTTACAACCTCCAAGTACTGCCAAAGATTAACAGGAGACTCCTTCCGCTATAGATATTGTATTCGAGTATCTTGAAATGCTGATAATTAATTCCGTCATGACATAGGATATTGTCTTAAAAGTCAAAACCTATATTGTAAAATACTCAGTGAATGGTGCATTTTGACAGTTTTAATAACTTGAAATATTGAATGTAAATTTATTACAAGAAGAGATACACTTAATTTGAGAGTTGGGGTCTGTAATACTCGTTGGGTGTTAACGTTTTAACTGTTCTTAAGACCCCTAAATACTGCCAAAGATTAACAGATTCTTTACATCGATATTTTTTATTACAGTTTTATCTTGAAATGTTCCTAAATTCATCAAAGGTTTAGGGCTCAAAGTCTAGACAACCTGCATTGTATATATGTTTTAATATCTTGAAATACTATTAGGTTTATGCCAAGCAGAGATTCTTGAAGAAAAAAGTGCATTATTTGCCAGTGAATAGAGATTTTGTTTATCTCAGGAAATATATTTTTTAAGTATTTTGTGCACGATGATGCTGGAACACCATCGTGATTCATCTTGTTTGTTCACTCTAGGAAATCCCCTGGAGATCATGTGATGGGTCGTCTGCATTAAAGTGGATGCCAGGTTTAGTAAGTTGTATGTGAACAGAAGTGTAATGTATGATTCATTGATTGCAGAGCCGGTCTCTGATATAACTTTATTTTTGAAGTTGAGAGTATTTATTAAAATAGAAAACTAAAGCATTTTGTGTTCACTGTTGTGATTATACTTAAGTATGGGATATTTATGCATACATTTATTTATTCAATTGTTGGGTCAATATGTCATTAACATTTTCAGCACTTGACTTGATTATTCCAAGGTTACATGGTCCCGACACTAGATCTAAGAAAAACAACTGCTACCGTCTTTGTTTAATAGCATTTCAGTCCTCATTGAATAAAGAAAGAGGTTAACATTTAACATACAAGGAATCCATGTTAATATACTGTGATATTTTCTCTTGACTGCCTCAACCCTATGATGGCCTGAACGCTGGGCACACTGGCGAAAGTTCCCACACCTCTGCGCGAACTCACCCAACAGGCGTTATGCACAAGTCAGGCAAGACTCCCCAACAGAACTGGTTCAAATAAGTAAACCAACAACTTCTTTCTGTTCCATACATTAGTTGCAGGTTTAATATACAAACAAGTTAAAATTGAATAGGCCAAGGTGGCTTCAACTAATTTGTGTGTGACATAATATAACCGAAGGATTGGAATATTTAATTGGTATACATGAATATAATCTATTGGTTAACTCAACAACAGAAATTACAACTTTGGTGCCAATATTTTTTAGTTTCCTTTACTCCCATTGTTAGACAATATTTTGTGTGGTAGTGTTGGCTTTTCCAGTATGACCCAAACCGAAACGAGAGACCTCAGGTTTGCAGCCCTTAACCCCCCTGCAGCCTCAGGTGTAAGGAACGTCGTGAACGGAGGTGGATACATACAGTCCTATACATTGAAAGCAAGTGCAGGTTTTCGTTCACATTGAAGTTGAAACTACCAGGGAAAGTTGAATAACAATTGAATTTATTGAGGATGGTTTAGTACCAGGTTAAGATTTAATTATCAAGTACATTTTGTCTGAACTTGGGTCAAGGATTTCTCTCCTATTTCATACTTTTTGGTTGTATATTGTTAAAGGTGACATTACTGGATACTTGTTCAATTAACCCAAATTGACCTTACTGTTACAAGTTACAACTTAACACTAATTAGAAAACAATAACAATACCAAGGGAGAGGCGTCCTTGTGTAATATATTATGGTGTCAACATTTTTATCCCTTCTTCTGGTGTCAAAGTAAGGCAAAGGGGAAGATAGAGGATCAACGCCAGGAGATATACAACAGCCAAACAAACTGCCAATGGCAAGTTACCTGTTTATGCTTGCATGTCCCATTGATATAATATATAAGCAATCGTTTACAACAAAAGTCGTTGAATATAAGGTATTCAGTCATTGATTTATAAAAGATGGAACACTGGATCTATATTATAAGTTCTGAAGCACTTCTTAGAGTTACCACACATTGTCTTAAAGCACTGATTTTGCTTAACTTTTCCTCCCTTCCCCAAAATGGGGCCTCGGTTTAACCTTTCTATACTTGAGACAGCAAGTTATCAAATAGCGCGATATACAGGCGACCGGTCTTCATCCCCAGAGTATTAATCCAACAAAGGTGACTGTTTAAAGGCAGTAAGTACATGCGTCAATCAACTACTGTAAAATACATGCCACTTAGGGGCGAAAGCTCTTACTCAAGAAAAACTCGCGTATCAATTTCTACCCTGGTAAAATATTCTTCATATCTTATGACAAAAGATAACAGTTCAGCCTCAGTGCATACCCACACAAACCCCTTCACGAACAACTGTATGCCCATCCCCAGGGCACTGCCATCATTATGCTTTTCTACTTAACGACAGCAGAGGGTGTGCTTAGTGACAACCGCACACATATAAGAGGGAGAATCCAAAACATCTGAGCTAAAGTGAGAAGATACAGGTAGTGAGTCAATTCCTGCACATGAAACTAAAGATATAGATTTCCCTTGAATTGAACTAAGTAGTAGCAATCAGCCATGTAGAAAAAATCTGGGAACCGCATACAGAGCCCCTTTATTAGGCATTGCCTGACCTACCAGAACAAGTAATCCCACAAGTTGATGTGATTTGCATATAATGTTCCTCAGTACAACAGTCGATTGATTGGATAGTCCATGTTGCGTAACGTTGGGTAGGGGAGGGATATCCTTATCTTGCATTTTTCAGTGGACTCCGAAAAGGGTCGACCAGAGTGGAGACTCCTAGGCTTATTCAGAGATACAGGCAGTAAGCGTTTAAAGGTGTCACGCTGTCGAGGCCCGAGAAGTCTCCAGTATGTCCGTGCAGTGGCTCCAGTCTCTGAAACTAAGGCGCCATGGTAAAGTCCATCCTCAAAGTGAGTTTGCACTAATCGGCACAAGTCTCCAGCCGCTCAAATAGGTCATGGCTGGAGACTTTGCTGGAGTACATGATACATTCAGTGTGACTTTGGTCAATAGCCCACATTGGGCATGATAATACTGATATTTAGAATGGCGAATCATTAATTGGTGCAAAGTAAGAGGTGTAGAGAACATGAAAACACTATATATTCTCGAAATAAAGGTAATTGCTGAATTTTTTCCGAGGAATATATCACAATATAAGAGATTCTTATGGATAATGAGTGTTAGCCCAAACTTGGGGCCTATGGAGAAGTTTTCTCTCGTTTCTGTTCCAAGGACAAGATATGTAGAGCCTGCCCCCAATGGTCCTCCTGTGGAAGCCTACCCAGTCTCGCAGCGCACCCTAGTCGCAGGATCTGCTAAGTCAGCTGATGCTTTCTAATTTGTCGATTTTGAAGTCATTCATGATCCCATTCTTTTTACCCTGTTCTGGCCCAATCCTTGGGCATTGCCATGATTACATTTCTGTATTTAAGACAGCAAAGTAAATGTTAAGGGGAGGCCGATCCATGCTTATCAACAGAGAACCAAACCTCAACAAGTTAAGTCCGATGAAATCGCAGGTTGCAATCTTCCCTGAGTGAGTGCAGACATGTTTAGTGTCTTAAACTTTCTTGACTAGCCGACGGCTGAAACTTTTATGGAAAGTTGACAATTTTGAGTTCACACAGTATACATGGGTCCCATGTGAGCATACTTTTAAGGCTTGTGATTATCTATACATATTCAAAAGTAAGCTAAACAAAGGACACAAGGAATAAATGTTGCTAAAAAGCATCTCTACATCCACAGTACAGTGCACTCTCCTGGGTAGTTAAACTAGATATGGGGTAGGAGGGAAGTGTTTGGCCTTACACTTTTTCAGTGGGTTCTATAAGGTAATCCAAGAAAGGATGGTGCCAACACCTCAGTGTGAAGAGATGTCCCGCAGATGGGGAAAGCGTTAAGGACCATCAGCCCGAGGGAGATCGACTACACAAATAGGGCGGAAGCCGTCGAGGCCCGAGATGTCTCCGGCAGCGATTCCCCGCACATCAGGAGTCCCACCTTCATTTGGAGCGAGCTGTTAAGACCAGGGAAGTCTTCAGTTGTCCGTACAATGTCGAAACTATGTTTGAGAAAGCGCAAGTCCATCTTCAGTGAATTTGATTATTCCATGTAGCTTCTGGATCAGCATGAATCGAACAGTTATTGAACAACCCTAGTCAAATAAGCCATTCAAAAGTGTAACATGTAAGGGCACACTTACGTATTCTTAGTAACCCTATGCAATTGGATATGTTAAAATGGTAAAGCTCAGCATTTCAATGGTTAAATTTATAGAATTCGTAGATGTCAATTTTGCCCGGATAATTTTCCCATTTGGGGACCCCCCCCCCCCAAAAAAAAGTTTATAGTTTCTGTTGAAGGACAAGACTTGTGGATGTACTATAGCTTTTAGAAGCTTCTCATCAAGGTACATCTACAGGAAATGCCAAACTGCAGGTTGAACGGGTAGAAATTTCCACAGTGAGTCCAATCATTTAAACATGCATCCTGGGAAACCATTTCTCAAACATTGGTAGTAGATATGATACTCTGCATGGCCATATTTTCACATCAACATTTAAGGCCAGCTCTCTTTAAAGGAAACTTATGGAGGTTGAAGATGTCAATAATGAATCGAGTGCTTTGGAGAAATTATAGTTCTGGTAAAAGGGGAATGTAGATGCAATTGCCCATCGTGGGCCCGGGGAGAAAGTTTCTCTTTATTTCTGTTGAAGGACACTACAGCAGTTGAACTCTGCCTGGCTGCCTGCCTCCACCGGCCTTTCCCAGTCTTTGAGCTAACTTAACAGGATCTGCTAAGTCGTCTGAACCTTTCTTATTAGTCAATTTTAAACCTTTAACTTGTACATATTTGACTTAATCACAGTGAATAGGAAACGTGACCAACAGAGATAACATGAATACGGTCAGTATTTAAACAAGTTGACACAGTACAATGCAGTCTACTATGCAGGGGGTTCTCAACTTGAAATTTGGGTGGGGTAGGAGGGCAGATTCTGGTCTTGGACTGTTTCAGTGGGTTCATCCAATGGAAGAAACAGACAGTACCTTTGCAGCGTGACGGCCCATATTCAGCCCAAATGAGCCGTCAAGTACCGAGAAGTCTCCGGCAGTTGTCCATGGGCCATCGTCACTCCTGCATCAGAGCGCTTCATGGTAAAGGGCCCTCCCTTCAGTCTGGCCCAGTCGACCACACAACCGTGCCAAGCTGTCGAGACCCGAGAAGTCTCCGGCCGTTGTCCGTATGGCGTCCAATCTGCAAAGGGAGGAAGCTCAAGTTGGCCTTTAGTGTGAGGGATAATTCCAAGTCAACGGATCAGCGTGAATAGTAACAGTAATGGAAAAGCTAAGTTCAATAAGAAGGTATTATGGGCAAATTCTGAGATATAGAAGTTCACCTGAATCTAAAAGTCAAACCTGTCACTTCAAGGATGTTGTAGTACTGGTAGTAGGGAAATGTAGGCACGATTGGCCATCGTGGGCCCGGGGAGAAAGTTTCTCTTAATTTCTGTTGAAGGCCCAGATAGTGGTAGAACCCAGCCTGGCTGCCTGCCTCCAATGGCCTATCCCCGTCTTTAAGCTAACGTCACAGGATGTGCTAAGTTGTCTAAACCTTTCTTATTTGTCGATTTAAACCACGTAATTCTCTAGCTATCATCAGTGTCACACTTGTTCCTGAATTTATGAGCTGAAATTTGCTTATTGAGCCCGGTACCTCGTTGGCCCCCTTGCGGGCGTTGCCATGACTTTTGCTTCTGTACTTGAGACAGCAAACTAGAGGCTTAGCGCAGGCTACATATCGATCGGCGTCCAGGTGCATCTACAGAGAGTAACCAACATACGCCAGTTCTAGGCGGGCGGTATCGCAGGTAGCAAACTTTCCTGAATGAGTAACGCTAGAAATATGTGAAGACTATATTAGAAGTGGAAATTTCTAGGCCACCAAAAGGATGAAATATGTAGTTGGAAGTATAAACTAAACTGTAAGTTGTAAAACTGAGTCCCCAGTAAGAAGTAAAAAGTGTCATGCACTATATTGAGATTTGACCCAGTACGTCTGGGCTTGGGAGAAGTCGTTTCTGCTTTCCATTGAAGGAAAGGGTGCCCCATGGCTCCCAGCGAGTGGACCATTGTTCGGGCCTCTCCCCTCCAGTCATTCCTGACAACTGAACCAGCAGGTGCCATAGGTAAAGTGTGCCTCTAATTTGCACATCTTGGGACATATTTGAGTAATCACAGTAAATAGGAAACATCAACAACAGAGAGTACATGACTACGGTCAGTATTTAAACAAGTTTAGTGACACAGTACAGTGCAGTCTACTACACGCAGCAAGGGTGGATGTCAACTTGAAAATTGGTTTGGGTAGGAGGGAAGATTCTGGCCTTGGACTGTTTCAGTGGGTTCGTGCAATGGAAATCTAGGAACAGACGGCACCTCTGCAGCGTGACGGACCGTATTCAGCCCAAATGAGATGCATCGGAGACGGGGGTAATCGTAAAAGACAAGTTCTGAGGGATTCTACTAGGCTATATGAGCAGAAGCTAGGTGATAACGTGAGTCGCGTAAGCCGTCGAGGCCAAAGATGTCTCTCCGGGAACTCTGCATCTACTCTACCGTGTCAGGAAGAGCGCCTCCCGATGTCGCAAGGTCCACCACACGACCGTGCCGAGCCGTCGAGACCCGAGAAGTCTCCGGCCGTTTTCCGAGCAGCGTCCCTACTCTGCAGCCCATGGTAAAACTCTCCCTTCATCCTGGGCCGGTCAACCACACACCTGTACCGAGCCGTCGAGACCCAAGAAGTCTCCGGCGGTTATTCGTGGGGCATCCTTACTCCTGCAGCATAGCGCTCCGTGGTACAAGTCCCCCTTCAGTGTGAGCGAGTCTACCACACCACCGTGCCGAGCCGTCGAGACCCGAGAAGTCTCCTGCAGTTGTCTGTGCTGCGTCTTATCTGGGTAGGGAGGAAGCAAAAGTTGACCTTCGGTATGAGTGATAATTCCATGTCGTCGGATCAGTATAAAGCAAAACAGTAATGGAAACCCAAGTTAAATTAGCAGTTATTAGGCATATTCTGAGATCTAGAAGTAAACCAGTTCACCGGAATTTAAAAATCAAACCTGATCACTTTAAAGATGTAAGAAGCAAATTAAAGTACTGGTAGAAGGGGAATGTAGATGTGATTGCCCATCTTGGGCCCGGGGAGAAAGCTTCTCTATATTTCTGTTGAAGGACAAGATAGCGGTAGAGCCGGCCCGGCTGCCCGCCTCCAACGGCCTATCCCAGTCTTTGAGCTAACGTCACAGGATCTGCTAAGTCGTCTGCACTTTCTTTTTTTGTCAATTTAAACCTGGTAATTGTCTTTTTGTCATGAGTTCCATTCATTTTTATTGCTGAATTTAAAAATGAAATTTCCTCATTGAGCCCAGTACCTCGTTGGCCCCCTTTTGGGGCATTGCCATGACTTTTGTTTCTGTACTTGAGACAGCAAACTAGAGGCTTAGCACAGGCTACATATAGAGCGGCGTCCAAGTGTATTTACAGAGAGTACCCAACATCCGCCAGTTCTAGTCGCACGGTATCGCAGGTAGCAAACTTTCCTGAGTGAGTCCAATACGCATGTATAGGCTAAAAAGTAGAAGTGAAAATTTCTAGGCCAGCTCCAGAATAAAACTTGTAGTTGGGAGTATATACTGTAAGTTAAACTGCGAAAGAAGTGGCCAGTAAAAAGTAAGAAACCTCATGCATCATGTCGAGAATTGACCCAGTATGCCTGGGCTTGGGAGAAGTCGTTTCTGCTTTCCATTGAAGGAAAGGGTGCCCCATGGCTCCCAGCGAGTGGACCATTGTTGGGGCCTCTCCCCACCTGTCCTTCCTGACGACTAGACCAGCAGGTGCCATAGGTAAAGTGTGCCTTTAATTTGCACATCTTGGGACATATTTGAGTTATCACAGTAAATAGGAAACATCAACAACAGAGAGTACATGACTACGGTCAGTATTTAAACAAGTTTAGTGACACAGTACAGTGCAGTCTACTACACGCAGCAAGGGTGGATGTCAACTTGAAAATTGGGTGGGGTAGGAGGGAAGATTCTGGCCTTGGACTGTTTCAGTGGGTTCGTGCAATGGAAATCTAGGAACAGACGGCACCTCTGCAGCGTGACGGACCGTATTCAGCCCAAATGAGATGCATCGGAGACGGGGGTAATCGTAAAAGACAAAATCTGAGGGATTCTACTAGGCTATATGAGCAGAAGCTAGGTGATAACGTGAGCCGCGTAAGCCGTCGAGGCCAAAGATGTCTCTCCGGGAACTCTGCATCTACTCTACCGTGTCAGGAAGAGCGCCTCCCGATGTCGCAAGCAAGGTCCACCACACGACCGTGCCGAGCCGTCGAGACCCGAGAAGTCTCCGGCCGTTTTCCGAGCAGCGTCCCTACTCTGCAGCCCATGGTAAAACTCTCCCTTCATCCTGGGCCAGTCAACCACACACCTGTACCGAGCTGTCGAGACCCGAGAAGTCTCCGGCGGTTATTCGTGGGGCATCCTTACTCCTGCAGCATAGCGCTCCGTGGTACAAGTCCCCCTTCAGTGTGAGCGAGTCTACCACACCACCGTGCCGAGCCGTCGAGACCCGAGAAGTCTCCGGCAGTTGTCTGTGCTGCGTCTTATCTGGGTAGGGAGGAAGCAAAAGTTGACCTTCGGTATGAGTGATAATTCCATGTCGTCGGATCAGTATAAAGCAAAACAGTAATGGAAACCCAAGTTAAATTAGCAGTTATTAGGCATATTCTGAGATCTGGAAGTAAACCAGTTCACCAGAATTTAAAAATCAAACCTGATCACTTTAAAGATTAAGAAGCAAATTAAAGTACTGGTAGAAGGGGAATGTAGATGTGATTGCCCATCTTGGGCCCGGGGAGAAAGTTTCTCTGTATTTCTGTTGAAGGACAAGATAGCGGTAGAGCCGGCCCGGCTGCCCGCCTCCAACGGCCTATCCCGGTCTTTGAGCTAACGTCACAGGATCTGCTAAGTCGTCTGAACTTTCTTTTTTTGTCAATTTAAACCTGGTAATTGTCTAGTTATCACGAGTTCCATTCATTTTTATTGCTGAATTTAAAAATGAAATTTCCTCATTGAGCCCAGTACCTCGTTGGCCCCCTTTTGGGGCATTGCCATGACTTTTGTTTCTGTACTTGAGACAGCAAACTAAGAGGCTTAGCACAGGCTACATATAGAGCGGCGTCCAGGTGTATTTACAGAGAGTACCCGACATCCGCCAGTTCTAGTCGCACGGTATCGCAGGTAGCAAACTTTCCTGAGTGAGTCCAATACGAATGTATAGGCTAAAAAGTAGAAGTGAAAATTTCTAGGCCAGCTCCAGAATAAAACTTGTAGTTGGGAGTATATACTGTAAGTTAAACTGCGAAAGAAGTGGCCAGTAAAAAGTAAGAAACCTCATGCATTATGTCGAGAATTGACCCAGTATGCCTGGGCTTGGGAGAAGTCGTTTCTGCTTTCCATTGAAGGAAAGGGTGCCCCATGGCTCCCAGCGAGTGGACCATTGTTCGGCCTCTCCCCACCGGTCCTTCCTGACGACTAGACCAGCAGGTGCCATAGGTAAAGTGTGCCTTTAATTTGCACATCTTGGGACATATTTGAGTAATCACAGTGAATAGGAAACATCAACAACAGAGAGTACATGACTACGGTCAGTATTTAAACAAGTTTAGTGACACAGTACAGTGCAGTCTACTACACGCAGCAAGGGTGGATGTCAACTTGAAAATTGGGTGGGGTAGGAGGGAAGATTCTGGCCTTGGACTGTTTCAGTGGGTTCGTGCAATGGAAATCTAGGAACAGGCGGCACCTCTGCAGCGTGACGGACAGTATTCAGCCCAAATGAGATGCATCGGAGACGGGGGTAATCGTAAAAGACAAAATCTGAGGGATTCTACTAGGCTATATGAGCAGAAGCTAGGCGATAACGTGAGCCGCGTAAGCCGGCGAGGCCAAAGATGTCGCTCCGGGAACTCTGCATCTACTCTACCGTGTCAGGAAGAGTGCCTCCCGATGTCGAAAGGTCCACCACACGACCGTGCCGAGCCGTCGAGGCCCGAGAAGTCTCCGGCCGATTTCTGAGGAGCGTCCCTACTCTGCAGCCCATGGTAAAACTCTCCCTTCATCCTGGGCCAGTCAACCACACACCTGTACCGAGCCGTCGAGACCCGAGAAGTCTCCGGCGGTTATTCGTGGGGCATCCTTACTCCTGCAGCATAGCGCTCCGTGGTACAAGTCCCCCTTCAGTGTGAGCGAGTCTACCACACCACCGTGCCGAGCCGTCGAGACCCGAGAAGTCTCCTGCAGTTGTCTGTGCGGCGTCTTATCTGGGTAGGGAGGAAGCAAAAGTTGACCTTCGGTATGAGTGATAATTCCATGTCGTCGGATCAGTATAAAGCAAAACAGTAATGGAAACCCAAGTTAAATTAGCAGTTATTAGGCATATTCTGAGATATAGAAGTAAACCAGTTCACCAGAATTTAAAAATCAAACCTGATCACTTTAAAGATTAAGAAGCAAATTAAAGTACTGGTAGAAGGGGAATGTAGATGTGATTGCCCATCTTGGGCCCGGGGAGAAAGTTTCTCTGTATTTCTGTTGAAGGACAAGATAGCGGTAGAGCCGGCCCGGCTGCCCGCCTCCAACGGCCTATCCCGGTCTTTGAGCTAACGTCACAGGATCTGCTAAGTCGTCTGAACTTTCTTTTTTTGTCAATTTAAACCTGGTAATTGTCTAGTTATCACGAGTTCCATTCATTTTTATTGCTGAATTTAAAAATGAAATTTCCTCATTGAGCCCAGTACCTCGTTGGCCCCCTTTTGGGGCATTGCCATGACTTTTGTTTCTGTACTTGAGACAGCAAACTAAGAGGCTTAGCACAGGCTACATATAGAGCGGCGTCCAGGTGTATTTACAGAGAGTACCCGACATCCGCCAGTTCTAGTCGCACGGTATCGCAGGTAGCAAACTTTCCTGAGTGAGTCCAATACGAATGTATAGGCTAAAAAGTAGAAGTGAAAATTTCTAGGCCAGCTCCAGAATAAAACTTGTAGTTGGGAGTATATACTGTAAGTTAAACTGCGAAAGAAGTGGCCAGTAAAAAGTAAGAAACCTCATGCATTATGTCGAGAATTGACCCAGTATGCCTGGGCTTGGGAGAAGTCGTTTCTGCTTTCCATTGAAGGAAAGGGTGCCCCATGGCTCCCAGCGAGTGGACCATTGTTCGGCCTCTCCCCATCGGTCCTTCCTGACGACTAGACCAGCAGGTGCCATAGGTAAAGTGTGCCTTTAATTTGCACATCTTGGGACATATTTGAGTAATCACAGTGAATAGGAAACATCAACAACAGAGAGTACATGACTACGGTCAGTATTTAAACAAGTTTAGTGACACAGTACAGTGCAGTCTACTACACGCAGCAAGGGTGGATGTCAACTTGAAAATTGGGTGGGGTAGGAGGGAAGATTCTGGCCTTGGACTGTTTCAGTGGGTTCGTGCAATGGAAATCTAGGAACAGACGGCACCTCTGCAGCGTGACGGACAGTATTCAGCCCAAATGAGATGCATCGGAGACGGGGGTAATCGTAAAAGACAAAATCTGAGGGATTCTACTAGGCTATATGAGCAGAAGCTAGGCGATAACGTGAGCCGCGTAAGCCGGCGAGGCCAAAGATGTCGCTCCGGGAACTCTGCATCTACTCTACCGTGTCAGGAAGAGCGCCTCCCGATGTCGCAAGGTCCACCACACGACCGTGCCGAGCCGTCGAGGCCCGAGAAGTCTCCGGCCGTTTTCCGAGCAGCGTCCCTACTCTGCAGCCCATGGTAAAACTCTCCCTTCATCCTGGGCCAGTCAACCACACACCTGTACCGAGCCGTCGAGACCCGAGAAGTCTCCGGCGGTTATTCGTGGGGCATCCTTACTCCTGCAGCATAGCGCTCCGTGGTACAAGTCCCCCTTCAGTGTGAGCGAGTCTACCACACCACCGTGCCGAGCCGTCGAGACCCGAGAAGTCTCCTGCAGTTGTCTGTGCGGCGTCTTATCTGGGTAGGGAGGAAGCAAAAGTTGACCTTCGGTATGAGTGATAATTCCATGTCGTCGGATCAGTATAAAGCAAAACAGTAATGGAAACCCAAGTTAAATTAGCAGTTATTAGGCATATTCTGAGATATAGAAGTAAACCAGTTCACCAGAATTTAAAAATCAAACCTGATCACTTTAAAGATTAAGAAGCAAATTAAAGTACTGGTAGAAGGGGAATGTAGATGTGATTGCCCATCTTGGGCCCGGGGAGAAAGTTTCTCTGTATTTCTGTTGAAGGACAAGATAGCGGTAGAGCCGGCCCGGCTGCCCGCCTCCAACGGCCTATCCCGGTCTTTGAGCTAACGTCACAGGATCTGCTAAGTCGTCTGAACTTTCTTTTTTTGTCAATTTAAACCTGGTAATTGTCTAGTTATCACGAGTTCCATTCATTTTTATTGCTGAATTTAAAAATGAAATTTCCTCATTGAGCCCAGTACCTCGTTGGCCCCCTTTTGGGGCATTGCCATGACTTTTGTTTCTGTACTTGAGACAGCAAACTAAGAGGCTTAGCACAGGCTACATATAGAGCGGCGTCCAGGTGTATTTACAGAGAGTACCCGACATCCGCCAGTTCTAGTCGCACGGTATCGCAGGTAGCAAACTTTCCTGAGTGAGTCCAATACGAATGTATAGGCTAAAAAGTAGAAGTGAAAATTTCTAGGCCAGCTCCAGAATAAAACTTGTAGTTGGGAGTATATACTGTAAGTTAAACTGCGAAAGAAGTGGCCAGTAAAAAGTAAGAAACCTCATGCATTATGTCGAGAATTGACCCAGTATGCCTGGGCTTGGGAGAAGTCGTTTCTGCTTTCCATTGAAGGAAAGGGTGCCCCATGGCTCCCAGCGAGTGGACCATTGTTCGGCCTCTCCCCATCGGTCCTTCCTGACGACTAGACCAGCAGGTGCCATAGGTAAAGTGTGCCTTTAATTTGCACATCTTGGGACATATTTGAGTAATCACAGTGAATAGGAAACATCAACAACAGAGAGTACATGACTACGGTCAGTATTTAAACAAGTTTAGTGACACAGTACAGTGCAGTCTACTACACGCAGCAAGGGTGGATGTCAACTTGAAAATTGGGTGGGGTAGGAGGGAAGATTCTGGCCTTGGACTGTTTCAGTGGGTTCGTGCAATGGAAATCTAGGAACAGACGGCACCTCTGCAGCGTGACGGACAGTATTCAGCCCAAATGAGATGCATCGGAGACGGGGGTAATCGTAAAAGACAAAATCTGAGGGATTCTACTAGGCTATATGAGCAGAAGCTAGGCGATAACGTGAGCCGCGTAAGCCGGCGAGGCCAAAGATGTCGCTCCGGGAACTCTGCATCTACTCTACCGTGTCAGGAAGAGCGCCTCCCGATGTCGCAAGGTCCACCACACGACCGTGCCGAGCCGTCGAGGCCCGAGAAGTCTCCGGCCGTTTTCCGAGCAGCGTCCCTACTCTGCAGCCCATGGTAAAACTCTCCCTTCATCCTGGGCCAGTCAACCACACACCTGTACCGAGCCGTCGAGACCCGAGAAGTCTCCGGCGGTTATTCGTGGGGCATCCTTACTCCTGCAGCATAGCGCTCCGTGGTACAAGTCCCCCTTCAGTGTGAGCGAGTCTACCACACCACCGTGCCGAGCCGTCGAGACCCGAGAAGTCTCCTGCAGTTGTCTGTGCGGCGTCTTATCTGGGTAGGGAGGAAGCAAAAGTTGACCTTCGGTATGAGTGATAATTCCATGTCGTCGGATCAGTATAAAGCAAAACAGTAATGGAAACCCAAGTTAAATTAGCAGTTATTAGGCATATTCTGAGATATAGAAGTAAACCAGTTCACCAGAATTTAAAAATCAAACCTGATCACTTTAAAGATTAAGAAGCAAATTAAAGTACTGGTAGAAGGGGAATGTAGATGTGATTGCCCATCTTGGGCCCGGGGAGAAAGTTTCTCTGTATTTCTGTTGAAGGACAAGATAGCGGTAGAGCCGGCCCGGCTGCCCGCCTCCAACGGCCTATCCCGGTCTTTGAGCTAACGTCACAGGATCTGCTAAGTCGTCTGAACTTTCTTTTTTTGTCAATTTAAACCTGGTAATTGTCTAGTTATCACGAGTTCCATTCATTTTTATTGCTGAATTTAAAAATGAAATTTCCTCATTGAGCCCAGTACCTCGTTGGCCCCCTTTTGGGGCATTGCCATGACTTTTGTTTCTGTACTTGAGACAGCAAACTAAGAGGCTTAGCACAGGCTACATATAGAGCGGCGTCCAGGTGTATTTACAGAGAGTACCCGACATCCGCCAGTTCTAGTCGCACGGTATCGCAGGTAGCAAACTTTCCTGAGTGAGTCCAATACGAATGTATAGGCTAAAAAGTAGAAGTGAAAATTTCTAGGCCAGCTCCAGAATAAAACTTGTAGTTGGGAGTATATACTGTAAGTTAAACTGCGAAAGAAGTGGCCAGTAAAAAGTAAGAAACCTCATGCATTATGTCGAGAATTGACCCAGTATGCCTGGGCTTGGGAGAAGTCGTTTCTGCTTTCCATTGAAGGAAAGGGTGCCCCATGGCTCCCAGCGAGTGGACCATTGTTCGGCCTCTCCCCACCGGTCCTTCCTGACAACTGGACCAGCAGGTGCCATAGGTAAAGTGTGCCTTTAATTTGCACATCTTGGGACATATTTGAGTAATCACAGTGAATAGGAAACATCAACAACAGAGAGTACATGACTACGGTCAGTATTTAAACAAGTTTAGTGACACAGTACAGTGCAGTCTACTACACGCAGCAAGGGTGGATGTCAACTTGAAAATTGGGTGGGGTAGGAGGGAAGATTCTGGCCTTGGACTGTTTCAGTGGGTTCGTGCAATGGAAATCTAGGAACAGACGGCACCTCTGCAGCGTGACGGACAGTATTCAGCCCAAATGAGATGCATCGGAGACGGGGGTAATCGTAAAAGACAAAATCTGAGGGATTCTACTAGGCTATATGAGCAGAAGCTAGGCGATAACGTGAGCCGCGTAAGCCGGCGAGGCCAAAGATGTCGCTCCGGGAACTCTGCATCTACTCTACCGTGTCAGGAAGAGCGCCTCCCGATGTCGCAAGGTCCACCACACGACCGTGCCGAGCCGTCGAGGCCCGAGAAGTCTCCGGCCGTTTTCCGAGCAGCGTCCCTACTCTGCAGCCCATGGTAAAACTCTCCCTTCATCCTGGGCCAGTCAACCACACACCTGTACCGAGCCGTCGAGACCCGAGAAGTCTCCGGCGGTTATTCGTGGGGCATCCTTACTCCTGCAGCATAGCGCTCCGTGGTACAAGTCCCCCTTCAGTGTGAGCGAGTCTACCACACCACCGTGCCGAGCCGTCGAGACCCGAGAAGTCTCCTGCAGTTGTCTGTGCGGCGTCTTATCTGGGTAGGGAGGAAGCAAAAGTTGACCTTCGGTATGAGTGATAATTCCATGTCGTCGGATCAGTATAAAGCAAAACAGTAATGGAAACCCAAGTTAAATTAGCAGTTATTAGGCATATTCTGAGATATAGAAGTAAACCAGTTCACCAGAATTTAAAAATCAAACCTGATCACTTTAAAGATTAAGAAGCAAATTAAAGTACTGGTAGAAGGGGAATGTAGATGTGATTGCCCATCTTGGGCCCGGGGAGAAAGTTTCTCTGTATTTCTGTTGAAGGACAAGATAGCGGTAGAGCCGGCCCGGCTGCCCGCCTCCAACGGCCTATCCCGGTCTTTGAGCTAACGTCACAGGATCTGCTAAGTCGTCTGAACTTTCTTTTTTTGTCAATTTAAACCTGGTAATTGTCTAGTTATCACGAGTTCCATTCATTTTTATTGCTGAATTTAAAAATGAAATTTCCTCATTGAGCCCAGTACCTCGTTGGCCCCCTTTTGGGGCATTGCCATGACTTTTGTTTCTGTACTTGAGACAGCAAACTAAGAGGCTTAGCACAGGCTACATATAGAGCGGCGTCCAGGTGTATTTACAGAGAGTACCCGACATCCGCCAGTTCTAGTCGCACGGTATCGCAGGTAGCAAACTTTCCTGAGTGAGTCCAATACGCATGTATAGGCTAAAAAGTAGAAGTGAAAATTTCTAGGCCAGCTCCAGAATAAAACTTGTAGTTGGGAGTATATACTGTAAGTTAAACTGCGAAAGAAGTGGCCAGTAAAAAGTAAGAAACCTCATGCATTATGTCGAGAATTGACCCAGTATGCCTGGGCTTGGGAGAAGTCGTTTCTGCTTTCCATTGAAGGAAAGGGTGCCCCATGGCTCCCAGCGAGTGGACCATTGTTCGGCCTCTCCCCACCGGTCCTTCCTGACAACTGGACCAGCAGGTGCCATAGGTAAAGTGTGCCTTTAATTTGCACATCTTGGGACATATTTGAGTAATCACAGTGAATAGGAAACATCAACAACAGAGAGTACATGACTACGGTCAGTATTTAAACAAGTTTAGTGACACAGTACAGTGCAGTCTACTACACGCAGCAAGGGTGGATGTCAACTTGAAAATTGGGTGGGGTAGGAGGGAAGATTCTGGCCTTGGACTGTTTCAGTGGGTTCGTGCAATGGAAATCTAGGAACAGACGGCACCTCTGCAGCGTGACGGACAGTATTCAGCCCAAATGAGATGCATCGGAGACGGGGGTAATCGTAAAAGACAAAATCTGAGGGATTCTACTAGGCTATATGAGCAGAAGCTAGGCGATAACGTGAGCCGCGTAAGCCGGCGAGGCCAAAGATGTCGCTCCGGGAACTCTGCATCTACTCTACCGTGTCAGGAAGAGCGCCTCCCGATGTCGCAAGGTCCACCACACGACCGTGCCGAGCCGTCGAGGCCCGAGAAGTCTCCGGCCGTTTTCCGAGCAGCGTCCCTACTCTGCAGCCCATGGTAAAACTCTCCCTTCATCCTGGGCCAGTCAACCACACACCTGTACCGAGCCGTCGAGACCCGAGAAGTCTCCGGCGGTTATTCGTGGGGCATCCTTACTCCTGCAGCATAGCGCTCCGTGGTACAAGTCCCCCTTCAGTGTGAGCGAGTCTACCACACCACCGTGCCGAGCCGTCGAGACCCGAGAAGTCTCCTGCAGTTGTCTGTGCGGCGTCTTATCTGGGTAGGGAGGAAGCAAAAGTTGACCTTCGGTATGAGTGATAATTCCATGTCGTCGGATCAGTATAAAGCAAAACAGTAATGGAAACCCAAGTTAAATTAGCAGTTATTAGGCATATTCTGAGATATAGAAGTAAACCAGTTCACCAGAATTTAAAAATCAAACCTGATCACTTTAAAGATTAAGAAGCAAATTAAAGTACTGGTAGAAGGGGAATGTAGATGTGATTGCCCATCTTGGGCCCGGGGAGAAAGTTTCTCTGTATTTCTGTTGAAGGACAAGATAGCGGTAGAGCCGGCCCGGCTGCCCGCCTCCAACGGCCTATCCCGGTCTTTGAGCTAACGTCACAGGATCTGCTAAGTCGTCTGAACTTTCTTTTTTTGTCAATTTAAACCTGGTAATTGTCTAGTTATCACGAGTTCCATTCATTTTTATTGCTGAATTTAAAAATGAAATTTCCTCATTGAGCCCAGTACCTCGTTGGCCCCCTTTTGGGGCATTGCCATGACTTTTGTTTCTGTACTTGAGACAGCAAACTAAGAGGCTTAGCACAGGCTACATATAGAGCGGCGTCCAGGTGTATTTACAGAGAGTACCCGACATCCGCCAGTTCTAGTCGCACGGTATCGCAGGTAGCAAACTTTCCTGAGTGAGTCCAATACGAATGTATAGGCTAAAAAGTAGAAGTGAAAATTTCTAGGCCAGCTCCAGAATAAAACTTGTAGTTGGGAGTATATACTGTAAGTTAAACTGCGAAAGAAGTGGCCAGTAAAAAGTAAGAAACCTCATGCATTATGTCGAGAATTGACCCAGTATGCCTGGGCTTGGGAGAAGTCGTTTCTGCTTTCCATTGAAGGAAAGGGTGCCCCATGGCTCCCAGCGAGTGGACCATTGTTCGGCCTCTCCCCACCGGTCCTTCCTGACAACTGGACCAGCAGGTGCCATAGGTAAAGTGTGCCTTTAATTTGCACATCTTGGGACATATTTGAGTTATCACAGTAAATAGGAAACATCAACAACTGAGAGTACATGACTACGGTCAGTATTTAAACAAGTTTAGTGACACAGTACAGTGCAGTCTACTACACGCAGCAAGGGTGGATGTCAACTTGAAAATTGGGTGGGGTAGGAGGGAAGATTCTGGCCTTGGACTGTTTCAGTGGGTTCGTGCAATGGAAATCTAGGAACAGGCGGCACCTCTGCAGCGTGACGGACAGTATTCAGCCCAAATGAGATGCATCGGAGACGGGGGTAATCGTAAAAGACAAAATCTGAGGGATTCTACTAGGCTATATGAGCAGAAGCTAGGCGATAACGTGAGCCGCGTAAGCCGGCGAGGCCAAAGATGTCGCTCCGGGAACTCTGCATCTACTCTACCGTGTCAGGAAGAGTGCCTCCCGATGTCGCAAGGTCCACCACACGACCGTGCCGAGCCGTCGAGGCCCGAGAAGTCTCCGGCCGTTTTCTGAGCAGCGTCCCTACTCTGCAGCCCATGGTAAAACTCTCCCTTCATCCTGGGCCAGTCAACCACACACCTGTACCGAGCCGTCGAGACCCGAGAAGTCTCCGGCCGTTTTCCGAGCAGCGTCCCTACTCTGCAGCCCATGGTAAAACTCTCCCTTCATCCTGGGCCAGTCAACCACACACCTGTACCGAGCCGTCGAGACCCGAGAAGTCTCCGGCGGTTATTCGTGGGGCATCCTTACTCCTGCAGCATAGCGCTCCGTGGTACAAGTCCCCCTTCAGTGTGAGCGAGTCTACCACACCACCGTGCCGAGCCGTCGAGACCCGAGAAGTCTCCTGCAGTTGTCTGTGCGGCGTCTTATCTGGGTAGGGAGGAAGCAAAAGTTGACCTTCGGTATGAGTGATAATTCCATGTCGTCGGATCAGTATAAAGCAAAACAGTAATGGAAACCCAAGTTAAATTAGCAGTTATTAGGCATATTCTGAGATATAGAAGTAAACCAGTTCACCAGAATTTAAAAATCAAACCTGATCACTTTAAAGATTAAGAAGCAAATTAAAGTACAGGTAGAAGGGGAATGTAGATGTGATTGCCCATCTTGGGCCCGGGGAGAAAGTTTCTCTGTATTTCTGTTGAAGGACAAGATAGCGGTAGAGCCGGCCCGGCTGCCCGCCTCCAACGGCCTATCCCGGTCTTTGAGCTAACGTCACAGGATCTGCTAAGTCGTCTGAACTTTCTTTTTTTGTCAATTTAAACCTGGTAATTGTCTAGTTATCACGAGTTCCATTCATTTTTATTGCTGAATTTAAAAATGAAATTTCCTCATTGAGCCCAGTACCTCGTTGGCCCCCTTTTGGGGCATTGCCATGACTTTTGTTTCTGTACTTGAGACAGCAAACTAAGAGGCTTAGCACAGGCTACATATAGAGCGGCGTCCAGGTGTATTTACAGAGAGTACCCGACATCCGCCAGTTCTAGTCGCACGGTATCGCAGGTAGCAAACTTTCCTGAGTGAGTCCAATACGAATGTATAGGCTAAAAAGTAGAAGTGAAAATTTCTAGGCCAGCTCCAGAATAAAACTTGTAGTTGGGAGTATATACTGTAAGTTAAACTGCGAAAGAAGTGGCCAGTAAAAAGTAAGAAACCTCATGCATTATGTCGAGAATTGACCCAGTATGCCTGGGCTTGGGAGAAGTCGTTTCTGCTTTCCATTGAAGGAAAGGGTGCCCCATGGCTCCCAGCGAGTGGACCATTGTTCGGGCCTCTCCCCACCGGTCCTTCCTGACGACTAGACCAGCAGGTGCCATAGGTAAAGTGTGCCTTTAATTTGCACATCTTGGGGCATATTTGAGTAATCACAGTGAATAGGAAACATCAACAACAGAGAGTACATGACTACGGTCAGTATTTAAACAAGTTTAGTGACACAGTACAGTGCAGTCTACTACACGCAGCAAGGGTGGATGTCAACTTGAAAATTGGGTGGGGTAGGAGGGAAGATTCTGGCCTTGGACTGTTTCAGTGGGTTCGTGCAATGGAAATCTAGGAACAGACGGCACCTCTGCAGCGTGACGGACAGTATTCAGCCCAAATGAGATGCATCGGAGACGGGGGTAATCGTAAAAGACAAAATCTGAGGGATTCTACTAGGCTATATGAGCAGAAGCTAGGCGATAACGTGAGCCGCGTAAGCCGGCGAGGCCAAAGATGTCGCTCCGGGAACTCTGCATCTACTCTACCGTGTCAGGAAGAGCGCCTCCTGATGTCGCAAGGTCCACCACACGACCGTGCCGAGCCGTCGAGGCCCGAGAAGTCTCCGGCCGTTTTCCGAGCAGCGTCCCTACTCTGCAGCCCATGGTAAAACTCTCCCTTCATCCTGGGCCAGTCAACCACACACCTGTACCGAGCCGTCGAGACCCGAGAAGTCTCCGGCGGTTATTCGTGGGGCATCCTTACTCCTGCAGCATAGCGCTCCGTGGTACAAGTCCCCCTTCAGTGTGAGCGAGTCTACCACACCACCGTGCCGAGCCGTCGAGACCCGAGAAGTCTCCTGCAGTTGTCTGTGCGGCGTCTTATCTGGGTAGGGAGGAAGCAAAAGTTGACCTTCGGTATGAGTGATAATTCCATGTCGTCGGATCAGTATAAAGCAAAACAGTAATGGAAACCCAAGTTAAATTAGCAGTTATTAGGCATATTCTGAGATATAGAAGTAAACCAGTTCACCAGAATTTAAAAATCAAACCTGATCACTTTAAAGATTAAGAAGCAAATTAAAGTACTGGTAGAAGGGGAATGTAGATGTGATTGCCCATCTTGGGCCCGGGGAGAAAGTTTCTCTGTATTTCTGTTGAAGGACAAGATAGCGGTAGAGCCGGCCCGGCTGCCCGCCTCCAACGGCCTATCCCGGTCTTTGAGCTAACGTCACAGGATCTGCTAAGTCGTCTGAACTTTCTTTTTTTGTCAATTTAAACCTGGTAATTGTCTAGTTATCACGAGTTCCATTCATTTTTATTGCTGAATTTAAAAATGAAATTTCCTCATTGAGCCCAGTACCTCGTTGGCCCCCTTTTGGGGCATTGCCATGACTTTTGTTTCTGTACTTGAGACAGCAAACTAAGAGGCTTAGCACAGGCTACATATAGAGCGGCGTCCAGGTGTATTTACAGAGAGTACCCGACATCCGCCAGTTCTAGTCGCACGGTATCGCAGGTAGCAAACTTTCCTGAGTGAGTCCAATACGAATGTATAGGCTAAAAAGTAGAAGTGAAAATTTCTAGGCCAGCTCCAGAATAAAACTTGTAGTTGGGAGTATATACTGTAAGTTAAACTGCGAAAGAAGTGGCCAGTAAAAAGTAAGAAACCTCATGCATTATGTCGAGAATTGACCCAGTATGCCTGGGCTTGGGAGAAGTCGTTTCTGCTTTCCATTGAAGGAAAGGGTGCCCCATGGCTCCCAGCGAGTGGACCATTGTTCGGCCTCTCCCCACCGGTCCTTCCTGACGACTAGACCAGCAGGTGCCATAGGTAAAGTGTGCCTTTAATTTGCACATCTTGGGACATATTTGAGTTATCACAGTAAATAGGAAACATCAACAACTGAGAGTACATGACTACGGTCAGTATTTAAACAAGTTTAGTGACACAGTACAGTGCAGTCTACTACACGCAGCAAGGGTGGATGTCAACTTGAAAATTGGGTGGGGTAGGAGGGAAGATTCTGGCCTTGGACTGTTTCAGTGGGTTCGTGCAATGGAAATCTAGGAACAGGCGGCACCTCTGCAGCGTGACGGACAGTATTCAGCCCAAATGAGATGCATCGGAGACGGGGGTAATCGTAAAAGACAAAATCTGAGGGATTCTACTAGGCTATATGAGCAGAAGCTAGGCGATAACGTGAGCCGCGTAAGCCGGCGAGGCCAAAGATGTCGCTCCGGGAACTCTGCATCTACTCTACCGTGTCAGGAAGAGCGCCTCCTGATGTCGCAAGGTCCACCACACGACCGTGCCGAGCCGTCGAGGCCCGAGAAGTCTCCGGCCGTTTTCCGAGCAGCGTCCCTACTCTGCAGCCCATGGTAAAACTCTCCCTTCATCCTGGGCCAGTCAACCACACACCTGTACCGAGCCGTCGAGACCCGAGAAGTCTCCGGCGGTTATTCGTGGGGCATCCTTACTCCTGCAGCATAGCGCTCCGTGGTACAAGTCCCCCTTCAGTGTGAGCGAGTCTACCACACCACCGTGCCGAGCCGTCGAGACCCGAGAAGTCTCCTGCAGTTGTCTGTGCTGCGTCTTATCTGGGTAGGGAGGAAGCAAAAGTTGACCTTCGGTATGAGTGATAATTCCATGTCGTCGGATCAGTATAAAGCGAAACAGTAATGGAAACCCAAGTTAAATTAGC
Organism: Harmothoe impar; assembly: GCA_947462335.1. Classification (NCBI taxonomy): domain Eukaryota; kingdom Metazoa; phylum Annelida; class Polychaeta; order Phyllodocida; family Polynoidae; genus Harmothoe; species Harmothoe impar. The sequence continues at coordinate 573,692 of OX381704.1, forward strand.
AGTTATTAGGCATATTCTGAGATATAGAAGTAAACCAGTTCACCGGAATCTAAAAATCAAACCTGATCACTTTAAAGATTAACAAGCAAATTAAAGTACTGGTAGAAGGGGAATGTAGATGTGATTGCCCATCTTGGGCCCGGGGAGAAAGCTTCTCTATATTTCTGTTGAAGGACAAGATAACGGTAGAGACGGCCCGGCTGCGCGCCTCCAACGGCCTATCCCAGTCTTTTGAGCTAACGTCACAGGATCTGCTAAGTCGTCTGAACTTTCTTCTTTTGTCAATTTAAACCTGGTAATTGTCTAGTTATCACGAGTTCCATTCATTTTTATTGCTGAATTTAAAATTGAAATTTCCTCATTGAGCCCAGTACCCCGTTGGCCCCCTTTTGGGGCATTGCCATGACTTTTGTTTCTGTACTTGAGACAGCAAACTAGAGGCTTAGCATTGGCTACATATAGATCGGCGTCCAGGTGTATTTACAGAGAGTACCCGACATCCGCCAGTTCTAGTCGCACGGAATCGCAGGTAGCAAACTTTCCTGAGTGAGTCCAATACACATGTATAGGCTAAAAAGTAGAAGTGAAGATTTCTAGGCCAGCTCCAGAATAAAACTTGTAGTGGGAGTATATACTGAAAGTTAAACTGCGAAAGAAGTGGCCAGTAAAAAGTAAGAAACCTCATGCATTATGTCGTGAATTGACCCAGTATGCCTGGGCTTGGGAGAAGTCGTTTCTGCTTTCCATTGAAGGAAAGGGTGCCCCATGGTTCCCAGCGAGTGGACCATTGTTCGGGCCTCTCCCCACCTGTCCTTCCTGACGACTAGACCAGCAGGTGCCATAGGTAAAGTGTGCCTTTAATTTGCACATCTTGGGACATATTTGAGTAATCACAGTAAATAGGAAACATCAACAACAGAGAGTACATGACTACGGTCAGTATTTAAACAAGTTTAGTGACACAGTACAGTGCAGTCTACTACACGCAGCAAGGGTGGATGTCAACTTGAAAATTGGGTGGGGTAGGAGGGAAGATTCTGGCCTTGGACTGTTTCAGTGGGTTCGTGCAATGGAAATCTAGGAACAGACGGCACCTCTGCAGCGTGACGGACCGTATTCAGCCCAAATGAGATGCATCGGAGACGGGGGTAATCGTAAAAGACAAAATCTGAGGGATTCTACTAGGCTATATGAGCAGAAGCTAGGCGATAACGTGAGCCGCGTAAGCCGTCGAGGCCAAAGATGTCTCTCCGGGAACTCTGCATCTACTCTACCGTGTCAGGAGGAGCGCCTCCCGATGTCGCAAGGTCCACCACACGACCGTGCCGAGCCGTCGAGGCCCGAGAAGTCTCCGGCCGTTTTCCGAGCAGCGTCCCTACTCTGCAGCCCATGGTAAAACTCTCCCTTCATCCTGGGCCAGTCAACCACACGCCTGTACCGAGCCGTCGAGACCCGAGAAGTCTCCGGCGGTTATTCGTGGGGCATCCTTACTCCTGCAGCATAGCGCTCCGTGGTACAAGTACCCTTCAGTGTGAGCGAGTCTTGCCACACCACCGTGCCGAGCCGTCGAGACCCGAGAAGTCTCCGGCAGTCGTCTGTGCGGCGTCTTATCTGGGTAGGGAGGAAGCAAAAGTTGACCTTCGGTATGAGTGATAATTCCATGTCGTCGGATCAGTATAAAGCGAAACAGTAATGGAAACCCAAGTTAAATGAGCAGTTATTAGGCATATTCTGAGATATAGAAGGAAACCAGTTCACCGGAATCTAAAAATCAAACCTGACCACTTTAAAGATTAAGAAGCAAATTAAAGTACTGGTAGAAGGGGAATGTAGATGTGATTGCCCATCTTGGGCCCGGGGAGAAAGCTTCTCTATATTTCTGTTGAAGGACAAGATAGCGGTAGAGCCGGCCCGGCTGCCCGCCTCCAACGGCCTATCCCAGTCTTTGAGCTAACGTCACAGGATCTGCTAAGTCGTCTGAACTTTCTTTTTTTGTCAATTTAAACCTGGTAATTGTCTAGCTATCACGAGTTCCATTCATTGTTGTTGCTGAATTTAAAAATGAAATTTCCTCATTGAGCCCAGTAAATCGTTGGCCCCCTTTTGGGGCATTGCCATGACTTTTGTTTGTGTACTTGAGACAGCAAACTAGAGGCTTAGCACAGGCTACATATAGATCGGCGTCCAGGTGTATCTACAGAGAGTACCCGACATCCGCCAGTTCTAGTCGGACGGTATCGCAGGTAGCAAACTTTCCTAAGTGAGTCCAATACTTGAAGTATGTATAGACTAAATTAGAAGTGAATATTTCTAGGCCAGCCAAAGGATGAAACATGTGATTGGGAGGATATACTGTAAGTTCAACTGCATAACAATCTGCAAGTTCAAAGTAAAACATCTCATATGCATTATGTCGAGAATTGACCCAGTATGCCTGGGCTTTGGAGAAGTCGTTTCTGCTTTCCATTGAAGGAAAGGGTGCCCCATGGTTCCCAGCGAGTGGACCATTGGTCGGGCCTCTCCCCCCTCTTTCCTGATGACTGGACCAGCAAGTGCCATAGGTAAAGTGTGCCTTTAATTTGCACATTTTGGGACATATTTGAGTAATCACAGTGAATAGGAAACAACAACAGAGAGTAAATGACTACGGTCAGTATTTAAACAAGTTTAGTGACACAGTACAGTGCAGTCTACTACACAGATTAAGGGTGGATGTCAACTTATAGATTGGGTGGGGTAGGAGGGAAGATTCTGGCCTTGGACTGTTTCAGTGGGTTCGTGCTATGGAAATCTAGGAACAGAAGGCACCTCTGCAGCGTGACGGACCGTATTCAGCCAAAATGAGATGCATCCGAGATGGAGTTAATCGTAAAAGCCAAAACGGGATTCTTCTAGGCTATATGAGCCGAAGCTAGGCGATAACGTGGGCCGCGTAAGCCGTCTTGGCCAAAGATGTCTCCGGGGCACTCCGCGTCTACTCTCCGTTTTAGGAAGAGCGCCTCCCGATGTAGCAAGGTCCACCACACGACTGTGCCGAGCCGTCGAGACCCGAGAAGTCTCCGGCTGTTTTCAAAGCAGCGTCCCTACTCTGCAGCCCATGGTAAAACCTCCCTTCATCCTGGGCCAGTCAACCACACGCCTGTACCGAGCCGTCGAGACCCGAGAAGTCTCCGGCTGTTTCCGAGCAGCGTCCCTACTCTGCAGCCAATGGTAAAACCTCCCTTCATCCTGGGCCAGTCAACCACACGCCTGTACCGAGCCGTCGAGACCCGAGAAGTCTCCGGCCGTTATTCGTGGGGCATCCTTACTCCTGCAGCATAGCGTGGCACAAGTCCCCCTTCAGTGTGAGCGAGTACCACACCACCATGCCGAGCCGTCGAGACCCGAGAAGTCTCCGGCAGTTGTCTGTGCGGCGTCTTATCTGGGTAGGGAGGAAGCACAAGTCGACCTTCGGTATGAGTGATAATTCCATGTCGTCTGATCAGTATAAAGCGAAACAGTAATGGAAACCCAAGTTAAATTAGCAGATATTAGGCATATTCTGAGATATAGAAGTAAACCAGTTCACCGTAATCTAAAAATCAAACCTGATCACTTTAAAGATTAAGAAGCAAATCAAAGTACTGGTAGAAGGGGAATGTAGATGTGATTGCCCATCTTGGGCCCGGGGAGAAAGCTTCTCTATATTTCTGTTGAAGGACAAGATAGCGGTAGAGCCGGCCCGGCTGCCCGCCTCCAACGGCCTATCCCAGTCTTTGAGCTAACGTCACAGGATCTGCTAAGTCGTCTGAACTTTCTTTTTTTGTCAATTTAAACCTGGTTATTTTCTAGTTATCACGAGTTCCATTCATTTTTATTGCTGAATTTAAACATGAAATTTCCTCATTGAGCCCAGTACCTCGTTGGCCCCCTTTTGGGGCATTGCCATGACTTTTGTTTCTGTACTTGAGACAGCAAACTAGAGGCTTAGCACAGGCTACACATAGAGCGGCGTCCAGGTGTATTTACAGAAAGTACCCGGCATCCGCCAGTTCTAGTGACGGTATCGCAGGTAGCAAACTTTCCTGAGTGAGTCCAATATGCATGTATAGGCTAAAAAGTAGAAGTGAAAATTTCTAGGCCAGCTCCAGAATAAAACTTGTTGTTGGGAGTATATACTGTTAGTTAAACTGCGAAAGAAGTTGCCAGTATAAAGTAAGAAATATCATGCATTATGTCGAGAATTGACCCAGTATGCCTTGGCTTGGAGGAAGTCGTTTCTGCTTTCCATTGAAGGAAAGGGTGCCCCATGGTTCCCAGCGAGTCCACCATTGTTCGGGCCTCTCCCCACCTGTCCTTCCTGACGACTAGACCAGCAGGTGCCATAGGTAAAGTGTGCCTTTAATTTGCACATCTTGGGACTAGTGAGTAATCACAGTGAATAGGAAACATCAACAACAGAGAGTACATGACTACGGTCAGTATTTAAACTAGTTTAGTGACACAGTACAGTGCAGTCTACTACACGCAGCAAGGGTGGATGTCAACTTGAAAATTGGGTGGGGTAGGAGGGAAGATTCTGGCCTTGGACTGTTTCAGTGGGTTCGTGCAATGGAAATCTAGGAACAGACGGCACCTCTGCAGCGTGACGGACTGTATTCAGCCCAAATGAGATGCATCGGAGACGGGGGTAATCGTAAAAGACAAAATCTGAGGGATTCTACTAGGCTATATGAGCAGAAGCTAGGCGATAACGTGAGCCGCGTAAGCCTTCGAGGCCAAAGATGTCTCTCCGGGAACTCTGCATCTACTCTACCGTGTCAGGAAGAGCGCCTCCCGATGTCGCAAGGTCCACCACACGACCGTGCCGAGCCGTCGAGGCCCGAGAAGTCTCCGGCCGTTTTCCGAGCAGCATCCCTACTCTGCAGCCCATGGTAAAACTCTCCCTTCATCCTGGGCCAGTCCACCACACGCCTGTACCGAGCCGTCGAGACCCGAGAAGTGTCCGGTGGTTATTCGTGGGGCATCCTTACTCCTGCAGCATAGCGCTCCGTGGTACAAGTCCCCCTTCAGTGTGAGCGAGTCTACCACACCACCGTGCCGAGCCGTCGAGACCCGAGAAGTCTCCGGCAGTTGTCTGTGCGGCGTCTTATCTGGGTAGGGAGGAAGCACAAGTTGACCTTCGGTATGAGTGATAATTCCATGTCGTCGGATCAGTATAAAGCGAAACAGTAATGGAAACCCAAGTTAAATTAGCAGTTATTAGGCATATTCTGAGATATAGAAGTCAACCAGTTCACCGTAATCTAAAAACCAAACCTGATCACTTTAAAGATTAAGAAGCAAATGAAAGTACTGGTAGAAGGGGAATGTAGATGTGATTGCCCATCTTGGGCCCCGGGAGAAAGTTTCTCTATATTTCTGTTGAAGGACAAGATAGTGGTAGAGCTGGCCCAGCTGCCCGTTAACGGCCTATCCCAGTCTTTGAGCTAACGTCACAGGATCTGCTAAGTCGTCTGAACTTTCTTTTTTTGTCAATTTAATCCTGGTAATTGTCTAGTTACCACAAGTTCCATCCATCGGTGTTGCTGAATTTAAAATTGAAATTTCCTCATTGAGCCCAGTACCTCGTTGGCCCCCTTTTGGGGCATTGCCATGACTTTTGTTTGTGTACTTGAGACAGCAAACTAGAGGCTTAGCACGGGCTACATATAGATCGGCGTCCAAGTGTATCTACAGAGAGTACCCGATCCGCCAGTTCTAGTCGCAAGGTATGGCAGGTAGCTAACTTTCATGAGTGAGTCCAATGATTGCTATTATACCAAAGACTAAATTAGAACTGCAAATTTTTACGCCAGCCAAAGAATGAAACATGTATTTAAAAACTGCATAAGAATCGATCCCACTACCTGCACAGACAGCGAGCTGCATAGTTGGGAACTGCATTTGGTCGCTGGGAGGGAATAATGGTGTGGGGGAAGTTTCTGGCTTTCCACTGTTTCAGTAGGTTCCCAATGCAGCGTAGTCGGTCACCTTCAGCCAGTAGAGACGGGGGGGTTAGCCAAAAGCCACCAGTCAAGGGCTTCCAGCAAACCACAACAGCCCATTACACCACTGTGTCAAGCCATCAACATGCGAGACTCCCGTAGCATTCCAACTGTGTCCAACCGTCTGAGACCCGAGAAGTCTCCAGCTGAGTCCCCACTCCCGTGTCGTATAAAGTGCTTCGTGGCAAAACGTCGCCCTTCAGTCTGAGAGAGCGACCACAAGTCCCAGCCCAGCCTTCGAGACCCGAGAAGTCTCCTGTAGTCTTCCGAGAGTCGTGCCCCCCCTACAATCAAGTCGACCCCACAACAGTGTTCAGCTGTCGAGACCGGAGAAGTCTCCGGCCGTTGTCCCAGCAGCATCCCTCCTCTGCGCCCCATGGTAGAGTCACCCTTCAGTATGAGCGAGTCTACCACACTACCGTGCCGTGCCGAGCCGTTGAGACCCGAGAAGTCTCCAGCAGTTGTCCGAGCGACTTCTAAACTTGTGTGGCTGAAGTACAAGTCCACCTTCAGTGTGAGTTTGATAATTAGTTGTCGGGATCCACCAGTGGGAAAGCATAATAACTCCATATTGTCAAGATCAGCGAGAAACTGTAATCGATAACTCAATTTTAAAAATGTTGATAGGTCGCCTCTAGGTATAATGTCAGATTCATAGGTAACCTAGTTCACTTGAACAGAGACAACTTTTAGTCCTGATAGATAATAGAATTGAGCGTTTGCCCGCATTGGGCCCCCGGAGAAAGTTTCTCTTGTTTCTGTTGAAGGACAAGATAGCGGTAGAACCGGCCCGGCTGCCCCCCTCTAACGGCCTATCCCAGTCTTTGAGCAAACGTCACAGGATCTGCTAAGTTGTCTGAACCTTTCTTATGTATCAATTATCAGCCTACGGATGCACCTTATCCTCACTTATTACAAACACACTTAGTCCGCTCTTAGTTTTACCTTCAAAGTTGCTGTTTCTGCACATACATTCATCTCGCATATATCATTAGTTTTGAAGCTTACATTTTGTGACCACCAGACCTTGTTTCGCCCAGTACATGGGCTATGCCATGACGATATTTCTGTACATTTAGACAGTGGGAGCGGAGGAACCATCCCAAGAAGGCAAGTTGAGATCCCCGCGTGAGTCGTAATGTGTGGCTTCCTTGTGCCTTGTAGAACCGGCCCCGACTGTGCCTCCCCAGGGTGTAAGCTAACTCCATAGCAGCGGATAAGTGGTTTTATTCCTCATCCCTATAAAGTCATCTGAATCTCATCACATTAGTTTACAGTACAGATTCTAGTCAGTGACTAATACCTCAAGTCTTGTTGTACACAGCTAGCTCTGCCCTTGTGGCTGTTATTTTAATTACATTACATTAATTTGAGTGACTGCCCTATTTGCAGCTTGTGCACATTGTGTAATGTTTGTTACCTCATCTAGCTGTACACTGGCATGGTGCTACCCACAGTTTGACTAGATTGGTTTTATCACGTTAATGTAATATTAGTTTTATAAACAACTCACTGACCTTTTCCTCCTTAGTTAGGATGGATGCTGGCATTAATTACATTTACCTTCAATAATACAATCACATTACTCATTTACGTTGGTAACTGTTTGTAGTATACCTGGTTTATTACCGCTGCTGTTAATTGCATTTACCCTGAATAATACAGTTACATTACACTTGGTAACAATTTTTTGTATCCCTGTCTTAATACCTTTTTTTCTCCACTGCATTTTTTTAATGTATTAATTCACATCAATGTAATAACTATCTAAATCTATGTGACTGTACGACTGTTGAATACGGTATAAGTAAATTGATCAAATAGTTTAAGTGCTAGTCCTCTCCAAGTATTTTCCGCTAATGCTTGTAAAGCCATAATATAATGATAGATTGTTGTAAAGTTGTAGTATAATGATCTTCTTATAAAGCTGTAGTATAATGATGGATTCTATTACTTTTTGTACTTTAATGATAGATTAATAACAGATGATTGTGTATCTGCTAAGACCCTGTGTGTATGTATGTTGTCTGTGGTCGGTCTGCTTCCTCCTCAGCTCTCCACGTCCGGACCTCGTCAAGTCGGTGTGTGTACAACAAGGCAAATAAGATAACGAAGTAGAGTATATGGTTTTCCAAATTGTGACGGAACTTGTCCAAATTCTGCACGTCAGGGGGGAGAGACAACTCCTTGCCGCTGGTCAGAGCATCGGGAAATCGTACCTCCCCCTCCCTACCGAGTACCGGACACAGGGAGTAGGGTTGGGTATCCGGCTCGCAGCACAATCCTTGACACCTTGTGGACGTATGGTACCTTTAGATGAATCATTCTGGTGTAGAATCGTGACCTGACGACTGTATGTGGTCTCAGAAGGTGTCGGTATGTCTTAGAGCCTGGCAGTGAACAGAGTAGGAAGATCTTGGTGAATGTTGGCGTCAGCACCTTAGTCAGAAAAACTGGTAATTGGCATAATCCGCGCAGTGCTTCCAGATTTGGTTTTCTCTGTATCGAGAAACCATGGAGAGAACTTCTAAGCACTCTATCGACATGAACTCTAAATTGTTCTGTAATGTTTGAATATTTTCCTCATGACAATTACTTGTATACTCGTGTACAGGCCGTTGTAAATCCCAGTGTTTTTACTCAGACATGGCTGTAATCTGTAGAATGTGTCACATTATTATATTACCGTATTGGTGCCTGCCAGGCTTCAAGACTGACAATATTTTCCAAATGTAAACGACCTAGAAGTGATCTCTAAATTTCAGATACCGTAATAGTTTTCGGCTGATAATTGTCGCTCATGGTCAAAGTTTGTAATTCATTGATCAAATAAAAGGTACATTAACTTAAATCGACCTGTTTGTTGTGATTTAATGTTATTGACTATGATTGAGTTAGCTGGAATGTTTAATGTTGGGCGCACAGCGGCGCAAGGATTGGCAGTCTGCAATACAAGTCACTCTTTCTGAAATTTAAGCACCATGAACATGGGGTGCCAAGGAACTCGTGAAAAGTTCTGGTCATTTTTATTAAATAAAGGACATAACTTGCAGTGCTACTGGCAACTCCTGCTAAGCAACCAACAGATCTTCATAATAAAATAATTTCTATTTAAAGATCTCCAGAAGTACTATATATTAAAGTACAAGTAGATACTATAAAACGTAAAGTAAAGCTGGGGCCCACTGACAAAAACATGACTGAATATCTCATATATTTTCCTGAATATCTCGTATATTGCCTGGAACTAAAATAGCCAAATGTTAATTGATAGGAAAATATTAAAGCAGAAGCATAAAGATCCATAGACCAGTGTTCTTGTGGGCGTGGCCACAGCTACGTAGCTTTTACTTACCGTATTTGACGTAATGAACACTCTAGGCGCTTATGAAATTATTTCAATGATATTTTAAATATTCAGGGATGTAACCTCCAAAATCGTAAAATAAAAATGTGAGCATTAATATCTAGTCTGAAAAGGGGGAGGTCACTTTTTATGTTAAATACGGTATGCAACCGAAAGAGATACCGCCCATGCTCCAACACTGGTCTGATGATACATTAAGTTGGCCACAACCTTTGGTAAACCTACAAATTGGATACTACATGTATTACTGTCTCAGAGTCGATGGGTCTCTTGGAAATTGTTCTCAGCTAATTCTGTGGGAATACCGGTAGTTCGTGCTGCATTCTGCACTGCCTGATGAAAGATCACCTTTCTTAGTTACGAGACGGGCAGTGGTCCTGTCATGGGCGGTTTATCCCACCATGAACACATCGTCATAACTACACAGATGGAAGGACAACAATTACAGCAGTTCAGCAGTTACATCTTTTTATTGAACAATGTCATGAGTCACGGTGGATATTTTATTTATTGAGTTTATAAAGTATTTTTATTTCACTTGGTGATTTTCAAAAAATACGATTCATTTCAAAAAGATGAGCATTCATGCCCAGCCAACACACCCTAGTGGGCCCTAGATGGGTCACAGATGGGCTGCCTTATGGGGCCCATATGGGCTGCCCATCTGGGGCCCGCTTCGTTTTGACCGGGGCTATCAGGTGGGGCCCAGAAGGGCTTGCCCAGGTTTGAAGTGGGCTGGCCCTGTTCAGATACCCAGGTGGGCTCCTTTATGTGGGGAACACATAATTGGGGTTAGTACCAGAATGCTCCTCGTTTCTCTATTCGTATGCAAACTTGTGTAGACAATTTCGTATAATATGAACGTAATGTGAAAACTGTATCATTTCAATGGTTTTAAAGGAATTGTGAATTTATGGCTCATTGTAATGAAGACGAGAAAATGTCTATAGGATTTCAAATCCCATGTACTCTCAATGATGACATCTAGTGGTAAGCTCAGGTACAATACTTGCCCACTTAGCCCAGGCCTAGCCCAGGTGAACCCCACTCTTTTGGTGAAAGGTCTTTGAAATTTAATCATGAAAGTTATGTTGGTAGAATTAGCCCAGAAATTGAAGTTGATGGGTTGGCCCACATGGGGCCCACCTGGCAGCCCACACCAAGCCCATGGAAAACCCATGCAGACCTCAGCCCACTAAGCCCAGCTCTAGCCCAGGTGAAACCCAGGTAGACAACATAGCATGAGAAAAAAATAATTTAAACTTGCATTTTCTAGAAAAAAGGTACAAGTGAGGATAAATTGAAATATCTGCAATGCAAGATATCCATTAAAAACTAAGTTCAGTACATGGGCTCAGCCCACCTGGGCTCTATCTGGCTGCCCATGCTGAGCCCATGGGAAACCCAGGGATACCTTTGCCAAGTTTGCCCATTTCCAACCCAGATGAAACCCACTTTTACAAAAATGCATATAATGTCAATTTAAAATGTGAATTAATTGAATATTTTCAGAAAAGAGTATGAATTGAAGGATTTGCAGTGCAAACATAACATGTTGATATTCTGGGCTGAGCCCAGATGGGCCCCATCTGGAAGCCCAGACAATTACCAGTTAATACCCAGATATGGGCTAGCCCATGGTGCCCAGGGACACGCCCATATGGGGCCCATTTGGGTGTGTTGGCTGGGTGGTAATATAGTTGGTATTAGCGATCTCATCATTTATGATGTTCCATCTGGGGGGCACATCCCGTCACAATACCAGTTAGTTTCAATGAACGTGAATATTTAATAAACTGATTAATGGTTAATCAGGCCGGAGGATCGGTTGGACCCAGCATGGGTATAAGTGTAAGCGATCCACCATGGGGAGTCGTGGATACCAAGAGGCAGCTTCTCATTGCCGTCTCACCGCATGGCGTGGTGCATGAAGAGGGACTGCAACAAAACGGAACCGTTATTAGTAAAAGTATCCTGCAGGAAATAGTTATCCAAATATCATCACAGCTTCAAAGTTCCATGCTAAAGACTGCCGTAAATTCTTGTGTACAAGCAACACGCCCAACTTTGGCAGATTCTATAAGCCGCACCAAAGATTTGAATATTACTACTGTAATTTCTCACGTATAAGCCGCACCCCGAGTTTCGGGCGATCCTATAAGCCGCACTGGCCATCTGATTATGGTGGCTTTAATACTGTACTATAGTAACAAAAACTCGTGTATAAGCCGCACCCAGACCATGGGCCGATCCTATAAGCCGCACCAGCGATCTGACCCTCGTACTAGCCGCGGCTTCTACGCGAGAATTTACGGTAATCCAATATTGTAGCTGCACCCTACAACGCTATATTTGAAATCAAATTAAAGCTGAAAATATACGGTAGTTTTTAATTTCAAATTCGGCCAAACCAGGGGGGGTTCCACTTTTTAAGGCAGGTATATAGCCCTATAGCTAGTACCGTATTTAAAGGCGCACTGAACCCACGACGTCATTTGCATACAAAACTCGGCAGGGCTAGGTCCTCAGCTCAGTGCGCCTTTAAACAATGAATGCATGTACATTTGAGAATTATTCCAAGAAGTATTTTGGTTGGCAAATCATTAAGAAGGATGACCATAATACCCTAGGAAAGATTCTTACTAACTGACTGTTAAGTACCAAAAAATCTGCGGATAGCTCGCATTTCGCATATAACCATCCCAAGAGTTTTTCGAAATTTATAACTTGAATTGTGCACTCTATCAATAAATGCTGAAAATATTATTCAACTGATATTTTTCTCATAAATTAACTGACAAAATATGCCAATTCATTTTTAACTGACTTTTAAAGCAAATAAAACAAAACTGACTTTTAACTGACGGATGGGAACCCTGAGATTCATGGCGAGAACCTATAGACATGATGCCTACCTTGAGGGGTGTGAGGGCGTTGGTGACTTGGAGGCCGAGTGAGCGGGCGAGCACGGCGGGTGTGGAGGAAGCTCGGTACAGACGGTACAAGGCGTCTATACCTAACAAGGTAGGCACTACGTGACGCTGACGTAACGTCTCATACTCCAACAGGTGCTGGAAGGAGCCTGCAGGGGGAGGTACAGGGGGTTAGGGTTCATGTATACAGACGGTACAAGGCGTCTATACCTAACAGGGTAGGCACTACGTGACGCTGACGTAACGTCTCATACTCCAACAGGTGCTGGAAGGAGCCTGCAGGGGGAGGTACAGGGGGTTAGGGTACATGTATACAGGCGGTACAAGGCGTCTATACCTAACAGGGTAGGCACTACGTGACGCTGACGTAACGTCTCATACTCCAACAGGTGCTGGAAGGAGCCTGCAGGGGGAATTAACATGGAGTTGATGCAATAATGGCCGAGTGTAATGGGCGAGAGTAAGGGTACTCTACACTTTAACCAAAGGAAAAAAAGTTATACATATCTATCACGTGTTTACAACCATAAGCAGATTCTATATTGAACAAATACAAAGACTTCTTTAGTAACACTTTAAGGACAGTATGAAGCATCCAGGTTCGTGTTTATTTGTCAGCATGATGCATTACTGCAGTACTGGCGAATTACCCCCAAGGTCTGCATTCATGTATCATACAGCATGGTGCAGTAAGAGTTCATGAAGTGAATTCCCACGTACCTAGGTCTGCCCCGCGAGCTGCTGCTGCAGAGAGCTGGTCTCGTAAACACGCCACGTCCCCGAACCCTAAGTTGACGCCCTGCCCCGCCATGGGGTGGCAGCGGTGTGCCGCGTCCCTGTAACATAGCAACAGTAAATAAACAACCCCAGATTGACGCCCTGCCCCGCCATGGGGTGGCAGCGGTGTGCGGCTTCCCTGTAACATAGCAACAGTAAATAAACAACCCCAGATTGACGCCCTGCCCCGCCATGGGGTGGCAGCGGTGTGCCGCGTCCCTGTAACATAGCAACAGTAAATAAACAACCCCAGATTGACGCCCTGCCCCGCCATGGGGTGGCAGCGGTGTGCCGCGTCCCTGTAACATAGCAACAGTAAATAAACAACCCCAAGGTAACACTCTGCCCTGCCCATTTTAAAGCCGACCTCTCTTTAACAGCACATCCCCCCCCCCCCCCCACCACTGTGGGAGATAATCATGAGCCGAATTTTGAGTAATTTAACCAGTTTTAAACTACAGTAAAATCTCCCTATGAAGAGGGTCTTTGACCAGTCAAATTCGGTCCTTATAAGCAAAGTTCCTTATGACCAATTTAATACTAGATATGGAAAAAATAAGACAATTGGGACGAAAATATGCTCCTTTTATAAGTCCTCCTTGTAATGTTATTCACTGTATAATTACTAGCAAATTAGAGTTTCCTTGGGTGTCATGCTTTTTTTTTAGCCTAATTAAAATATAGCTGATGTTTGCTAAGCGCACTGAGCGTTAAAGTGACATGGTCCAATGATTAGGAATCAAAAATCAATTTCGTTAAAAATGAACCAGAATGCTCCCTATTGCAAAACCTCATGGCTAGCTACTTTATTTGATCTCATTCCCTAGAATTCAGCTTAAAATTTGACTAATTATCAGACTATGGCTCCATTTACTAAGTTTGAAGTGCACGCTATTCCCCCATTGACAATAAAATGAAAAATACTATCCTTGGGCCACATCTAAACCTGCTGCTATTGTCCATATATGAAATTTCATTGGTCCCTATCATCCAAATATGATATTGTACTAACATTTGAAATACATTTAATCACAATTTGAAATGTGAAAAAAATTGGACCATGTCACTTTAATTACGCTGAATACAGTAAGAGAGTTTACCCGATGAGTGCCATGCGGGGCACGGCGTAGTGAGAGCTGTGTAGGAAGCCGAGGGGGAAGGCGCCGATACTCGCCCTGTCTACGCCGACTAACGTAGGGGGCAGCTGCTGTAGGGGCCGCGTCTCTGTAAACAACACGTTATACTGTATTAATTAAGGCACCGATACCCGCCCTGTCTACTCCCACCAAGGTGGGGGGCAGCTGCTGTAGGGGCCACGTCTCTGTGAGGGACAGGACTAGATGTGGATTACATGGTAACAATGGAACTCGGATCATGGATGTACCCGCTATTACTCAGTCACAGATTTAGCTGACAAATTTTTTTTTTAACTGACACGTTTAATATCATAATTTCCATAGAATCAGTAGCCAGTTTTTCTTTTAAATCCAGAAATGAAATGGTGAATTGTGTAAATATTTTGAAAATATTCTGATTGACTTTTAACTGACAGGTGGGAACCTGTTATAGGTAGGCAGTATTCTTGTAGCATGCACCTTTCCTGTACCTCAGGAAGGTAGAGCGGTAGAATCTCACTAAAGGCAGGGCCCGGGAGGCAGGGTCTATAGCACACTGCGCCGCTCCACATATTAGTTTAAACTCGTAGTTATATATGTCACTGCTGTGGGGGCATGATGGTCGCGTACAGATTTCCGCGAATTACTACGCAGCCTACACTCTCCAGCAGATGTTATCACCTTGGTGCTTATCTGAGGCTCTGCTTGGTGATTGATAAAAGTAGTCCCGGCTCCCACCCACAATGCCCACACAGCAGCGACACGTAACACGACGGCTTTACAACCATTACGTAAGCGATGCAGTGTGGTATATTAGGCATTATAAGTTAAGATACCAATTACAGAAGAAGTAACAGCCACTTACCCAAGCCTACCGAGGACAGCGCCTCGTCCATGACTCTGTTAGCAGACCCCACTACTGGGTTCTTCTCTTCATCTGACCACTTACAAAATATAACATACAATTAGACCAGATATAAACTAGGCTCTCTAATACAGAAGTACCTGAATCTATAATGTCACGGTCGTGTCCTAACTAGAGTTACTCCGTCAATGAATGTCTAAAAACGTGTTCATGCTGAATGGTTAACATACAAACGTTAGTTTTAAAAACAAAGACAGATTCTCCTATAGGATGGGGACCAAGTCAGTCTGCGGCTTATACACGAGTTTTTATAATACGACACTACTAAATTAACAATTTTCAGACCTCCTGTCAGGCTTATATGATTTATCAAAGTTGAGGGTGCGGCTAGTACGTGGGTTAGGCTTATACGAAAGGTTTTACGGCAACTTACGAATGCTGAGTTGACGGCGTCTACGAAGCTGTCGTGGTCGAGGCGGAGGAGGCTGTCGGCGTCGTCAGGCGTGGTGCTCCAGATGAGGCAGCTGTAGTCGGGCGACAACTGGGGGAGGGAGCAGACAGATTAACGACACAAGCACACAACTGGGGTTTATCGGCCCCCTTAGCCGCAATATATTGACAAATACCAACACTCATCGATAAAATCTCTGACGTATTTCACGAGCGGGTGAAATACATGTACATCAGAGATGGTATCAATGTTTGTGTAGTTTAATGTCCCATTTTGACATATGTAGGTTAATGTAGCGGTAGTTGGCATTTGTGTTAATTTTTTTATTTGAACCTATTTAATGGAGGAAAGGCCATTGACTACGGCTACATTTTATCTAATGGCGGGCATTAATGCGGCACTTCCAGTACAAATTAAACCTTGTATTACGAAAAAAAAGGTTATTCATATATAGTTGCTTTGGAACTTTCTACAGTATGATTTATGCTGATATATATATAGCATGGTAAATGTAATCACGGACATTAAGGTCTATGATATCATGCTTCTGCATGAATATCAAACTTCTGTCGATATTCACAATTACAAATAAACAAGCTATATAACAAAGTCTTTTGGTTGAAATCAAAAGTTGGGGGGAGGGGGGGGGGGAATGGTTGACCTCCAGGATATGTAAAGGTGTACAGTAGACCTACCGGGAGTAGAGCGACTGGACCCGTCGTCAAGAAGCGCTGCCACGCCACGTTGTTCTCTGTCGCCTGGTGAAGAAATCATAGACATTATGACTAGAATATCATTTTTAAAAGTATAAAAAAAAAGTTTCCCATTTGATTTCATAGTGTAGGATGCATTGGCACAAATAATCCAGTATCCCATTAATTAGACGACATATGGGTAATCCAGAGTGCTGGGGTAGGTCAGCTTATTTAGTTTATTTAAATCGGTAGTAGTGACTGAACACCTGTAAACGGAATAGGGGAAATGAATCTCTGTCATTGCTGAACTTTTAATATACATGTACAGATATTTCAGTGTGGTGACTACCTCAGAGAGTTTCAGTGTAGCGACCACCGCCCGCTGGTCGTAGTGACATGTTGGTTATAGAGCCTAACTCAGAGAGTTTCAGTGTGGTATAGAACCTACCTCAGAGAGTTTCAGTGTAGCGACGACTGCCCGCTGGTCGTAGTGACATGTTGGTTATAGAGCCTAACTCAGAGAGTTTCAGTGTGGTATAGAACCTACCTCAGAGAGTTTCAGTGTAGCGACGACTGCCCGCTGGTCGTAGTTCCACTGTAAGGAATGGATGTTGGCTGTTTGCCGCACCAGGGACCGGAACCCATCCGCACCGATCTACAAACAGAGAGTTGATAGGAAATTAAGATAATGAAGATATATAAATAATAATAACCTTAAAAACAACCAATGTCAACTTTGTTCTATTTTCACCACGTTTTAAACCATTAAACCTTTGAGGACGGATGTCGCTAAAAGATTTGTCGGCATGACACACCAATGCAGCCCCATTGAGTAACTCACCGGTGCTGCATTGGTGCATCATGCCGACCATTGGGAAGTGTCTCAACCCCGTAGGGTCGGCATGAATGCAGCACTGGCGAGTTATTCACCATGGCTGCATTCATGCCTCATGACGACCAAGGCTATGATACATTAAGACATTATGCCGTCCTTAACTCACCAGTAGTCGTGTGTTCAGCGTCTCCCCTGACTCCAAGTGGACCTGTGCCCAGGACCCCCCGGCGGCGGCCCCGGCAGCAGGCAGGGTGTACCCGCTGACTCGGGCCCCGTAGCGGACCTTGACCCGGGCCCCGGCCGCCTCCAGGCTGCGTCTGATACCCTCCTGTACCACGTCATTCTCCGCGATACACGCCACCTCCTCCAGCAGGTCACGGTGGTTGAAGGAGATGAGCGACTCGGAACACGCGTCCCACACCTACCGGACAAACGGGACATTAAGGGTCAATATGAACAGCGCTAGTTTAATTATTGTTGTGTTCCAATATCCCAACCGAAACAATGAGAATCCCTTTTAAATAATTGTGTAAGAAATGACCTACTAACCCTATTTCTTTTTGCCATGTTACCTGAACACAACATTTTTTGTGCCTCATAGGGGGCCTCTATAATCTATATACGGAGATGAAGAAGAGTGGTCAAGCAGAATTGACACATTGCCATTACCTGCATTAGTTTGACTGGCTGACATCTCATCTTCTCAATGTGGTCCCAGGCTCCTATTTCTGCAAAGTCAAATACTCAACATCAGTTCACGCCAACCTTTTAAGTATCGATCAAGTTAACTACTTGCAATAAGTCATAGAGGCTGTTTTGAACTTCTTCTTGAATGTATCTTTATGGGTTTAGACAGCTAGGTCACTGGTGAACTTTCAATGTATGGACTCTTTCTACACTTGTTCTATATACGGTTATGTGTTAATGTCATATAATATGTCCATACTTAGACGAATGGACCTTAACCAATATGTCCATACACATAGGCTAAGTCACTCACCAGTTAACAGTTGTATAGTGCTGAGTCACTCACCAGTTAACAGTTGTATAGTGCTGAGTAACTCACCAGTTAACAGCTGTATAGTGCTGAGTTACTCACCAGTTAACAGTTGTATAGTGCTGAGTTACTCACCAGTTAACAGTTGTATAGTGAGTAACTCACCAGTTAACAGTTGTATAGTGCTGAGTTACTCACCAGTTAACAGTTGTATAGTGCTGAGTTACTCACCAGTTAACAGTTGTATAGTGCTGAGTTACTCACCAGTTAACAGTTGTATAGTGAGTTACTCACCAGTTTACAGTTGTATAGTGAGTTACTCACCAGTTAACAGTTGTATAGTGCTGAGTCACTCACCAGTTAACAGTTGTATAGTGCTGAGTTACTCACCAGTTAACAGTTGTATAGTGCTGAGTTACTCACCAGTTAACAGTTGTATAGTGAGTAACTCACCAGTTAACAGCTGTATAGTGCTGAGTTACTCACCAGTTAACAGTTGTATAGTGAGTTACTCACCAGTTAACAGTTGTATAGTGCTGAGTTACTCACCAGTTAACAGTTGTATAGTGCTGAGTTACTCACCAGTTAACAGTTGTATAGTGCTGAGTTACTCACCAGTTAACAGCTGTATAGTGCTGAGTTACTCACCAGTTAACAGTTGTATAGTGAGTTACTCACCAGTTAACAGTTGTATACTGAGTTACTCACCAGTTAACAGTTGTATAGTGATGAGTTACTCACCAGTTAACAGTTGTATAGTGAGTTACTCACCAGTTAACAGCTGTATAGTGCTGAGTTACTCACCAGTTAACAGTTGTATAGTTCTGAGTTACTCACCAGTTAACAGTTGTATAGTACTGAGTTACTCACCAGTTAACAGTTGTATACTGAGTCACTCACCAGTTAACAGTTGTATAGTTCTGAGTTACTCACCAGTTAACAGTTGTATAGTACTGAGTTACTCACCAGTTAACAGTTGTATGGTGAGTTACTCACCAGTTTACAGTTGTATAGTGAGTTACTCACCAGTTAACAGTTGTATAGTGAGTCACTCACCAGTTAACAGTTGTATAGTGAGTTGCTCACCAGTTAACAGTTGTATAGTGAGTCACTCACCCTTTAACAGTTGTATAGTGAGTTACTCACCAGTTAGCAGCTCTATAGTGCTTGGACTGAGGGCTACCGTCCGGCTGCTGTACTCTGCGGGAGGCGCGTCTAGCACCTTGGCAGCTCCTCCTTCCAACATCAGGACCTTCTTGTCTGCTAACTGCGGACAGTTACCTGACAAGGCAAGGGGGACATATCATGGTTACTATCTTAGAGATCCCACTCCCACGTCGACAAAATATAGTAAATCTTACAGTATTCAGATCAATTTTTTTATCAACTGATACAAACATTTCAATACATGAAGACACCCTCAGTGCGCCTGTGCTGTGACATCGACTGCTCCTGGATGTGTATTGGCATATTTCAAATATGTGTGTATTATGGGTTTCTCAAAGTGAGTGTTCCTCCTCTCACATTTATGTTTGTTGACCCACCCACCCACCCACCATCCATTTCCAGACTTCCCCTTTTCAGTCAGTGCCCCCCCCCCCCCCCCCCCACTAGACACACACACAATTCAAGACAAGCTCAGCCATAGTCACATTTTCTTGTGTGTTCCTAAATTCCCCAGTCAATACTTACCCAATGCAGATGTCATTGCCATCCCCACCATCCCTCCTCCAGATATGATGACATCATAATTTGACTTTCTAAAGGCTGTTGACGAGAAGAGTCTTGCATGTCTTGTACATATTGTCAAGCAAGTCAACGACGACGATAACACTCTCTCCATGTTGTCTATTCTGTGAGTGCCAAAATACAGAAAAAACGCAGTTTTCAGGGAGGTTAACACGAAAAACCTTCACGTTCACATTTGTTTTGGCTCTCCTGGGAAAAGGTAAAGTATGTTACCGTTGAGGCCGGTCACGACGCCGTTGCAACGTAGAGGCCATTCGCTGCTGAATTTTCAATTTCGGCCAAACATGTTTTATCTTGACTTTGATCAAAAATATAAATACATTTCAGAAGTATAAACTTGTGATGATTTATCTTATGTACAATTCATTGTGTCAATAAGAGCCATTATAATATTACAGTTCACCCATCACACTTCAAGCGGATCCTTACGCAACGTTGAGTCGGGAACTACTGAGGGAAGATCCGGCAGGAGAGTGACGCGCTCAGTAGCAACATCGAATCATGTCGGAGCTTGTCTTCGCTGCTGATGACTGTAAATAGCGAAGCCGCTTCAACATGGCAACGACACATCAGTTGTCAGTTATTGCTAATTCTTGTGTAAAACCCCCAGTAAATCCAGAAACGGGACTGTCAGTGACTTTAGGAGAGAGATATGCGAGTGATATGCGTCATACGTGGGATGGATATGGCCAGGAGTACGATGGAAACGTCCAGGAATGGGACGACGGTCGGGACAAAAATGGGTCAGGTGCGCTGAACAAAACAGACACAATGCTGCAGGATTTGACAGCAGATTGGGGAAATATGAGTGATGTCGAGTTTTATAAACGTCTGCAAGACCTTAAAAGTGAGCACAGTAAAACGCTGCATATATGTGAAACGCTGTACACGCAGAAAGTAGGCGGGCTGCAGAAATCTGCGGGTTTCAGTGCCACAAATGGCCACAGCCACATCCACGTCAATGACGGAATGGCGGGAACAGGAAACTCAGATCACCATCTTTTTGAGTCACTCAACAACAGCTACAACGCCCTGCGGAGGAGCGCAGCGTCCCCGGTCAGAGATAACGTCAGAGACATGTCCCGCCCGCCGACTGGCAGGTCGGGCCGCTCCCGCCCCCAGTCGGCCAAACCCGGGGGAGTGAGACGCAGCAGCGAGTACTCGGAGCAGGTCCAGGCAGGTTACTACAGCGATGAGGACCACTGGAAGCCCATCAGCGCCTGCACTACTGACGTAGAACTCAGCCGGGATGAGGGGCATGTACACAGGCACCACAACGACAGCCGCCACTCCACCCTGTCCCAGGTGGAGGATATGTGGGACAACTTCTCGGTGGATGAGTACGCGCCGCCCAAAGTCCGCCAGAGGAGCTCCTCCCTGTCCCGCCCCTCCTCCGCCTCCTCCAGGAAGCAGAGAGCGGGGGAGGATACCGAGGACTGGCGGCACCGGATAACTCTCCCCAAACCCTTCAACATGTCGCTGAGGGAGAGCAGCAAGATCAAGGAGAAGTCGCAGACACTGTTGGAGTATGAGGAGAAGAGGGAGCAGGAGAGGAGAGAGAACGAGGAGGAATGTCAGAAGAAGTTCAAGGCCAAGCCGGTCCCCGCGCACGTCTACATGCCGTTGTTTGACGAGAAGATGGAGGAGATGGAGAGCAGACGCAAGTTCCACCGCGAGAACAGCAAAGAACTCTTAAAGTCCATGGAGAAACCTTTCAACTTCACCAAGAGGGAAGACGAAAGGAAAAAATACAGATCAAAAACTAATCTGGATAGAGCGAATACCGAGATACAGAAGAAGCCACCGACAACGTTCAAAGCGCGCCCCTTCCCGGCACATCTATTCGATGGTACCGTGACGGATCAGTTACAAGAAGAGGAGGAATATAGAAAGATCCGTGTTCAAATGCGGGCAGAAGAACTCCTGAAGACAGCCTCCCTCCCTCCCAACATGGCCTCCATGGGCAAAGATTACATCGACGGGAAGTCGCGACAGAGGGTCTACGCAGAGAGAGCCAAGAAGGCAGGCATAACCTCAGAACATAAATTCAGACCTAAGATTAATGAAACCCTTCCAGATTTCGAAGAGCGCCATCGTCAGATGCACTGGGAGTTGAGTCAGAAGCGGGGAACCAAAGAAGCGACAGTCTGCAAACCATTCAACCTCAGGACCGAGCGTGTCGCCTCAAAGCGCCATAAAGTCTACGAGGACATCGCCAATGATGCATCAAGACTCACGAGTAAAACCTGGTCTTTCAATAAGTCTTCCAGGTCCAAGTTGGCAAGTGAGTATACTACTAAATTATCTTTGTTTAACACCTTTGCATGACATCTTTTTATGCCCATATTTTCCCTTTTCAAGATCATGAATTTAATTTTCTTGTCAGTAAAACTCGAGTGTAAAACCTATAACCATATGGTATAGCACAGCATGGTTAGATGGCAGTCTCTCACTCGGTCTCACTCTCTTCAATTATTGCTTTATTAAGTCTAACACGCATGGGTTTTTGGAGGACCAGAACCCCAGTGTGTGTTATAGGGTTCTCCTATTGTGGAGATGCGGCTATACAAGTGTATGATTAGGTGTCACAGTACAAATTCGCCCCCAGAATGTTGTAGTCGTAAATAGTGCCAATGAAAAATGGTACTACTGTGCATATAATCAGTGGTAGGAGGCCTTAAATTTGTCACAGAAACATAATCTGCAGCCCAAATTGTTCCCAAAGGCCTTGGCAAAAAAAATATAAAAAGTTGGTTGTTGCCATGGTAACCCTGGGTGGTGATTGGAGGGGTCAAAGGTCAAGGTCAAAGGTCGCTGGGCACCTGTAAAATTTCTCCAGTTTGGGTAAGTCAGTTTCCATGGCAACTAGCGCAAAATCGGAACACACTTTTTTATGCGGGATGCAAATAAAAAAATCAGATATGTGTTAAGCTTTAATTTAAGGGGTCATTCATTACTGCACACTCAAAAGAACCCAACCTTTTGCCCGGCTGAAGGAGAAAAATAGGGTCAGAACCAGAAATTTTGTCGGCTATTTGTACCGTGACACCATTAGACATTTTCAGTACCCCAGTACAGGTTATGAGTTCTCGTAAATCTGGGTAAAAGGTATACGAGGGGTGTTGGATGTACACATTATTTAAGTCTTATTTTGAACTGTTTTGCTTTCAGGTATGCGATCAATGTCTAATTCGATGGATTCAATACCCACTAAAATGACGACCTCTTCACAACTTCGGGCCTCTGCCAATAGGTGAGTTCTACTTTAAATATCTTAGGAGTAAGACCGGGTGCTAGTTTGTGGGAGTGAAAAAGTCAAGCATGGAAATCATAGGAACTTGGAAATAATGAAGGATTTAAAAAAACAAACATTTATATATTTCAAATCCTTGTATCTAGCTTCAGAGGTCAGTCAAATGAGGTAGTTTCCTGGATATTTCAGTTTGAGTGCTGTATTACCGGGTATCCTTATTTGGGCATAGTGAATAGCTACTTTGGTCATCTAAATGAAGGGTATTTCAAACTCAGATTTGCTAGGAAATCCTAAGAAATGAATCCTGTCTTGCATCAAACTTTCTTATAATAGTAAATACCGTAGTGGCTTGAATAAGCGCAGGGATCTCCAATAAGCATAGGTTTTGAATAAGCATTGGGTAAATGAAGGTATTGAAATGAAAATTTTGTGCAGTTTTGTATTTTGAATGAGTGCAGGTCTTGCATAAGCACAGGATAATTGGTACCATCTAAATGTATAAGGGCAGGTGCGCTTATTCAAAAAAGTTTGTGTCCAATGTCGGAGCAAGGTGTGTGTGGTGGAGGTGCAGCGAGGTTGTGAGGCCGATGCCGGCGTGACCGAGCACTATATAGACTCTCACAGCCTGCAGCTCCCCTAGTGCCCAATTGTCCAGTCCTGCCACCACCCTCCAGATGGCTCTGGGGTGAGTGAATTAAGCAGGCAGGGTGAGAGTTCCACCAATTGATCCCAGGGGGCGTCTCCAATGTCTCTCCGCTTTACTCATATAACCGGTGTGTTATATTCCCTATAATTGATATCAGTTCTCTAATACATGTTCCACCTTCCAGGACCAAGTTACAGCAGGAGCTGGACTCACAGCTAGTTTGTATAATTAGCTATGGTCGACAACCTTTTCTCAAAAAGTCAAAACAGATTCAAATGTTTCATGTCGACCAAAAGCTTCTGGTAGTGGGGGGTTGAAATTAAAAATGTTCCAAAATTGACAAAAATAAATGTTTTTATAAAAATCCAACTGCATAATATGAAAGGCCTACACTTGATGTACATGTCTGTCAATTTTTATGTTTGTATTTGTTAAAATAAAAATATTAGAAAGAAATTTCATTTTTGTAAAAAAAATTCATTTTACCCCAATAAAAGAGATCACAAACTCATCATTTTCATAAGTAAGGAATCAGAATTTCACTTAAATTTTTTTTTGTATATAAAGTAAAGTAGTGCGGCCCGACAATGCCGAAGGAAGCGTAGTAAATCAATTATTGACCTACTCTGCAGATCATCTCAAACTCAAAAGTCTTATTTTTAAGCACCATCTGTCATTGAGTCCAGTGATCCAACTTGGTGCAGCCTAGATTTAAGCCAAAAATCGCTCCAATGATGATTCGAGATGAAAAAATCGGCGATTTGAGATTGAATATCGGCGATCTGAGATAAGAAAATCAGCAATTCAACATTCTTTGTTGTTGTTTTGGCGAGTTTTGGTGTTAAATTGCTGAGTTTTGCTGATAAATCGCCGAGTTTTGTTGTTAAATCACCGAGAATCGGAGATATCAACATCACCATGACAACAGCCTCGATCTGAATTCAAAATGGCGACTTCCGGTTTTGAAATCTCGCTCACGGCCGTATCACAAAATCTGCTATAACTCATTTTCTACTGTTTTGATTGAAATTCCGATGACGGCATCGTGTCCGCGCAAAAATTCTGCTCTAGAAAAGTTACTTTAGAAGGAATTTTGGAGAGAAAATTTACCCGAAAAGAAAATCAGCAATTCAACTTTCTTTGTTGTTGTTTTGGCGAGTTTTGTTGTTAAATCGCCGAGAATCGGAGGTATCAACATCACCATGACAACAGCCTCGATCTGAATTCAAAATGGCGACTTCAGGTTTTGAAATCTCGCTCACGGCCGTATCACGAAATCCGCTATAACTCATTTTCTACTGTTTTGATTGAAATTCCGATGACGGCATCGTGTCCGCGCAAAAATTCTGCTCTAGAAAAGTTACTTTAGAAGGAATTTTGGAGAGAAAAAATAATTTACCCGAAAAAAAAATCAGCAATTCAACTTTCTTTGTTGTTGTTTTGGCGAGTTTTTTTTTTTTTAACCAGAAAATGACAAAAACAATGAGTGACAATCATGCCCCACAAGCTGTATATAGCCTACCCTAGGCCTAGGTCCCCTCGGCCCTGATCCCCCTCTAATTTGAATGGAAGAGATTATTTCTCAATTCTGATAGCAGAATCACGTTCTCCAGAAAAAGCTACCTCAAATTCATATATTACAAGCCAAATATAATCGAAATCTAGGTGGTGGCTGTAGGTGAGCAGGTGGCTGTGGGAAAGCAGGTGGCTGGGGGCGAGCCGGTGGCTGTCGGCGTCAGCGCCAGGCAGCGCGTAACCACTGTTTTACGACTCGGCCGAAAAGCGAGTGAATTGCAGCGTCAGCAGCGATACCATCGCCGTTTTCGTTTCGCCGTGTCGGTCGGCTGCGGGGCAGCATATGCTACGTGGGCGCTGATCACCACCCCCCACTCCCGGTCCAGGCTCAGTTTCCGCGTTCTCTGTTTTCGCATTCTCCCTTTATTGCATTCTCCCGTTTTCCCTTTATCCTGTTCTCCGTTCATCCCGTTTATCCCATTCTCCGTTTAT
This sequence comes from Harmothoe impar, assembly GCA_947462335.1. Taxonomy (NCBI): domain Eukaryota; kingdom Metazoa; phylum Annelida; class Polychaeta; order Phyllodocida; family Polynoidae; genus Harmothoe; species Harmothoe impar. The sequence goes on from OX381704.1 coordinate 599,408, forward strand.
CCTGTTCTCCCTTTCTCCCGTTCTCCCTTTATCCCGTTCTCCGTTTGTCCCGTTCTCTGTTTATCCCGTTCTCCCTTGATCCCGTTCTCCCTTTATCCTGTTCTCCCTTTATCCCCATCTCCGTTTATCCCATTCGCAGTTTTTCCCGTTCTCCCTTCATCCCGTTGATCCTGTTTATCCCGTTCTCCCTTTATCCGTTCTCCCTTCATCCGTTCTCCCTTCATCCTGTTCTCCCTTCATCTCGTTCTCCCTTTATCCGTTCTCCCTTCATCTCGTTCTCCGCTCATCCCCTATCCCCTTCTCCTTTCATCCCGTTCTCCCGTTTATGACGCTCTCCGTTCATCCCATTTTCCGTTTATCCCGTTCTTCGTTTATCCCGTTCTCCGTTTATGCCATTCTCTGTTTGTCCCAGTTCTCCGTGTATCCCGTTCTCCCTTTATTCCGTTCATCCCGTTTATCCCGTTCTCCCTTTATCCCGTTCTCCATTTATCCCGTTCTCCATGCATTTATCCTGTTTATGCCACTCTCCGTTCATCCCATTCTCCGTTTATCCCGTCCTCCATTTATCCCGTTCTCCGTTTATCCTGTTCTCCGTTTATCCCATTCTCTGTTTGTCCCAGTTCTCCCTTGGTCCGTTCTCCCTTTATTCCGTTCATCCCGTTTATCCTGTTCTCCCTTTATCCCGTTCTCCATTTATCCCGTTCTCTGTTTATCCCGTTCTTCCTTCATCCAGTTCTCCCTTTATCCCGTTCTCCCTTTATCCCGTTCTCCCTTTATCCTGTTCTCCCTTATCCTGGCAGTGCATAACTGGTGGTTTATGTCTCGGCCGAAAAGCGAGTTGATCGGAGGTCAACAGCGATGGCATCTCCGTTTCCGTTTCGCCTTGTTGGTCGTCCGCGGGTGACGTGTGTTACAGATCCTCACCCTCTCTCCGTTTATCCCCCTCTCCGTTTATCCCGTTCTCTGTTTATCCCATTCTCTGTTCTCCCTTCATCCGTTCTCCCTTCATCCCGTTCGCCCTTCATCTCGTTTTCCCTTTATCCGTTCTCCCTTCATCTCGTTCTCCCTTCATCTCATTCTCCCTTCATCTCGTTCTCTGCTCATCCCCTTCTCTGTTCATCCCCTATTCTCTTCTCCTTTCATCCCGTTCTCCCGTTTATGCCGCTCTCCATTCATCCAGTTCTCCCTTTATCCCGTTCTCCCTTTATCCCGTTCTCCCTTTATCCCGTTCTCCCTTTATCCCATTCTCTGTTTGTCCCAGTTCTCCCTTTATCCCGTTCTCCCTTCATTCCGTTCATCCCATTTATCCCGTTCTCGTTTTATCCCGTTCTCCATTTATCCCGTTCTCCATGCATTTATCCCGTTTATGCCGCTCTCCGTTCATCCCATTCTCCGTTCATCCCGTTCTCCGTTTATCCCGTTCTCTGTTTATCCCGTTCTCTGTTCATCCCGTTCTCCATTTATCCCATTCTCTGTTTGTCCCAGTTCTCCCTTTATTGCGTTCATCCATTTATCCTGTTTATGCCGCTCTCCGTTCATCAGGTTCTCCATTTATCCTGTTCTCCGTTTATCCCATTCTCTGTTTGTCCCAGTTCTCCCTTGGTCCATTCCCCCTTTATTCCGTTCATCCCGTTTATCCCGTTCTCCCTTTATCCCGTTCTCCATTTATCCCGTTCTCCATTCATCCAGTTTATCCCGTTCTTCCTTCATCCCGTTCTCCCTTTATCCCCATGTCCGTTAATCCCGTTCGCCGTTAATCCTGTAAGCTGTTTATCCTGTTCGCCGTTTATCCTTTGTCGCTGTCATCCTGTTCGCTGTTTATCCCGTTCGCCGTTTATCCTGTTCGCCGTTTATCCCGTTCTCCATTCATCCAGTTCTCGGTTCATCCAGTTCTCCCTTTATCCCGTTCTCCATTTATCCCGTTCTCCCTTCATAACTGCTGGTTTATGTCTCGGCCGAAAAAGCGAGTTGATCGGAGGTCAACAGCGACGGCATCTCCGTTTCCATTTTGCCTTGTCGGTCGTCCGTGGACGACGTGTGTTACAGATCCCCACCCTCTCTCCGTTCACCCCGTTCTCTGTTCATCCCATTCTCCGTTTATCCGTTCTCCCTTCATCCCATTCTCCCTTCATCCCATTCTCCCTTCATCTCGTTCTCCCTTTATCCGTTCTCCCTTCATCTCGTTCTCCGCTCATCCCCTTGTCTGTTCATCCCCTATCCCCTTCTCCTTTCATCCTGTTCTCCCGTTTATGCCGCTCTCCGTTCATCCCATTCTCCGTTCATCCCATTCTCCGTTTATCCCGTTCTCCGGTTCTCTGTTTGTCCCGTTCTCCGTTTATCCCGTTCTCCTTTTATCCCATTCTCTGTTTGTCCCAGTTCTCCCTTTATCCTGTTCTCCCTTTATTCAGTTCATCCCGTTCTCCCTTTATCCCGTTCTCCATTTATCCCGTTCTCCATGCATTTATCCCGTTCATCCCATTCTCCGTTCATCCCATTCTCCGTTCATCCCATTCTCCGTTCATCCCGTTCTCCGTATCCCGTTCTCCGTTTATCCCGTTCTCCGTTTATCCCGTTCTCCGTTTATCCCGTTCTCCGTTGATCCCGTTCTCAGTTTATCCCAGCTCATCCCTTTTATCCCGTTCTCCCTTTATCCCGTTCTCCATTCATCCTGTTCTCCATTCATCCCGTTTATCCCGTTCTCCATTCATCCCGTTCTCCCTTTATCCCCATGTCCGTTAATCCAGTTCGCTGTTTATCCTGTTCACCGTTCATCCTGTTCGCTGTTTATCCCGTTCTCCCTTTATCCCGTTCTCTGTTCATCCCGTTCTCCGTTCATCACGTTTTCCCTTTATCCCGTTCTCTGTTCATCCTGTTCTTCATTCATCCCGTTCTCTGTTTATCCCGTTTTCCCTTTATCCCGTTCTCCCCTATGTCTTCAGGTCTGTCGACCATAGCTCCCCTGTGTTTCCCAACTCAGATCTTTGATCCATCGTCCCTTTTTCCTTTAATATGATCTCTACGTCCTTGTTGATATCCGTTCTCTAATACATGTTCCACCTTCTACACCAGGACCAAGTTACAGCAGGAGCTGGACTCACAGCTGGCTGAGTTGGAGCGGGAGCGGCAGCAGCGACTCAAGGAGAAGAAAATAAAGAAGTACATCGCCGAACGAGTCGCGGCCAACGACAACTCTAAGGACCTGGAACAGTCACTCAAGGCCAAGATTAAGGAGTACAAGTGAGTTATCTCCCCTGGTGAAGGCATGGGTGTTATAAACGTGCTTCAACACTAAACCATGCATCCTGTAGTTTAGGTTACCATAGGGATGTCATCAATACCCCCAGAATCGATAAACCGACATTCATAGAATTCCGAGTATCGCATCAACAAAAGCATTATATCGATACACCAATTGTATCAAATATAGACCATTAATTAACCTTTCTAAAATTGTAAAAATTGTGTAGATATTCCATTTAGGAGTTGCTTTTTATCCAGTTTTAAAATGATAACCTTTGCCGGCCTATCATATTTAGTATAATTGACTTCGTATTGGACCCAAATTGTTACCAGGTGTTCATCTTTATAGACTAAACTTTAAGGAAGGAAATAAATTGAGGAAAATACCTTTTTTAAAGTAGAAATAGAATGTTTTTACAATATGGATATAAATCGATATAATCGAAAATAGACACCAAAATAGTGATAATCGAAATCGAAATAAATTGGATATCAATGACATCCCTACTAACCTCCAACCTATTCTGTGTGCAATGCTCTGTGCTATGCTCTCTGATGAAATGTAGTATGATTCAAAATTTGAAAACTCAATTAGAATACACTATATTACAACAAGATACACTGCACCTTTACCACATCGTAAAGTATGTTCTGATCAGCTTAACTTGAATACCCTGATAGTTAGAAACTACTTAGCAGATTGGTGTATTATAATTTGAATTTACGAAACAAAATATCTTAATTTCATTCATGCACTATGGCAACAAAATACCTTTCTATTGACGAAGCAAATTAAATAGATTAATTATTCTTTCCCAATCCAGACAAACTGAACGTGAGCGTAGATTGGAGTACACGCAGATGCTGAATGAGATCGACGAGCGCATCGACAAACGTCCACTACTGTTTGAACGCGCCCTTCAGGTAAGACGACCAACATGGCCGTGCTCTACGCCATACTCTGAACTATTTGTCTTTCATCAGGGATGAAAGTCTTCCAAGTTTTTCCTTGATTCAAGTTGTTTTTTTAATGTCACGAAGTCCTGAAGTAACCTACAGGGGTACCCTTTTCAGGGGTGTCCATTTGAATATTTCAAGTTTTTTTGAGATTGGTCATTCATCCCTGAACTTTGAAATAGCTGATTATTAACAGTAAAATATTATGTTTCGCTTTTGTGGTCATAGTAAAAATAATTATAAATTGACAAGTAGACAAGTATATTGAGTATAATAATACAGGTCAGTATCTGGGAAGAATTCAGCTTTCGTGGTTCTATGTCGCCACATTGTAAGACCCAGATCTACTTTGCACTGTGGTCCTAAAACGACAGTTTCCATATGGAGTGCTGTCATAATTTAACACATGTGGGGCCGTAATGTAGTGTTATGCATTAAACCCTTGTTGTCATCATACATATGCCGCTTTAATGGATGATGCCGCCCTTAAAGCGACAAGTTCTGTCTTTAAAATAATAAGAGCTTGTGTGAGCCTCAGATGTACATTTCAATAACAATTGATGATTATTTCCAGGCTAATGCAAAGCGAGCGGCAGAGAAGAAATACGACGAAACACTCCGTCGTGCAGGATTGGACGGGGACTTTATCCGTACCAAGGGTCGGGAGGCTACAGAGGATGACCTGACGGCGGTGAGTGACGACGAGGCCGGGCTCTACTCCCGCGTCAGCTCCACCCGCTGCAGCACCGCCCGGTCCTCTCACCGGTCTCACTCCCCCTCACACCGCTCTCAGTCAGGCCGCTCACGCACCGCCTCCCAGTCTGGGCGCTACTCGGACGACTACGAACAGGGAAACAGGACCTCAGAGGGAAGCGACATGGAGAGGGACTAACTCACCTAGTGCCTAGGGACTTATGTAAGGAGGCGACTGTGTAACCTGTGTAACTTAGGGGTGGATATAGTACATGTACCGTATTCCCAAAGGGAGGGCATGATGCACCAACACAGTGCTCTTGAGTTAATCGCCTACGCTGTGTCAGTGTATCATTACGACAAATCTTGCTCTAAGGCAAGGTCCTTTACTTTGTCTTAGGTTATTATTGGAGGGTCACCTTGTGTACTTTAGGTGTGATGAGTAGACTTGGTGAAGTACCTGTGTGTATCTAGGTGATGTGATCTCTGAGTGGTAGACGCTGCAGGGACGCCTGTAGTACAGAGGAGTGTCCCCCACTGTCAGATGTCACCCAATACTCTGCTACCACCAGCACAGACCTCCGACCTGAACGTGTATCGTGTAACCAGGATTTTATCTTAACTTTCATAATAAACAAATTATTATCATCTTCATCTTCACTGAACCATATTAATCTGTATTAAAATTACATAAGAAAATATCAGAACTCTTATAAATAACTGGACAGGTCTACTCAACCGTCCCTGTACTTTTATGATACAACGACTGATGATCATATTAGGTTGTCCATTCTGACTGTATATATGTTATCACATTGTATTTATTTAGGTAGATGTATGGTCTTGTACCTATTCTGGAGTCTGTTACATAATCATGTTTTAGTTACTGATTGAGAAACTTGTATGTAGAGAAACAAATGTGAAAATAAGATGACAAACTTCAGAACGCTTTGTTTGGGAAAGTACCGGTACTGCAAGTTGTACATAACGATCTCTTTGTCTCCCATGTGTAGGGTTGTCATGTATTGCAAGACTTGGACGTTACATCTCCAACGAGTGAGATTAAAGATATATTTGTCATTGCTGTAGAAAATATCATCAGTTAATTATTAGGCATGGTTTCACAGTGGTCTCTATTTTAGTCGTATATTCCGTCCACATAGGTAGGAGAGTGGTACGTTACAACCTTGTTTGTACACTTCTGTATTTTATCTTAGTACCTAAATTGAACACTAGGAACTATCTATGTGCCTTTACAAGTTATCTTGGTCTATGTGTTACCATGCAGTATGACGCATTTCTATACCGTAACTGGAGCTATAATACATTTAATAACTGGAGCCTTAACTCGGCTCGGTTCCTGTCTGTATAGGTCACCGTAATTTGGTGAAATTACTACCGGTACTTTAGCTTTGGAACTGGGTCGTTTGTAACTTACTAAAGTCAGAAGTAAAACATGTTAATAGTTCATTAACTGTCTGTGATACACGATGTGTGAGCGTATAGCTACAACGTAGGGTCCGCGTCCGTCCAGTAATTCATTTATCTGAGTCAATCAGCTGAATGATTCATAATAGCGCCACATATGTATATATGTCTATATAAACAAATAAAAATATATTGATATTAAAATAACTTGTTGCAGTTCATTTACACGTCGATACAATTTATAATTGCACATTTTTCCTAAATACAATGAAATTTTGAGTCTTGAGATATTCTGTTTTAAATAAATACAAACAAACTGGATGCTGTTTGACAAGATTTCACATTTATTGTGGCGAGACTCCAACAAGTCGCATCGATACCATGAGACGCCGGTGTAGATTAAGTTAATAAAACATGCACATATGTTCAATAATGTTGAAACAATCTTTAAACCATCTCAAAGCCATGAAGTGCAATCTGTCCATTCAAAGCATATACAGCACCTAACCACAGGCCCAAAACTGGAGCCAGGTGAAAAGGGGGCCATAGGACCCACCTGTGCAATTGCCAGTATAAATAAAATGATTTAAAAAAAAAAAATAAAAAAAATATCCACTCAAAGAACAGAATGCGATTTGTCGTCCCTTAACTTAACAACCCTTAAACCCGCAAATCTTACTGCATGTCCAGTAAGGTCCAGGGGAGTGGCTTGTAAGGTGACGGACAGGTGCTGTGTGTAACTAGCCCCAGTGGGGCAGTGGGAGGGGAGGTCCTACACTAAAGTAAGGTCTTTAGTGCCATGATTTTCTCCACAGATGGCAGAACTGTACAGTGACCACATCAGTAACTTACAGGTCATAGGGCCTGCCCAGGTGTGGGTCCTGGTCTGTGAGGTGTACTCAGACCTCAGCCCCCATGCTCTCTGTGCCCCAGGTATACACAAACAACACAGGGTATCTGTCAATCACACAGCCCCAACCACCCACTCAGCACATACACTTGGAATTGTATCCTATTATTCTACCAATTCAAGCGGCATCTGTACAATTCTTTTGGTATAGCTTGCTCTGGCAAACATTCATAAGTTACCTTGACCAAGTATAGAGGTGGTAAGTAGCTATATTCTAGTCAATATACAAATATGTCATCTCCCTCTGACAAACCATGGTCTGACAGGTCATTTGCATATACCCAATGTGAATGCTATTTATATGAGAGCTGGGGGTTTAAGCGATGCCAATACATTTAAAATGAAGTGGCTAAATTTGATTAAGATTAAAATAAGATTTAACATGGGAGTTCATTTCTATATTAAAGTAACAATAAAGAGTCTAGATGTTAACAAGTACAGTGCGGTCCAGATGGTTACTTTAACAGGTGACAGTCATTAAAGAGTGTCGCAGTGCTACAGCTTCCGTAAAACCTCTCTGATAAGCCACCCCCCACCCCAGTTAGGGAGAATCTATAAGCCGAATTTAAATTTCCCAAAAAGGTTGGCTTAACAGAGAGGTTTTACCGTCAATACGTTGGACGGTAATGAGACCAGTGTTTGTGGTGACTGACAGCATGCTGCCTTACAGCAACAAATGCTGACCCGTGCCTCAGCCCCAAACAAGCGGCACAAGTACTGTTAAACCTCGCGTATAAACCCAACTCGCGTATAAGCCGCACCCCGAAATTGGGCCGATCCTATAAGCCGCACCAACGATCTGAATAGGGTGGCTTTAGTACTGTACTATAGGAGCAAAAACTCGTGTATAAGCCGCACCTGGACTCTGTGCCCATCCTATAAACCGCAACAGCGATCTGATTCGCGTACTAGCCGCGGCTTATACGCAAGGTTTTACGGTAACTCGCCAGCGCTGCGTTCATTTATTATGTTGACAAAGGGCGTTTAAGCACTACACTGGCCTTGAATGGTTAAAGGGGATGGGGTTTACAGTTTAGAGTGATATAAATAAAATATGGCATATTCTCGCACTGGGGCGGCGTCATAGTATGGTACAGAATATCTAAGTATACATTTTATCATTAACAGTAATAAATAGGTTGTCTAATGGTGCTGGCGCTGGTTCAGGACACGTCGGCGTTGAGGAGTTGGTGACACGCGTACACCATGTCTTTAGGCGGCTCCTCCCCCTCGTGGTGGTAGCCGGGCGCCATGGCAACCATCTCCTCCGGCTGGGACAGCACGACCACGTTAGCGCCGGTGGAGGCCGGCAACGGGGGCTGGGTCGGGTCTGTAAGGTAGAGGGGGACATGACTGTCACATCACAAAGTTGTGTCTGGTAAAGCTGTGACACAGTAGCTTTCATTTATGAACTCAGAATCAATGAGTACAAATGTACATGATGGTAACTGAAGTAACTTCAACAAAATACAGTCATTGTGTGTGTTGATAAGTCATCATGTATGTCGATCAGTTTCAAAATGCATTTTAATCAAGCCAAGGACATACCGTATTCGATGTAAAAAGTGCACACTGCGCTTAAAAAAATATTCTAAACTAAAAATACAAAAGCTAAATTTCATTCCAATAAGCGCATACCCCCACACCCATTTTCCCCTTTTTTTTTTTACTGTTGCAGTCCTGTATTTGACCTAAAAAGCACACAATACACTTAACAAAGTATTTTATGACACATTTCTAATAGTCGATGGTTCCTCTTGGCTATAAAATTGACATAATTTGGGGGGTTTACAATCTAGAATTGGCCCAAAAAGGGGGGGGTGTGTGCTTATCATTGGATGTGCGCTTATTAGGTCGAATAGCTGTGAACCATTAGTGCAGTAGATGCCATGTAGAGTGTTGGTACTGACCGTCGTGTTGTGCCGGGTCCTGCTTTATCCTCAGGGTGTCTGGGTTGTCCTCGGCAGGCATGGTGGTAACCGTGACAACGTGGTCCGTGACAGCATTAGAGTAGATGACGGAGTCAGCCGCACTCATCTCTGTGTGAAAATACAGTAAGTTTGTTTCAATCAGTTTTATTAGTCAGTTTTTCAGATATGAGTTACTCAGGTTCACCAGGGATATCACTATCAGTAAAGTGCATAAAAGGTGTTTGGAAATCTGATATCGAAACTTTTTCTTCATTCGATTTTGTATATGGCAAAGTGGAGCAAGCAACAATTTTCTCTTCTTTACCTGGCATTCTGGTTTAATATCTGTTGGAATCACGATAATATGCCACACCTGTTTTAGTATGACTATGTCACCTCAGTATGACCTTGCCCCCTCAGTATGACCTTGCCCCCTCAGTATGACCTTGTCCCCTCAGTATGACCTTGCCCCCTCAGTATGACCTTGTCCCCTCAGTATGACCTTGCCCCCTCAGTATGACCTTGTCACCTCAGTATGACCTTGTCACCTTAGTACATCTTACCTACATAACTGCAGGATGATGACCTTGTCACCTTAGTATGACCTTGTCACCTTAGTATGACCTTGTCACCTTAGTATGACCTTGTCACCTTAGTATGACCTTGTCACCTTAGTATGACCTTGCCCCCTCAGTATGACCTTGTCACCTCAGTATGACCTTGTCACCTCAGTATGACCTTGTCACCTTAGTAGACCTTACCTCCATAACTCTGTAGTAGCTGGTTGTGCTGCAGGATGATGACCTTGTCACCTTAGTATGACCTTGTCACCTTAGTATGACCTTGTCGCCTCAGTATGACCTTGTCACCTCAGTATGACCTTGTCACCTTAGTATGACCTTGTCCCCTCAGTATGACCTTGTCACCTTAGTATGACCTTGTCACCTAAGTATGACCTTGTCACCCTAGTACACCTTACCTCCATAACTCTGCAGTAGCTGGCTGTGCTGCAGGATGATGACCTTGTCACCTCAACATGAATTTGTCACCTTAGTATGACCTTGTTACCTTAGTACACCTTACCTCCATAACTCTGTAGTAGCTGGTTATGTTGTAGGATGATGACCTTGTCACCTTAGTATGACCTTGTCACCTTAGTATGACCTTGTCACCTTAGTATGACCTTGTCCCCTTAGTACACCTTACCTCCATAACTCTGTAGTAGCTGGTTATGTTGTAGGATGATGACCTTGTCCCCGGGTAGCTTCACCATGACCTGGCTGCCCTCGGCTGTCTCCATCTCTAGCTGCGTGGCCGGCTGCTGCTGTGTCAGGTCGCTCACCGCCTGGTGCCGCTTCATGTGCACGTTACGACTCCCGCTCTGGGAGAACCGCTTCCCACACAACTCACAGATGTAGGGCTTGGTGCCTGTAAACAATGTATACACTATACACACATGTAGGGCTTAGTGCCTGAAAGAATGTATACACAAGATGTTAACAGCTGAGAGACATTTCAGGATGTTTAAGCTGAGACATTTGAGGATGTTTCAGCTAAGAGACATCTCAGGATGGCTCAGCTGAAAGATTTCTGTATGTGCTTCAGTTGATTCCGAGCAATATATTGTATAGAGGAAAAAGGCAAGTACAGTAATTCTGTCTTTACCATTAATTTAAATGGAGATGTAAATTTGTCCTACCTGTATGGACCAGCATATGTTTCCGTAGACTAGAATGTTCGGCAAACCGCCGGGAGCAACCAGCCGCATCACATGCATATGGCCGTTCCCCTGTAATTTACATCAGAATAGAACATTACAAGCTATCATTTCTTTCCAGAACTTTGCTATAGAGGAAGATGCATTAATTAAGAAATTGTTATTGAAATGTTTGTACATGAATTGAGCTTTTACAGGAGGAAGCTGAGTGGGGTCTGATACCCAAGCTGTGCCTTCAAGTATTTTGTCTTTGTCTTATATCTTACTTTGGACTGAAATTCATTATATGAAAAAATCACGAATCATCATCAACTCACCAGAATGAATGCGAGCATGGTTCTTGAGGTTCCCCTGAGTGGTGAAGCTCTTGCCACAGTTGGGTTCTGTGCAGACAAAGGGCCGCTCCCCGGTGTGAGTCCGCTGGTGTACCGTCAGCCGCTGCACCGTGTAGAAACTCGCCCCGCACCCTTCCACCTCACACTTAAACTGACGCTTACCCCTGGAGGAAAAACAAGGAACTATTACATACCTCACACTTAAACTGACGCTTACCCCTGGAGGAAAAACAAACAACTATTACATCGGTTTCAAATTCTGTATATCTTTTTGAAATTATATATTGTGTATACCCAGTACATGTTACCACTACAAAGTCATCCCTTAGATTCAAGTATCAAGATTGGAGAGTTGGCTGTCCTTACGTGTGGGTGAGCTCGTGGTACTTGAGATGGGTCGGCCAGGCGAAGGTCCTGTTACAACCCTCGTAGGAGCACTGCAGGCTCCTGTTATTGGCCCCCTGCTGGTCACCATCGCTGCAAGGAGGAAATAGGTTAATGGGGTGGGTGGGGGAAATCTTTCTAGTATCAAAATAACACCCCAAAAATCAGGGGGGGGGGGGCTATTAAGGGGAATATACTTATTAGGTTGAATGTGGTAATCATCTAAAAGGGCATAATCTTGCAGGCTTTTATGTGACTCTTCCAATGTCTCTCTCTGGAAAAGTCCTATGGCCCTTTAGGGCATACATATATATATAAGCATGAAAAGGAGACTACTACACATGCAGAATGAGGTACTCACATATGTGTTAGTTCGTGGTACTTGAGGTGTGTCTGGGAAGTGAAGGCCCGGTTACATCCCTGGTGCTGACACTGGAGGTAGGTGCCCTGTACTCCCGCTGTGTGACAGGTCGCTTGGTGCTGCTGGAACTCCTCTAACGAACGTAACGCTGCCCCACAGTCCTCCACCCCACACACGTATAGTAACTGCTGACCTGTAACAGCATCATGTATTAACTAACGAACGTAACGCCGCCCGACCCTCCTCCACCCCACACACGTACAGCAACTGCTGACCTGTAACAGCGTCATGTATTAACTAACGAACGTAACACTGCCCCGCAGTCCTCCACCCCACATACATATAGTAACTGCTGACCTGAGGTAGAAGGGAAACCACAATGTAGCATGAAGTCACCTGAAGTTTGTTGTTCTCCTAAAAGTAACCTTAAGTTTGTTCTCCCAGTAGAACCTGAGGACCTAAATTTAGCTTTGAGTCACTTGAGGTTAATTGTTCCTACAGTAAAATCTGAGAGAACCTACATGTAGAGTTGTTATCCTGGCAGAACCTGAGAACCTAAGTGAAGAGTTAAGTCACCTGAAGTTTATTTCTCTTTCAGCAAAATTTTAAAGAACTTTAATGTCGCATTGTTCTCCCAGCATAACCAGAGAGTTCCCCAAATGTAGCATCAATAACCTGAGGCTTGTTGTTCTTCCAGCAGAAGCATTACTTACCTGCAGTTTGTTGTTCCCCTAGCAGCACCTGTGTGTTGCCGTCTAGCGTCATGGTGATGGTGGTCTCTTCCCCCTGCGTGTCCTGCGCTGCCTCCCTGGCCAGCTGCTGCCCCGGGTCCTGCCCGAACACCACGTTGGCCTCGTACATGCCCTTGTCTGCGTTGTTGGCTAACATGAGGAGGGGGGTGAGGTTTGAGTGCTCCACCCTCAGGGTGTTGTCTGTAGGGGAGTACACCAGGTAGCTGGTCTCCTCCTCCACCTGCTGCTGCTGTCCCTCATCGTACCCGTTAACTATAACCAGTCTCTGTCCATCCGTGAACTCCTCCCCCAGACCCAACGCGCTCGTCTCCTCCTGCTCCCCGCAGTCCTCCACCTTCAGCTCCTCCTGTAGGACCTCCTGACCAGACTCAGACTCGGGGACAGACGCCGCCTCCTGGAGGCGCTCCTGGATCATCAGCAGCGGTAGTTGTTTGGTCGAGTCCTCGTTGAGGTCTCCGGTCTCCTCCTCCTCCCCGAGGGACTCAAGGTCTCCTGCCGCTGCCAGCTCCGCACCCCCCTCCAGGCTGAGGTTGTAGGCGGAGCTGGAGGAGTGCTCGCTGAGCGGCATGCTGTTACTGTCTAAGGCATCCATCTTGTAAGTGTCTGTACTCTGTAGTAATGTGACAGCTTGATGTGGTTACGGCTACCGGGTGGCTAGCTTGTCAGCTGCAGCACAATCTGTATGGTTTACCTGAAAGGAAAACATAAATGAATGGTATGGTGATGGGCATCACAGGTGACCCAGGGCATTTTTGTTTTGGCTTTTACTTTTACTTTTCTTTGCTTAAGAATGAAACATTTTAATGTTGTGCAAGGAGAACTGGAAAGGCATTAAAAAACCCTCCATTTAAGTTATAATCACAAATTTACAGATTCTGAGGTCATAAACGTGTTTCTGAGAAAGCACTGATATCCTTTGATATACAACATTCCTATGTAGGTGGTGCTGTGGGCAAGCAGGTGGTTGTGGGCAAGCAGGTGGCTGTGGGCAAGCAGGTGGCTTTGGGCATCAGCGCCCGGCAGACTGTAACCGCCACTTTACGTCTCCTCCAAAAAGCAAGTCGATCGGAGCGTCAACAGCGATGGCATCTCTGTTTCTGTTTCGACGTGTCGGTCAGCATGGGGGGGAGGTGAGGCGGCCGCTGTAGATGATTTTGACCGCCAAAACCGATTTTGACCCTCAATGGTTTGTTAACCAGGTTATCTTTCATCTTTCATCCCTCAGAGGAAGGGCCCTGTCATCTAGGAAGACTTTCATCCATGTAGATACCTTAATAATAGTCCGATTTAGAAGCCGTAAAAACTGGCATGTAGACCAGGATGTCATATTTCATCTCTAAGAGGGAGGGCACTGTTGCAGTACAGAAAGCGTCTCATATACCGTCTCAAAAAATCGTTCCACCTGCTTTTACTATGTAAATGTATGGGAATAGCTGTGGATTACACTCTGGGGGAGGGCACTTTTGTGGCTTTACTCCTATTCTTTCAATGCTTAAGCAAAAAACAGCAAAAAGATGAAAAGTGACCCTTTTTATTTTGCAAATTTCAGCCCCAAATATTGAACCCATCTTTTGGTACAACTATATTTGGAAAGGTATTGATTTGAAGAATTTGTTTGCAAAGTTCATATACTGTTATATGCCTCATCAGCTGCATGATATGAAGTCCAAGTGACCAAAAAATTATTTTTGGAAATCTGTTGTATAAGACCCTGCGGGCACAAGTGCCCCTGGGTCAATAAGAATATTAAAGATGCAATAAACCAGCAACCAATGACTCATGTAGCCTAGTTCATCTCCCCTCCACATTCTACCTTCTTCAAGAGGGGTCTCCACCTCCCCCAGATGATTTACTCATCCAACTCCTATTATGTGCCTCTACATGGGTACCCAACTTTTTCGCCGTGTCACCTTGCTTAGGGATTCTTTTTAAAAATATTGGTAATAATTGTGCTGCATCAGAGAGATTTTGGTCAAAATTGACCCTTGCTTAGGGAGATTTCTTAAAAGTTGATCCTTGCTCAGGGAAATGTTTTCTTAAAAGTGGATCCTTGGGCCACTCAAAAATAAAAGGGTTTCTCATCACAGCGCCCATCATAAAAATCAGGTTTGGAGAAAAACATACATTTTTTGACAATTTTTGATGAGAAAAAGTGATAAAAATGAACAAAAATTGTCATATTTGGTATCAACTTACAGCTAATAAATACAGCAATGCAGTGGTATTGGAATAACTTTCATTTTCTCCCCTTTTAAAGATCAATTAATTTTTAACCAATGAAATATGAATTTTGGTCATGAAAAACGTAAATTATCTTATCCATTATCCACCTTAATGGTCATGAGAAACCACTCTTTTTTTTTGAGTGGCCTTGCTTAGGGAAATTTTATTGGAAAAGTGATCTTGCCAGCCGGACACACATGTATGCAAAGTATACGGGACTAGCGCATCCTGGTACCTCAGGTAGTCGGGGGCTAAACGCCCAACTCCTTATCAGGCTAATCCCCTCCCCTCACACCTAGAACAATTTTAGGTGCTGATAAGAAATCCTCCCATGATGCACTGCTCTGGAGTCGGGGTGTGACCAGAATGCATTGCTCCGAGCCAAGATGGCAGCCCCCATAACTCAATGCGCTAATCCTGTATAGGCCTACTGAGTCACAGTGAGTGCCTCCCCGCTACCCCCCCCCCCCCCCCCCCGGCCCCGGATTATAATTTTGCTTCATGCAGCTTGGAACTCGGACGTGTGAGCTATGTACAGAAAATAGGGGACACCCCCTGCCCCCCCCCCGGATCCGCCCCTATTATGCCTATGCCCTGGGAGCTATAGTTTAGATAGGCACTTACCTATATATTAAGTGTTTGTGTTGTGCACTGTATCATATGCTCAATGCATAGATCTCGTTTAAAGAACTGAATCTCTTTTTTTAATTAAGTCTTTATCTCAAATTAAAGTGAAATTATGGCTGGTCAAAGATCTCAAATCAACCCAATATTTCTGCCACTTTTAGACATAGTTAAGAGTTTGTGAGTTTGTGATGACAGCAGCATTGTTCACGCTGGGAGGTGCGACTTTGGGTTGCCACCTTGGCCGGGTGTAGAGCCACACACTCCGCCGATATACCTACGGGAGGGAGGGGACATGGCACCCCTTCCCCCGGTCCACCCCCTCAGGGACATGGGGGTGCAAGGGTGTGAGGGGCGGCCTCATACTCCCCCCGCCCCCCTGGTAGGTTGGTGTGGGGTAATTACAATTTTTGCGCTACTTTTTAAACTTATTGCGCAATGGCAGGAAGAAATGACAAAGACATTTTCTCAAACAGAATTAACAGGAGAATCCGTGGAACCAATTTGTTTTAGCGTGCTCCATGTTTTTCATATAGTAAATCGCTTCTAAAGTTGTGTTTTTACTTTGATTAGGAAACAATCGTACCCCATTTACCCTGAAATTACTAAACCTTTATTAAAAATATATGCATTATAAGCGCACCCTCAATAGCTTTGTAATGATACCCTTTGTATCCAAATCCTCTAGTAAACAACCTCAGAATGAGCTTGCAAAGAAGTCATAGGTGCATATTCCTCTGTATAAAAAATATCACACTTTACACCCCTGCGGCGGTCAGACCCGCGCACGGCAGATAGGTCAGTGCCTAGTTTAGACGGTGTAAACTACAGACTACACTAGCCTAGGCCTATGCTGTCACTCACTAACTCACTGTGTTCAAGGAAGTTCCCACCGGCACCACTGTGACTGGCAGTGGCACCAATCCCGGGAGTGTAGCTACGGGAGTGAGACAGTGACACGGTGACAGTCTTTGCTTCCCTTATCTGACGTTTGGTGTTCGATCCCTCCACCAAATTCATTCTGAAATCTACTGTATAGATTCTTAGCTAAATGACAACCCATATATTGACAGTGTAAAATCAAAACAAACCCACGTTGAGCCTTGAAAGTTCCCGGGGAGAAATTATGGTCTGTCGGCCCAGGGTCGGCCATGTCCACAGTACGCGGGTTCCCGCCGTCTGCGGCACCGTACGCTGGTGTCCCGCGCCGCTACAACTCACTCAGGGACCGGCCTCCATGAAACCACCTTGACCTTCGTCGGGCGGCCCATCAAGTTCTGAGGCAGGGGGTTCTTTGGGCTTGG
Organism: Harmothoe impar; assembly: GCA_947462335.1. Classification (NCBI taxonomy): domain Eukaryota; kingdom Metazoa; phylum Annelida; class Polychaeta; order Phyllodocida; family Polynoidae; genus Harmothoe; species Harmothoe impar. The sequence continues at coordinate 616,246 of OX381704.1, forward strand.
GTTATACCAAAGACATGCAGGTACACTATCGTAATTGCTATGTGGGTATATACCCAGTTTATATCGATTTTTATCTGTATATGACCTTTTGTTTATTGACAGCATGTGACTTTCATAGTGTACCAAGGGAACATTTTATGACGACTATAAGTGATACGATACTTAACTACCAAGAAATGTCAAACCTAGATAAATTTACCTCAGTAATGAAAACTAGTGATGCTGTTGTTATAAAGGCACTTGCCAAGTTTGTAAGCAATGCATTTACGCCAAGACAGCAGGTTTAATTCAAAGTAAAAATGTACTTATATACTATTTCATGTAACTGTAAAGAGGAAGTATTCTCAGAACCCACATCTGGGTATGTATGTCATGTCTGTATTTTCTAGTACTGTAAACGTACATATTTTCGAACATGTATATTTTCGCGATTTGCCTAGAAAGTACATGTTCACGTGTACTTGAATTCGCGGATTTTGGTATGTATTTGTTAAAGGACTATATTGGATAAATATTTGCGCTGTACATATTTTCGCGATTTTGAAAATCCGCGAAAATCGCGAAAATAAGTACAGCACGAAATAACATACGTTTACAGTATGTATGACTATGAATGTGTGTATATGTGTGTGAGTGGGTGTTTTGTATACTGTATAACTGTATATTACCTTGTGTTAAAACTAGTAGATATATGTAGATATGTAGTACTTAGCTGTAGAGTAGAAACATATGCTGAATGTATGACACATAGGTCAGTAATGACCTCCTTTGTTGTGAATAAAAGATTATTATTTATTAAAATAGGGTGATGTTTGATAATTCTCTACTTTTTTTTCTTTTCCTGTCTTTTTTTTTTGGCGGGGGGAGGGGGGGGACTGATGTGGGTGGGGAGGGAGGGGGTTCATTTGTTCTTTCCTTTATTTGCTTGAAATATCGGGAATGATCAAATTATTTAACAACAGCGGGGGTAGAGTTTGAGGGTTTTAATAGTAAGTATGCAGACATCATTTTGCTCATTTCATCTGTCACTATGTTTTCAAGCCACATGGTCCATGTCGCTAGGCCTCATGTTGATTCTAAGAAATAGCCATGTCGCCGTTTCGAGTTTGGCCATTCACCCCCATGCCTGTCATAGTAGTCCATCTTAATTCCTTTTTTTTTTTTTTTTTTTTTTTTCAATTTTCGACTTTATAAAAAAAACTACCTTTTGTCCGATTGATGGCAGGTGGGATTTTTTTTAATACTATTTCGGGGAAATCCACCAATACCCCCCCCCCCCCCCCTCCTCCCCCTTGTCAGCACTTTTCAGGAAAAAGGCCTGCGAGTTCACATCATGGTGGAGGGGGTTATTTTGCCGGGGGTACGGCCTAGGTCAAGGCAAAGGCAAGAGCAATGGGGGTAGGAGAGGATCGAAGGGGAAGGAAAGGGATGACTAAAGACAACTGGAAAAGTAAGGCCACTCAAAAAAAAAAAGTGGTTTCTCATCACCAAGGTCTGAAAAATCTGATGAGGGAGGCTTTTTTTTTTTTTTTTTTACTCGGAGGCCAAAATGTATAGGATAATTTACGAGTTTATTGGTTAAGAATTAATTGATCTTTAAAAGTGGGGAAAATGTAAGTTATTTCTATACCAATGCATTGCTGGCATTATTAGCTTTAATTTGATACCAAATATGACCAATTTTGTCCATTTTTATCAGGTTTTTCATCAAAATTTGTCAAAAAAAAAAAAAGTTTTCCTCAAAACCGGATTTTTATGATGCGCGCGGTGATGAGAAACCATTTTATTTTTTTAAGTGGCCTAAGGGCAACGGGAGGGGCAGGGGTTGTCATGTCACATGACGCTTTAAAGAAATTGCAATTAATTCCCTTCAATGTTGATTCTAAGAAGTAGGTCTTGTACCATGTCGCCAGCCCTCATGTCACTTGTCTATTAATAGTATCATAAGAAATGCGGGAAGAAATGTCAGAAATGCATATGTCCTTTGTCTACTATAAGAAATATTAAAGCGTTGGGTCGTTGACTTGTCAAATTTACCCGACTGGGACTCCATAGAAGAAAGCCAAAGTGAGGGGAAGAGAATGCTTACTAGAGAGGGTAAATAGAAGTCGAAGTAGATCTAGTTGGAACTGGAAATGGCATAGTAGAGGCCCCGGGGAGGGGAGGGGGGCACTCCCTATCTTTTCTATAGTAACTATGTGTGAACATCACCTCAAATTTGATACCCTTATCACAGGAGAAAAATCAACAAAATAGCACCCTTTTCAAGGAAAATTGAGTATAGAACATACCCCAATCAAGGGAGACCAAGAAAAGTATACCCTTACCAAGAGTGGCTGAGAAAAATTATAGAAGAAACCCTCAAAAAATAGGCTTAAAATGTACCCTAATATTTCTTATGTTGACAGAAATTGAAAAAGATTTCCAGATACAAGTTTTCCCAGTCATAAGGCCTAAAAACATCCCCCTTTTCCTCCAAAATTGCCCAAAAACCACCCCTTTTCAAGGGCCCTTGCGGCTCCGTGCCTAGAGTCCAAAAATATACCCTTTCCCTTGGAATCATGTTCACACATAGTCAGTATTTAAATGCTGAGGGAGTGCCCCCCCTGGGGTAGAGGCGAATTTTAGTAAGAAATAAAACAAAATAAGTAAATCCCATAAATATATCTGAGGCCTAGTTTTTTTCCCTTCAATTTCCCACGGGTTACTTGAGCAGTACCTTGTGATTCCCACTGCTCAATTTCGACCCCCCGCCCCTCCCCCTTGATGTAGAAATTTTACTTCAGAAATCAAATGGCAATGACTTAGCCTTAGGCCCCTTAGGGTAAAATTGAGAGTAGCAAAGGCTTCCCATAACGCCCATTGAAAGTATGTCTGTCAAGTTCACCGACTTCCCCAGAAGGTATTTGTCATCCTAGGACACAGGTCATAACTCCCTCTCTGCCAGCAGGTGCCCAGTCCGGATCAAACCAGATCGGTCTGCATTCAGGCAGCTTTCAGGGGGCTGCGACAAAAACAGCTTCGATCTTGCTCTATGTGGGAGGTGTGTGCAGTTACTGCCGCAGTGGAACTTTCCATCACATGCCGCGTCAAGACATGACACACCGAGATTCCATCATCCCCACCTCTTGTAACCAAACATGTCACAACCAAACCTTTATCTTACTATCTCCCCGTCTCTGCCTGTACCCTATGTAAGCTAAACCCCAGAGGGAATCTAATCTGCGTGATTCCACACACACTGGATGTAAATACGTCCCTAGAAGTGCCCTACTGGGTCCCAGGCAGCTGGCACCATTTCCGTGGCCGCCCCACGCGGGCACCTGCACAACTAGGTCAAATAAATCCACAACTAGGTCAACCCGCTCAGCCAATCAGCGCCCGGGGCCGCCCGACGCTCATCTTAATACGGAACTTCACGAACCTTTTAATATCCGTAATTACACAATATTAATGTGTTCTAATGCGTAGAGACGCTTTATAACACGTACATAATGCAGAGTCTGGGTGGTTTTAGTGAAAATAAAGTCGATTTCGAGTAAAGTGAGAGACATTTCCAGCGGCTTTTTCCACGCGAAGATTGCCGAGGGTCCACGACATGGCGCATCTCACCAGTTCTAACCGGTTTCAAAACAAGCTTGTTTTCCTGGTATGGTGGGCTCAAACGCATCGTAGAAAGCACGGAGACAAGGTTTGTGATATTTTAACATGGTTTTCGCCTGTGATTTGAATTGTTAAGGTTGTATGAGTTGTCGAGCACCCTGTTCACCTAATCTCACGACTATTTCATGGGCGCCGCCATTTTTGTTGTGAACTTGGACCGAGCCCGGTTGTAAACAGTGGTGTGCAAAGCCGATCATTCACCCACCCAGACACCATGTGTTTTTGGCGGCAGCCTCAATCCACATTCAAATCACGCCGTGCTCGCCACCACATCATCCAGGAACATGTAATGTGGTGGACGCTATCACCAGCACACGAGAGAAATGAGTAATTAAAGATTTAGAAAGAAATAGGCGACAGGGTCTGACATATTTTCAGTTTGATCAGATCATAATAAGATTTGAGGGACTCCATTGATTGAAGAAAGGGTTGTCGTCTCACACACGTTATTCAACAACAACATTGCTGTGTCACTGTCATTCTGATGCTGTTAAAACCAATGGAAATGGTCTATTTTTTTGGGGGGGATGTAAAATTCAAAAAAGTTAAATATGTTCCTGGGTGTGGTGGTATCAAAAAAAAAAAATTGAGGGGGGGGGGAATTTCAGATTTTAGAGGGAGTGCAGAATTTACCCCTTTTCAGCATAGAAAAGCCAACAGGCATGAGAAGAAAAGCGCACATTTTTTGATCCGTCATGGCTGATCCCCCGCTCACCCCCATTCAGAAATTGATTACTTCAAGCTAAACCCTGTGTGTTGGATATAACCATACGTAGCAAAAATTCTCACATGTAAGCGGCATCTCCATCTTTGACATCCTATAAGTACAAACGGGTCTGAAGATTGCTAAACTGGTCTAAAAACCTTTGTATAAACTGTACCCAACATAGGCAAATTTAAGCGATTTGATTTGCATACAACGCTCAGGTGCGGACCCAGGTATTTGAAACGGGGAGTGGGGGGGTCCACCAAACACCAAAGTACAAAGTGACGCGCCGCAACTCGCGGCAGATTAAATTATCATTAAAAAATCTTTAAAAAGATCAAAAAGGGGGGGTCCGGACCCCCAGAATTCAAGGTGATATTACAATATGGTCGGTTGCTTTAAATGTAAACCCTTCTGGCACCACCACCCCATCACCCCACAGAACAGTGGTCATTGAAAAGCTCAGCTGGCTCCTAACCTTACCATAACCTCCCCAAGGTGTCAGGTGTGGGCTGGAGGCATAAAGGTGTTTATAGACAACACCTTGATTGCACTCTTCCTGGATTCCCACACCCCCACACCACCCCCCACTCCACACCACCCATGCTAAACAGGCAGAGCCAATACAGAGAGAGCGTGAAGTAAATAGCTGACAGCACACCAAATATAGTTACAACTGTCCAGTAGTATTCAGTCTAGGCACCGACTGTCACACTACTAGGGGGAGCCACTACTGCCCGCTTTATATGTTAGGCCACACCAAAACCTCAAAAAAAGGTTTGAGGTTTATTGGTGTATTTTAACAATTTCTTGTCAAATAGATTATTGGGTTAAAAGATGCATTTTCAATTTTTGAAATTGCCAATTTTTGAAATTGCCAAACTTCAGTAACGCCAAAGGAAACCATTGGAAAAATTAATCGAGGGCAATTAATAGACAAACTGTTCTGTTTTGGTGTGGCCTTGAGAACAATTGGACGTCAGCCATTCCTACTACTGAGACTTACCCAGTACGTTACTGTCTGCGTACGACTTTGGCAAAGCTGTACTTACAAGAAGAATATTGGAGCCATGCCAAGAGAGGTTGTGTTTATTGTTTAAGAGTATTTTACTAGGGACAATCATGCTCCTACTCCTTAGAGGTCATTGTACGGTAGACAAAAAATGTAGATATAAGCATAATTAACAAAGAGTCAAAATAACCAAGTTCACCAGGTTCAGACTTGTTGCCTCCAAAGTTTTTAGACCCAGGACTTGCCAAAGTATAAAAAGTTGGATTCCTCAGCCAATGTCTTATAGATTGCTGACATTTCCATTTCACCTCTGGTAACATCCCTTCTGGGCCTGCACATTACTGATTAGATAGTGGGATAGGGTGATGCCATATGGTTATGATGAAATGCCTGGTTTTATAGAGCGCAGTCTTGTATAAAGGCCAGGTCTATATTATGGGTCTCCAAACTTTCTTAAGCAATAAAGCAAGACCTTGAATAAGCGTCTTGTCTTGTTGTATAAGGGCTGGGACTAACATCCCCGCCAAATTGAAGAGTGGTTGGGTGCATTGTTGCTTTTAAAAACAAGCGAGGTTGGGATGTTTTGTTCATACCTTATAACAATTGATTGGCAGCTTTGTGACCTTGGGAATCTCCCTGACTTTGATAAAGATAGCAATAGGTCAGCAAGTTGGAAGAGAAACACTGAAATAGTGTCTATAGAGAGTATCTGTGTGTGCTATTGAACATTGGCTATATGTGGGGGTGCATTGTCTGAGTGACTCTTTGCCTCACACTAGCCCGCAGCATATTTCACAACTGTGATGACAATAACAGCATGTCACACCTGTACAGGTGTTGTATGCGGCATGTCACACTGTACAGGTGTTTTGTGCAGCATGTCACACCTGTATGGGTGTTGTGTGTGGCATGTCACACCTGTACGGGTGTTGTGTGCAGCATGTCACACCTGTATGGGTGTTGTGTGTGGCATGTCACACCTGTATGGGTGTTGTATGCGGCATATCACACTGTACAGGTGTTGTGTGCACCATGTCACACCTGTACAGGTGTTGTGTGTGGCATGTCACACCTGTACGGGTGTTGTGTGCAAGATTTCACACCTGTACAGGTGTTGTGTGTGGCATGTCACACCCGTACGGGTGTTGTGTGCTGCATGTCACACCCGTACGGGTGTTGTGTGTGGCATGTCACACCCGTACAGGTGTTGTGTGCACCATGTCACACCTGTACGGGTGTCATGTGCGGCATGTGACACCTGTACGGGTGTCGTGTGCACCATGTCACACCTGTACAGGTGTTGTGTGCTGCATGTCACACCCGTACGGGTGTCGTGTGCACCATGTCACACCTGTACGGGTGTTGTGTGTGGCATATCACACCTGTACGGGTGTCGTGTGTGGCATATCACACCTGTACGGGTGTCGTGTGCGACATGTCACACCTGTATGGGTGTTTTGTGCGGCATGTCACACCTGTACGGGTGTTTTGTGCGGCATGTCACACCTGTACGGGTGTCGTGTGCGGCATGTCACACCTGTACGGGTGTTGTGTGCTGCATGTCACACCTGTACGGGTGTTGTGTGTGGCATGTCACACCTGTCCAGGTGTTGTGTGTGGCATGTCACACCTGTACGGGTGTTGTGTGCAGCATGTCACACCTGTATGGGTGTTGTGTGTGGCATGTCACACCTGTATGGGTGTTGTATGCGGCATATCACACTGTACAGGTGTTGTGTGCACCATGTCACACCTGTACAGGTGTTGTGTGTGGCATGTCACACCTGTACGGGTGTTGTGTGCAAGATTTCACACCTGTACAGGTGTTGTGTGTGGCATGTCACACCCGTACGGGTGTTGTGTGCTGCATGTCACACCCGTACGGGTGTTGTGTGTGGCATGTCACACCCGTACAGGTGTTGTGTGCACCATGTCACACCTGTACGGGTGTCATGTGCGGCATGTGACACCTGTACGGGTGTCGTGTGCACCATGTCACACCTGTACAGGTGTTGTGTGCTGCATGTCACACCCGTACGGGTGTCGTGTGCACCATGTCACACCTGTACGGGTGTTGTGTGTGGCATATCACACCTGTACGGGTGTCGTGTGTGGCATATCACACCTGTACGGGTGTCGTGTGCGACATGTCACACCTGTATGGGTGTTTTGTGCGGCATGTCACACCTGTACGGGTGTTTTGTGCGGCATGTCACACCTGTACGGGTGTCGTGTGCGGCATGTCACACCTGTACGGGTGTTGTGTGCTGCATGTCACACCTGTACGGGTGTTGTGTGTGGCATGTCACACCTGTCCAGGTGTTGTGTGCATGTCACACCCGTACGGGTGTCGTGTGCACCATGTCACACCTGTACGGGTGTTGTGTGTGGCATGTTATACCTGTACGGGTGTGTGTGCGGCATGTCACACCTGTACAGGTGTTGTGTGCCACATGTCACACCTGTATGGGTGTCGTGTGCGGCATGTCGCACCTGTACGGGTGTTGTGTGCGGCATATCACACCTGTACGGGTGTCGTGTGCGGCATGTCACACCTGTACGGGTGTTTTGTGCGGCATGTCACACCTACGGGTGTTGTGTGCGGCATGTCACACCTGTACGGGTGTTGTGTGCACCATGTCACACCTGTACAGGTGTTGTGTGCACCATGTCACACCTGTACAGGTGTTGTGTGCACCATGTCACACCTGTAGGCGTGTCGTGTGCACCATGTCACACCTGTACGGGTGTTGTGTGCAGCATGTCACACCTGTACGGGTGTTGTGTGCACCATGTCACACCTGTACAGGTGTTGTGTGTGGCATCTCACACCTGTACAGGTGTTATGTGCAGCATGTCACACCTGTACGGGTGTTATGTGTGGCATGTCACACCTGTATGGGTGTTGTGTGTGGCCTGTATGGGTGTTGTGTGCAGCATGTCACACCTGTACAGGTGTCGTGTGCGGCCTGTCACACCTGTACAGGTGTTGTATACGACAGGTCACACCTGTACAGGTGTTGTATGCGACATGTCACACCTGTACAGGTGTTGTATGCGACATGTCACACCTGTACGGGTGTCGTGTGCGGCATGTCACACCTGTACGGGTGTTGTATGCGACATGTCACACCTGTACAGGTGTTGTATGCGGCATGTCACACCTGTACGGGTGTTATGTGTGGCATGTCACACCTGTATGGGTGTTGTATGCGACATGTCACACCTGTACGGGTGTCGTGTGCGGCATACATGGTTCATTGAGATCTTATAAATGCTCAGAGCATAGCATCAGAGATGCCACTTTTGCAGGAATTCCTACAATTTTGCTGGGACTTCTGTATTGAATTCCTACAGAAAATGTTTGGACTTCCTACTTTTTGTTGACAAGGGAGTGGCATCTCTGTATTATTAACCGTAACACTAATACGCTCTACTGATTCTCACCATGTTGCTTTCCGTTACAGAGATACATCGCAGCCCCCTAACAGCGCCTGTCACCAAGGCTTATGCCACCACTACCCGTCACCATGACTACCCTAGCGGAGCAGGCCAGTAAGCTGCTCGACTTTAACCAGAAGTTAGACATCAACCTTCTGGACAACATCGTAGGATGTATGTACTCATCAGAGGGACAGCAGGTGAGCAACAAACCTACTTTAACTTTAACATGTTAAGGGCCTGTTACACTGGCGGCACTTGCAGCGCGGCATCTGCCGCAACTACTTGCCGCAGGAAAGCTAACACTGGTAGCTTGCGGCAAGTTGCAGCAAGTTTTTACCCTGTTACACTAGCTGCATCTGCCGCACAGGACGTTCTGCGGCAGATGCAGTGCGGCAGATGCCGCCAGTGTAACAGGCCCTTTATCATGGTATACATTTACACCGAAAAAAGTTTGAAGGAATTTTTATTGTCAATAGATTTTGACAAAAGTTCTTGGAGAAACCAAAACCAAAATAATTAATTGGTTTATCTGCGAAAGTCAATAGAAGAAAGAAGTAAAATCTAAAAAATTCTCAATTTTAATATTTTTCAAAAAAAAAGAAAAATTTCCATTTGCGAATATAGGCTAAGCGAAATCCATTGACCAACTTTTATTTTTTGGTCTATATTCCTTTTTTGTCTTTGTGATGAATATGACTATAATTTCCTGTTGTGGCCCTTATTACAGTCTTTGTGATGAATACGACTATAACTCCCCCTTATATGGCCTTATTACAGCAGCGTATGGCACAGGAGGTGCTGACCACCCTGAAGGAGCACCCAGACGCCTGGACCCGGGTCGACACCATCCTGGAGTACTCCCAGAACCAGCAGACCAAGTACTACGCCTTACAGATCCTGGAGACGGTCATCAAGACCCGCTGGAAGGTGCTCCCACGCACTCAGTGTGAAGGTACGCTGCCCTGTTACTGTTCTCTTCATGAACTTGTAGACAGTGTAGAATAATACCCTGGGGCAAAAAAGAAATCTGTTTCGGTATCCCACCAAGCACCCCGGTTGTTTGGACCAACCTGACATTTTTTTACTTTTAAATATTTTTTTTAAATTTTTGTTTTATTTTTGAAAAAAAAGAAGTTTTTTATTGTGAAAACTTTGTGGAAAAAAGAATGTTGGACCCAATGTCTTTTGTGGTATCACACCACTCACAGTGAACTTGTTTCGCTCTAATGTAATCAAGTTGTGTATCTCATTTCGATAAAGAGTCTACCGTAAAACCTCGCGTATAAGCCTAACTCGCGTATTAGCCGCACCCCTAACTTTGGGAAATCCTATAAGCCTAATCGGAATGTAGTGTTGGGACTTTGTGCCTCGTCCACCGAACCCTAATTGGCTATCTGAAAATTGTTAATTTAATACTGTACTATACTTATAAAAACTCTCGTATAAGCCGCACCCCATATAGGCATGTTTGGTATCAAAAGAAAGCTGGCTCTGATTCGCGTACAAGCCGCGGCTTCTACGCGAGGTTTTACGGTACATCTAAAACAACTATTTGTGAGTGTATTTTGACTCTTGGTGTAACGTGGCTGTTCCAGGTATCAAGAAGTACATCGTGGGACTCATCATCAAGACGTCGTCTGAGGCCGATGCCTTGGACAAGGAGAAGGTCTATCTCAGTAAACTCAACATGATCCTCGTACAGGTGAGTTGAAGTTTTAAGGCCACACCAAAAAAAAAGTTGGTCAATGGATTTCACTTTTCAAAAAATTGTGCGAGCGAGCGAAATTTTTATTTTTATTTTTTCAGAATATTATTTTTTTCAATGGATTTTGTCTGTGGAAAAGTGGAGCGAGCGACAATTTTTTTTTTTTTAAACCCAGCCTCCAACATTATTTCTAATGGGACTCCTCTAACATCAAAATTTATTAGTTGATATGGGGGAATTACTGGAAGAAAAACTTTGAAAAAAACAACTTTTTTTTTTTGGTCTGGCCTAAGCAGCATTTGTACCTGTCTTCCGGTTGGATCTGGTTGCCTCCTGTTCCCTAGACTATACCTCATCTGTGAATTACTGTAAATTCCTGCCTACTGCCTGCATTCCGCATATTACCCGCACCCCCAACTCAGGAAAATACTGTAACCCATTCCTGGATCTGAGAATGTATATTTTAGTAATGTTCTTTAGTAATAAAAAGTCTTCTCTAACCCGCACCCTTTGTTGGTATCAGCGTAAAGCTGAGTTTGGTTCGCGTACAATGCGGGGGTGGTATGGGGGAATTTACGGTAGTTTATAGATCTTCCACATCCCGCTTTCAAGAACTGCTTTACACGGCTTTAATACGAATACTTCTGTTGCAGATCCTGAAGTACGAGTGGCCCCGGAACTGGCCGTCATTCATCAGCGACATTGTGGGCGCCAGTAAAACTAACGAGTCCCTGTGTCAAAATAACATGACCATCCTTAAACTACTTAGGTAAGTCCAAGTCGTGAACACAAGTCTGTACCGTATTGAACGTAATAAGGCCCCCCCTCCCCCCACTTTGGGAGGTTTCTGGACTCTGGGGTCTGATCATGGCGCCATTAGTAATGTACATGTAGTTAAACAACAACAGGGAAAGCGGGAGCGTACCCAAGGATGCATTTCGTTTGCTCACTCTCCATCCTACTCTCTGCCTTCAACTGTAGGAATCAACAAACCTAACATCTGCTAGGAGAATGGTGTTTTACGCCAATACGACCCTATTTGCGATATGCTAAGGTATTCCCACCATGCAGTATAGTAGGTTAGACGAACGCTGTCTCCACGATTTTCCCGCGCCAATATCACCGGCAGCGAAGCTGCTGGTATACTTCTAAAAACACTTGTATAATTTGCATCCTATATAGGCATGTTTGGTATCAAGTTAAAGCTGGCTCTGATTTACGTAGAGACTGAGGCTTAGACACGAGACTTAATGTTAGGCTGTATGTGAATAACTGTTACAGGAACTAACTGACATGTTTTATTGCCCCACAGTGAGGAAGTGTTTGACTTCTCGAGTGGCCAGATGACACAAGCCAAGGCCAAGCACCTCAAAGACTCCATGTGTAGCGAGTTCTCACAGATCTTCCAGCTCTGTGAATTTGTCATGGTAAGGACGCCTTATGTTGTTAATTATAATGCTTTACCGTTACTGGTGTAGTCTGTTTTCACTCGGTAACGCGACCATGCCAAATACAAATGTCGCTATGGAATTTCCTGATTAGAAATTTATTTGAAGAAAAATGCAAGAATATTTTTACGAGTACTTAAGGAAATGTAGATGAAACTTCTTTTCAAAGACGACTTTACTTGCACGAGGATTGTTGCTTCAAATCTATCAAGATATCCCAGAAATTGATATATTTGTTATTAGCAGTTTTGGATTCGCATGACTCAAATTTACTCATGGTTTGCATTTGCAATTATCTACCTTTAAATGAAGGAAGTCGGTAAACATTTTTTTAGCTTTGGGATTGACGCGGAAAACCTAGTTGTCTAGTTTGGTATTGAGGTTGGGGGAGGGTGAGATGAAACCTGCGTGGACGAGCATTGTAATACATACTTGGTACAGGGAAGCTTGGTCGTGATTCTATAGAGCTCTCAAGTCTATAGGAGAGTATAAGATAACAGTTTGTTTCACATTGGTACTAACAAAATACAAATATTGCATCTAGCAGGGATAGACACTTGGTCCTGGTCCGACCCAGCAATCTGTGGGTCCCACTACTGTGAACATATTTTCTTCAAAGTATATATTTTTCATGAAGAAGGCAAAAAAGACTACCGGTAATTGTTGGGTATTTGTTGCATACAAAAAAATTGTACGAAAAGAAAGTACGACCACGGTACTCCCTTCGTTGCAAGCTGAGAATTATAACACCGTAGACGCCATTCAGAACGTGCCACCCGGACCGGTACCGAGGTTATGTTGTGTGGGGGCCGCTGAAAGTGTCCATCCCTGTTGGAGCGTATTCACATTAACGTAAAATTCATGAATCAGAACTTTCTTCAATTTGCGTCTTTTGTGATTTTCAGATTAAAGCTCTTGGGTAAATGGAGCCATGTTGATTAGGGGAGAATGTTGCCACTCTACAACCTCAGGGTGCCACAAGGGGTCCACAAGGGGATACCTGTCTAAATTAAAGCTGTCATTTGGCAACAAATTCTGCAGGGAAGAAACAATCTTTTGACCATGGCCATTGACAACGAAAATCTATCCACAAATTGCAAGCAAAAGAAAACACGGATGTTCTGAGTATTTCAGTTGAAAAATGCTCAAAATAGCAAAACTTCCAATTTGGAGGAATTATCAATATTGCATTTTATTGCAATTTAAAATTTGACGGAAAGAAAATTATTCAATTTGATAGAAAGAAAATAGTACAATTTTATGGGAAATAGTACAATTTTACAGAAAAATGAAGTGGTAGAATCTGATGGAATTTGATCGGGTTATCGGGTAGTTGTGGCTAGTGGCGCCCCCTGGTGTTGAGTGGTGACCTTGCCCCCGGTTGTTGGCGTTCTGCCCGGGTCCCTCTGGCACGCCCGCCCAAGTGTAAGAACTCATTTACACGATTCTTGGACATCATAGCACTTACCATAAAGACACTCAGTCAACCCCTTTGTGTAATTAAAAAGGGCCAACTGTGTCACATTTTCACCAAAGTTATAGATCGTCTGAATAACCTTATATCCAGTAGCAACTTAATCATTACTCACTTGTCATACTTCACAATCAGTATATCATCTCCATATCATGTATGATAGTAAGGTGCATCATCAGTAACCATGGTTACTAGTAATGTGTTCATCATGTATACATCACCAATCATGTAGCTACTTATCATTGCGCCTCTAACCCTGTTAAACTAAATAAGACAAGCCCCGCACACTTACCCTACTGGTGGCTGGTCCTTGTTACCCTTTCAGGGCGGCATGATGCGCCTTGGTCATTTGTTGTCATGATACACGAACGTAGAAGCATGTTAGTGCATCATGCCGCTCTTCAGCCTCGTCGGGTCGTTATGATGCATGCGGCAAGTTACCCACTGCCTTTATGCATCATGCCAAATGCCAGCATGCCAGTGCTGCTTTCAGGCATCATGACGAGCCTATGGGGCTGATACACTCCCGAAAGGTCGCCATGATGCACCAATGCAGCACCAGCGAATTACTCGACCGGGTCTGCATTCGTGCATCATGACAACAAATGTCATCTTTTAGCGCCATGCTGTCCTTACAGGGTTCCCTGGGCCTAAATAAAAAAAAAGTTGTGTTCCGGTATCCTGGCCGACCATACGTTTTTTGGGCCTACCCTAATTTTTTTGACATTTTTTTAATTTTTGAGGAAATTTATGACATTTTTGGCGTTTTTACTACTAAAAATGACATTATTGACAAAAAAAAAAATTGTAAAAAAAAAATCCGACCTACCGACCCCGTTTATTTTTGGCCATGTTACCGGAACACAACTTTTTTTTTTAGGCCCTAACACAGTCCACCCCTGGCATGCTTCACCCCTGACCCTGTACCTTTACCCCTGACCCTGTACCTTTACCCCTGACCCTGTCCCCATGTACCCTGCCCCGTTATAACACGACTGTACGGTCTCGTTGTGTAGGACAACTCGCAGAACGCCCCGCTGGTGGGTGCCACGCTGGACACACTGCTGCGTTTCCTGAACTGGATCCCGCTGGGCTACATCTTTGAGACCAAGCTCATCACCACCCTCATCTACAAGTTCCTCAACGTGCCCATGTTCAGGAACGTCACCCTCAAGTGTCTCACCGAGATCGGTAAGTACCCCCCGCAGTCTGTAACCGAGACCCGGTAAGGCCGTTTTATTTTGATAACTTGGATTACGGATCCACCGCCGAGATTTTTTGTTCTTTTTACCTTTCCCCTCCGAGATTTTTTGAGAATTTTACCAAAAAAAAAAAAAAGTACAGATTGGGGATAATTCTCAATATATCTTCACTAGATTGCCCAGAAATGAGATTTTTCAAGCCTTTTTTTTTTTTTTTTGCCTCTGCCCTTCGGGAAATTTTGTGATCTGGTGCCCCCCGTAGGACAGCTTTTTATTAATTTTTTTGCCTCTGCCCTTCCAAAAATTTGGAGCCAAAAGCCCGTAATCCAAGTTATCAAAAAAAGGTGGCCTAAGGACGGCCTGATGCCTGAAAGGGTTAACGTGTCTTTGTTGTAAGAGGTGGAAATGGGACGGCTTGTTTGATGTAATACGCAGGGAGAATTGTGTAATTTGTGAGAATTGTCTGATTTCTTTCACCGTTGTGGTCTAAAGTTTATAAATCTAGTTGAACCAACGTTCCAACAAAATGAAGCTAAGTAGATTTAAGACGGCCTTTATCTTGTGTCTACTAGCCAACACTCTCAACGAGCTGCTGACTGAAGTCGGTAAGTGGGAGGCGGTAAAGGCGTTACATGGGGCCTCATCAGTTTGATAGTTGTAAAGTGAGCAAGACTCATTAGGAAAGACTTTTGGGTGCGGGGAAAGGATTAGTTAAAGATATAAGTTAGGTATGGCCCTTTTGTCAAGCCGTTTCATTTTCTGACGTTTGCCACCCCTCGTTCAATAGACAAGAGTTTGTCCCGTTTAAGACGTTTTACAGTTGTGGGATGCTTTACAAGTTGACTACAGTTACTGCCAAGAACACCCTGCTTCACACACCATGTTCTGTCCTCTCTCCTTTCCTGCCAAGGCTATTTTGACGACATTTACCAGGAAAAATAGAATATCTGAAAGCAATATAAGTAGATAATTCATCAACTTAAGAGTCCACCTGACATCACATTAATGAGTAGTATTTTAGCCTCCTCTGTACTTGTTTGTATATCCCCAAGCTCAGCACATTGCGTCATTTGTTCAGGTGTAGTTCATGTCACAGGTCACACCCCTCTGACAAACTCGTCCCACAGTAAACACTTGTCTTTACCGCTGTCTTGTCTTGTTACAGCTGGCGTGCAGGTCACGCAGTACGATGAACAGTTTGTGCAGCTCTTCTCACTCGCCATGACGCAGCTTAAAGGGGTAAGTACAAAGTCTGCTATCTTACTGTAAAAGCCAGACCCATGCAGGCAACATGTAAAATAAATATCCTGCAGTTAAAAGAGGTTTAGAAAAGCTTGGCATTTATCAGACCCTAAAAAAACTATTTTAAGACGACCTCACCATTAAAACGACCCACTTGTATGAGAAAAAAAGAGGTTTTCTCTTTAATCCTATATAAGAAAATTTCATCTTTTAGACGACCCCTAAGTTAGGGAAATGGAATTCTCTGTCGCCGCGGCAAAGTATTTTGCTGCTGCACACTGGGGGCACCCATGTCCCCTAACAAAAACATTGCCACTAGGCTCCGGAGAACTTAGGTTCCCCATCACTTCTTACTTTATAAGAAGCTCGGGGAACCGAGTATCCCAAAATAAGGCCATCTAAGAGGAGAGGTTTTACGCTAGTACAAATGAGTTGTAACATTCCTAACGTGAAACTAATGTTATGCTGGGTGTGTTTCAGATGTTGCCGTTGACGACGGTGATTAAGGAGGCGTACAAACAGGGCCGTGATGACGAGCAGAACTTCATCCAGAACCTGGCCCTGTTCCTGTGTACCTACCTCAAGGAGCACTCGCAGCTCATCGAGAAGAAACCAGACATGTCAGAGACTCTCATGGAGGTGAGGACCACTAAACCAACCTTTTATAATGTGACATTTAGTCATTGTAGTCTTAGATTGAGGCCAATATTTGGTCAATGATTCTTTCAGAGGTAGTGAAAAACATATCAATAAGACAAAACTAGCTCTGTCAGCTCCGACCTCTGGCAGCTCCGACCACTGTAATGTGGTAGCTTTACTTGACCGCTGTCAGCCCTGACCTCTGTCGGCACTGACCTCTGTCACATCTGACCGCTGTCAGCTCTGACCTCTATCAGGACTGACCTCTGTCACGTCTGACCTCTATGACCTATGACCTCTGTCAGCTCTGACCTCTCTGACCTCTGTCAGCTCTGACCTCTATGACCTCTGACCCCTGTCAGCTCTGACCTCTTTGACCTCTGGAAGCCCTGGCCTCTCTGACCTGTGTAGCGTGGTAGCTTTACTTGACCTCTGTCAGCTCTGACCTCTGTCACATCTGACCTGTGTCACGTCTGACTACTGTCCCATCCGACCTCTGACCTCTCTGACCTCTGTAGTGTAGCTTTATTGACCCTGATTGTTACCAGCTTGAACCTCTGTTCCAGGCGCTGCACTACCTGATCCTCATCTCGGAGGTGGAGGAGACGGAGATCTTTAAGATCTGCCTGGAGTACTGGTACACGCTGGCTGCCGAGCTGTACCGCGAGTCTCCCTTCACATCCACCTCCCCCCTCATCATCGGTAAGATCACCGCCGACATGCCCGTACGCAGACAGCTCTACAACCCCGTCCTGTCCAAGGTAAGCACACACCATCTTAACAATACTCAGGGTCAACGCGAGATGGGCATGTAAGCCATAACATAGTCTGGGCCCTCGTTAAGGCCAACTAGCTTAAATGTAAGACATAATAATGGTAAGCTTTTATGTCAGTATGTTACTGGTTGTAACCCTGGCTCACTAAAATGATCTCAATTGCCCTCGATATAAAACTGTAGTACTCTCGTACTGTTTCTTATTCTTTTCTCAACAACCGAGCCTGAAATATGTTAACTTGATGTGTTTCCTTTCCCAGGTGCGGCGAGTGATGATTTCCCGGATGGCCAAACCTGAAGAGGTTCTGGTGGTGGAGAACGAGCAGGGAGAAGTGGTGCGGGAATTCATGAAGGACACAGACTCCATCAACATGTACAAGAACATGAGGGAGACATTAGGTACGTAGAGTTTACTACTGTAAATTCTCAAATAGGATCCGCATCTGGACATCTACACATAGTACACATGAATCTATAATAGGACAAGTATTTCTCAAGTAATAGAGTGAGATGAGATTGTTCATGACGTGTGTAGTAACGAGTGTGTCTTTGTTTCAGTGTACCTGACCCATCTGGACTACGCCGACACAGAGAACATCATGACAGAAAAACTACACAACCAGGTCAGCGGCACCGAGTGGTCCTGGAAGAACCTCAACACGGTGAGTAAATCCTGCCTCACACCTCTCAGTAACCTGCCTCACTACAGCATTAAACTAGGCTGGTCTTGTGTCTAACCATGACATGACCCAATACTGTCAGTACAGTGTGGTCTTCACTGCCTCACACCTCTCAGTAACCTGCCACAAAAGCAGTAGAATGCTGTGTGTGTATCCAGGGACGGGGGTTCAGGGTGCAATTAATTGTAATGTCAATGTAATTAAGAGTAGAGGTCCTTGACACCCACCCAAAATCCTATGTTGAAATGCATCATGTGTCAGAACAGTGTTCTGCTGGCTACCAAGTCACATTGGAATCGAAGGAAATGAGGAAGCAGATGAAGCTGCAAAGAGGGCTCTGAGTCTGAGACCTCGCCTAACTCCCATTCCATACACTGACCTGTTACCATCCATAGATAGTCACATGAAAGCAAAATGGCAAGCTGCATGGAACAAAGAAAAGGGTCATAATACCATGTACTTGGTTCAGCCAAAACTGAAAGGAGTGACAATGAGGAAAAAGCTAAAACGAGCAGAACAAGTGAGATCAAACCGTCTAAGGATCGGTCACACTAAACTGACACACGAGTACAGACTGAATGGGGAATATGAACCAAGATGTCAAGACTGCAGTACCCGTCTGACAGTGGAGCATCTTCTACTCCACTGTAGAAGGACTGCAGAAAGTAGAAGAAAACATCTTGCAGACACAACATCTATGTACAGTGTTTTCAACACCACTAATGACGAAAATGTATTAAAATTCTTAAAGGAAACCCAACTATGGGACAAAATATGAAATGGAAAATTAAAAAATAAGTAAAATAAAAAATACAAAAAAAATACAAAAAATACAAAAATGAAAAAAAAAATGGGGGAGACTAGTTTGGTGAGTTGGGATGTATCACTCCAGACTGATGGCACACAGTTTGTATTAGCTTGGAGTTTTCATTGCTTCCCGACTATACCTATGGCTGCTCTTTCCCATGCTGTGGTAGACTTACAGCATAACAAAGGCCTGTCCCTCTCACACCATGTCTATGTGGTGTCGGAGGTTAAAGAACCCTTGCTTCGGTAAATGTGTAGGAGCGGGATTTCTATCTTTTGGCTCATCTCATAGATTCGATCATCCTGGATACGATCATCGGAGGTAGGCCTTCGGCCTACCTTCTCACTTGTGAAAAACTGAAACTTGAGTAAGTCTCACCTGCATAGTCAGTGGGACGTTAAACTACACAAACAAAACAAAAGTACAACAAAAATCGATGAGAAATTGTAAAATCTATGAACAACAAGATGGCTGCACTCAATATCTTCACCAAGATACATGTGTATCTTTACTGAAATAAATTTGATTTGTCTGGCTTTTACTGGACATTGATAACGTTGTAAACAGCGCATCAAGTATCTTATGTGAGAAATAAAGGTTAAATTTGTTTTAAAAAAAAACACAGTTGTGCTGGGCGATTGGCTCCATCAGCGGTGCGATGCATGAGGAGGATGGTTCCTGTTCTAACTTTGTATTGCTCCTGTTATAACGTACATGGTTTATGTCTGTAGTTGTGTTATATCTATAACCTTGTGTTTGTCCTATAGCTGTGCTGGGCGATTGGCTCCATCAGCGGTGCGATGCATGAGGAGGATGGTTCCTGTTCTAACCTTGTATTGCTCCTGTTATAACGTACACTGTTTGTGTCTGTAGTTGTGTTATAACGTACATTATTTGTCCTGTAGTTGTGCTGGGCGATCGGCTCCATCAGCGGTGCGATGCATGAGGAGGATGGTTCCTGTTCTAACCTTGTATTGCTCCTGTTATAACGTACATGGTTTATGTCTGTAGTTGTGTTATATCTATAACCTTGTGTTTGTCCTATAGCTGTGCTGGGCGATTGGCTCCATCAGCGGTGCGATGCATGAGGAAGACGAGAAGCGGTTCCTGGTGATCGTGATAAAGGACCTGCTGGGTTTGTGTGAACAGAAGAGAGGCAAGGACAACAAGGCCATCATAGCCTCCAACATCATGTACGTGGTCGGGCAGTACCCCTCCTTCCTCAAGCAGCACTGGAAGTTCATGAAGACCGTCGTCAACAAACTCTTTGAGTTCATGCACGGTGAGTCCCGCTGTGTTTGATATACTACTGTACCATAAATGCTCGTTTAAGAGCAGGTATAGAAACCCATGAAACTCTAAATCTCTGTTAAAGGCCTTTTATAAATGCAGGTCCCTGAATTAGTGCAGTAGCTAAGGCCACTCAAAAAAATAAACTGGTTTCTCATCACCGCGCGCATCATGAAAATCGTGATTTGGGGAAAACTTTTTTTTTTTTAAAGATTTTTAATGAATTTTATGCCAAAAATTACACAAACAATAGCATATTTGGTATCAAATTAAAGCTCGAGTGTCAGTTATGTAGTGAGCTAGGAAAAACTTACAATATGACAGCTTTTGTGGATCACTAAACTCTTAACTACTAAAATGAGAAAATCATTTAAAAAAAGTCTTAATTTTCTTATACATTTTAGCCCTCAGTAAAAAAAAAAAAAAGATAAATAAAAAACGCCCTCGTCATATTTTTCAGTGCTTGGTGATGAGAAGCCATCTTTTTTTTTGAGTGGCCTAACTAGGATAAGCGCAGGGGCACTATTAATGGGCATTTACGGTACTGTTTTAGCTCACGTCCTCCAATTAGGGCAGGTCTGCTCAGAGGAGAGTAACTAAATAACCTTAACCACTATGAATTGATCTCAGATCTCAGGTCCTGTTCACTGCAGGGCTTTTGTAGGAATTGAAATCTTAAAACTGGGCATAATTGTAGTCTTTCGTAATAAAGCCAAAGTTTTCTACATGCCCCATCTTTGAAACTTTGGGTTAAAATCTTTAAAAAACTAAAACTATATAAAACTATAAACTCTACAAAAGTTGAGTCGCTGGTGCTGAATGTTGCCCTGTTTACCCCTAACAGAGACACACGACGGGGTGCAGGACATGGCATGCGACACCTTCATCAAGATCGCACAGAAGTGTCGCCGGCACTTTGTCACCATCCAGGTCGGGGAGGTGATGCCCTTCATAGAGGAGATGCTGAACGGCATCAACACCATCATCTGTGACCTCCAGCCACAACAGGTGAGCACAGGATACTCAAAAGCTTATTTGGTGTTTTTCTAAAAAAAAATTAATTGAAAATGCCATATCGGTAGCCAATGGTAGATTCACATTGGGATGAATGCACCGGCAACAATTGTGCCTGTTTTTCCTTTACTCGACCCAAAAAAAAAACCTCTAAAAAGAAATAAATTTTCCATCGCTCGCACCAGGGAATCCATTCACTACTTTTATTTGGGTGTGGTCATATCTACACTTGGGTTTGTGTTTAATGATTTTGATATTAAACAACATAAGATTATCTTTAAGATCTGGTAATGTCATTCTAACTCCAGGTACACACCTTCTACGAGGCGGTAGGCCTCATGATCAGCGCGCAGACAGACCAGGTGGCCCAGGAACACCTGATAGAGAAGTACATGGCTCTCCCCAACCAGGTGTGGGACTCCATCATCAACCAGGCCACCCACAACATAGAGGTGCTCAAGGATCCCGACGCCGTCAAGCAGCTGGGCAACATCCTCAAGACCAACGTGCGTGCCTGTAAGGCGCTGGGCCACCCCTACGTCATCCAGCTGGGCCGTATCTACATGGACATGTTAAACGTGTACAAAGTGATGAGTGAGAACGTCAGCAGTGCTATAGCGACTAACGGGGAGAACGTCACAAAACAACCGCTCATAAAGAGTATGCGGACCGTCAAGAAGGAAACACTCAAGCTGATATCAGGATGGGTCAGCCGATCCAACGACCCACAAATGGTGAGTACCGTGTTTGAAATATTACTCTTAGAGACCCTAAATTGACAAAGAAAGATTGGTGTATACTTGCTTTGACCCTTCCAATTATGTAATCCGTTACTGTTAACGTAGATATTTTACACATATACCTTTGCGGATTTACTACAATTTTGTGCAGTTTTAAATTCCAAGTTTTGAAATATGATAGTTGTATTTGATAAATATGAAAAATCATTTTACAATATTATCTCACCTGGCAAAGGTCTGTAAACTTACACCTTGAGAAGCGATTACTCTGATTATGTGATAAGTAGATCATTGACTAAAATGTTTGTGTTTTCCCCTCCAGGTTGCCGAGAACTTTGTCCACCCGTTGTTAGATGCGGTTCTACTCGACTACCAGAGGAACGTCCCGGCTGCACGAGAACCGGAGGTACTCAGCACCATGGCAACCATCGTCAACAAACTAGAGGTCAGTCTCAGCTCTTACTTCTCTCAATATGAGCCGGGAAAATCGTAATCAAATATTACTTGAAACAAGGTGAATTACTAGTAACTGATATGAACATAGGACATATCCAAGACCCACCTAAAATATTGCTGTGGTAGTTACGATACTGATATTTGATGCTTTGCCGTGTTAAGACCTTGACCGAAGACAGAGTTTGACCTTGTACTTTGACACAGTTTGACCTTGGATTTTGACAGTGTTTGACCTTGACCTTTGACCCTCGTGGACTTTGTGCTGTGTTTGACCTTGTACTGACCCTGTTTGACCTTATACTGACCTCTATGTTACAGAGTCACATCACCAAGGACATCCCCCAGATCTTTGACCCTGTCTGACCTTGTACTGACCTCTATGTTATAGAGCCACATCACCAAGGACATCCCCCAGATCTTTGACCCTGTCTGACCTTGTACTGACCTTGTTTGACCTTGTACTGACCTCTATGTTACAGAGCCACATCACCAAGGACATCCCCCAGATCTTTGACCCTGTCTGACCTTGTACTGACCCTGTTTGACCTTGTACTGACCTCTATGTTACAGAGCCACATCACCAAGGACATCCCCCAGATCTTTGACACTGTTTGACCTTGTACTGACCCTGTTTGACCTTGTACTGACCCTGTTTGACCTTGTACTGACCCTGTTTGACCTTGTACTGACCTCTATGTTACAGAGCCACATCACCAAGGACATCCCCCAGATCTTTGATGCGGTGTTTGAGTGCACGTTAGACATGATAAACAAGGACTTTGAGGAGTACCCGGAGCACAGGACCAACTTCTTCCTGCTGCTGCAAGCCGTCAACTCACACTGCTTCGCAGGTAAGGCAGCTTTATATAGGTCACTGCTGCAGGTTCAACCCCTAGGGAGCTGAACCTGCCGCTCTGATTAGAGCTAATCCTTGGTTTGAATGGGACTTAAAAAATTCCCATAAGCCATGCCCTCATAATTTTGACATGGCTTATAGGAACTGTTAGATTCTTTTGAGGGCCATTAGTAGTATCTCTGGCCAGGGCTAATGTGCCATAGTGTTTAAGCAACGGGTTTTCAATTTGAATGAGGGCTTTCTTGTATAAATACCGGGGGCGAGGGAAGCACTTGTTCTCAACAGTATTGATGTTACACGAAGCTTACATATATGAAATTCATGACTGATGTCCATGTATTATCTATTACAGCGTTACTAAACATCCCGCCGGCCCAGTTTAAGCTGGTGCTGGACTCGGTGATCTGGGCCTTCAAACACACGATGCGTAACGTGGCCGACACAGGACTCAGCATCCTGTACACGATGCTGCAGAGCATCGCCGAGGAGGAGGCGGCCGCCCAGAGCTTCTACCAGACGTACTACACAGACATCCTGCAGCACATCTTCTCTGTGGTCACAGACAGCTCCCACACTGCAGGTAAGGGGTACTACAGCAGGTATAGGGGTGTATAAGTACAGTATAGGGGGTGTATAAGTACAGTATAGGGGATGTATAAGTGTGTGGTACTTCTACCAGACCTACTACACAGACATACTGCAGCACATCTTCTCTGTGGTCACAGACAGCTCCCACACTGCAGGTAAGGGGTACATACTGCAGGTATAGGGGGTGTATAAGTACAGTATAGGGGGTGTATAAGTACAGTATAGGGGGTGTATAAGTACAGTATAGGGGGTGTATAAGTACAGTATAGGGGGTGTATAAGTACAGTATAGGGGTGTATAAGTACAGTATAGGGGTGTATAAGTACAGTATGGGGGTTTATAAGTACAGTATAGGGGGTGTATAAGTACAGTATAGGGGGTGTATAAGTACAGTATAGGGGGTGTATAAGTACAGTATAGGGGGTGTATAAGTACAGTATAGGGGGTGTATAAGTACAGTATGGGGGTTTATAAGTACAGTATAGGGGGTGTATAAGTACAGTATGGGGGTTTATAAGTACAGTATAGGGGGTGTATAAGTACAGTATAGGGGGTGTATAAGTACAGTATAGGGGGTGTATAAGTACAGTATAGGGGGTGTATAAGTACAGTATAGGGGTGTATAAGTACAGTATAGGGGTGTATAAGTACAGTATAGGGGGTGTATAAGTACAGTATAGGGGGTGTATAAGTACAGTATAGGGGTGTATAAGTACAGTATGGGGGGTGTATAAGTACAGTATAGGGGTGTATAAGTACAGTATAGGGGGTGTATAAGTACAGTATAGGGGTGTATAAGTACAGTATAGGGGGTGTATAAGTACAGTATAGGGGTGTATAAGTACAGTATAGGGGGTGTATAAGTACAGTATAGGGGTGTATAAGTACAGTATGGGGGGTGTATAAGTACAGTATAGGGGTGTATATGTACAGTATAGGGGGTGTATAAGTACAGTATAGGGGTGTATAAGTACAGTATGGGGGGTGTATAAGTACAGTATAGGGGTGTATAAGTACAGTATAGGGGGTGTATAAGTACAGTATAGGGGTGTATAAGTACAGTATGGGGGGTGTATAAGTACAGTATAGGGGTGTATAAGTACAGTATAGGGGGTGTATAAGTACAGTATAGGGGTGTATAAGTACAGTATAGGGGTGTATAAGTACAGTATAGGGGGTGTATAAGTACAGTATAGGGGTGTATAAGTACAGTATAGGGGTGTATAAGTACAGTATAGGGGGTGTATAAGTGCAGTATAGGGGGTGTATAAGTACAGTATGGGGGGTGTATAAGTACAGTATGGGGGTGTATAAGTACAGTATGGGGGGTGTATAAGTACAGTATAGGGGTGTATAAGTACAGTATAGGGGGTGTATAAGTACAGTATAGGGGTGTATAAGTACAGTATAGGGGTGTATAAGTACAGTATAGGGGGTGTATACGTACAGTATAGGGGTGTATAAGTACAGTATAGGGGTGTATAAGTACAGTATAGGGGGTGTATAAGTGCAGTATAGGGGGTGTATAAGTACAGTATGGGGGGTGTATAAGTACAGTATGGGGGTGTATAAGTACAGTATGGGGGGTGTATAAGTACAGTATGGGGGGTGTATAAGTACAGTATAGGGGGTGTATAAGTACAGTATAGGGGGTGTATAAGTACAGTATGGGGGGTGTATAAGTACAGTATGGGGGTGTATAAGTGTGTGGTACTTCTACCAGACCTACTACACAGACATACTGCAGCACATCTTCTCTGTGGTCACCGACAGCTCCCACACTGCAGGTAAGGGGTACATACTGCAGGTATAGGGGGTGTATAAGTACAGTATAGGGGGTGTATAAGTACAGTATAGGGGTGTATAAGTACAGTATAGGGGGTGTATAAGTGCAGTATAGGGGTGTATAAGTACAGTATAGGGGGTGTATAAGTACAGTATAGGGGTGTATAAGTACAGTATGGGGGGTGTATAAGTACAGTATAGGGGTGTATAAGTACAGTATAGGGGGTGTATAAGTACAGTATAGGGGGTGTATAAGTACAGTATAGGGGTGTATAAGTACAGTATGGGGGGTGTATAAGTACAGTATAGGGGTGTATAAGTACAGTATAGGGGGTGTATAAGTACAGTATAGGGGTGTATAAGTACAGTATAGGGGGTGTATAAGTACAGTATAGGGGTGTATAAGTACAGTATAGGGGGTGTATAAGTACAGTATAGGGGTGTATAAGTACAGTATGGGGGGTGTATAAGTACAGTATAGGGGTGTATATGTACAGTATAGGGGGTGTATAAGTACAGTATAGGGGTGTATAAGTACAGTATGGGGGGTGTATAAGTACAGTATAGGGGTGTATAAGTACAGTATAGGGGGTGTATAAGTACAGTATAGGGGTGTATAAGTACAGTATGGGGGGTGTATAAGTACAGTATAGGGGTGTATAAGTACAGTATAGGGGGTGTATAAGTACAGTATAGGGGTGTATAAGTACAGTATAGGGGTGTATAAGTACAGTATAGGGGGTGTATAAGTACAGTATAGGGGGTGTATAAGTGCAGTATAGGGGGTGTATAAGTACAGTATGGGGGGTGTATAAGTACAGTATGGGGGTGTATAAGTACAGTATGGGGGGTGTATAAGTACAGTATGGGGGTGTATAAGTACAGTATAGGGGGTGTATAAGTACAGTATAGGGGGTGTATAAGTACAGTATGGGGGGTGTATAAGTACAGTATGGGGGTGTATAAGTGTGTGGTACTTCTACCAGACCTACTACACAGACATACTGCAGCACATCTTCTCTGTGGTCACCGACAGCTCCCACACTGCAGGTAAGGGGTACATACTGCAGGTATAGGGGGTGTATAAGTACAGTATAGGGGGTGTATAAGTACAGTATAGGGGTGTATAAGTACAGTATAGGGGGTGTATAAGTGCAGTATAGGGGTGTATAAGTACAGTATAGGGGGTGTATAAGTACAGTATAGGGGTGTATAAGTACAGTATGGGGGGTGTATAAGTACAGTATAGGGGGTGTATAAGTACAGTATAGGGGGTGTATAAGTACAGTATAGGGGGTGTATAAGTACAGTATAGGGGTGTATAAGTACAGTATAGGGGGTGTATAAGTACAGTATGGGGGGTGTATAAGTACAGTATAGGGGGTGTATAAGTACAGTATAGGGGGTGTATAAGTACAGTATGGGGGTGTATAAGTGTGTGGTACTTCTACCAGACCTACTACACAGACATACTGCAGCACATCTTCTCTGTGGTCACTGACAGCTCCCATACTGCAGGTGGGTTATTGTTATAGAGCTGTTCTTGAAGGAGAAAACAACATACGTACTTCCCCTAGTAGCCCGGAGGTAAAGCCACATCGCTGCACATAGTACATTTTAGATGGTTATTTTTTGTCAGGGAATTTTATTTAGAAATAGTTGTGAGAACGCTGTAACTCAACTGTTGTGATGATTATAGACAATAAGTCTAATCCATGTCTTTGCCTCCGTCAGGTCTGACGATGCACGCGACGATCCTGGCCTACATGTTCAGTCTGGTGGAGATGAACAAGATCACGGTGCCCCTCAGCCCCGACATGCCTGTCGGACAGAACGTCATCTTTGTACAAACCTTCCTGCTCAACCTGCTCAAGGCTGCCTTCCCACATCTCAACGAGTAAGTAACGCACTGTGCCTTTTTTGTTGTGATGCATAAATGCAACCCTGTTGTGTAACTCAGCAAGGCAGCATTCATCACAGATGTTGGGACATTTCCTGCTTTTGTGGGAATTCTTACTTTTAGAATTTCTATACCAAATTATGAATTTTCCAACAAAGCATTGACCAAAAACTAGGGAGTGGCATCTCTGATTCATGACTCATGGGGATCCTACAGGTTGAATACATTCCCAACGTGTTGGCATGATGCATCAAATGAACATTGAGCTGCATCATACATAGGGTCTCAGAAGGACCCGTTACAATACACGAGCGCAGTGCATTACTTACAGAATAGAAAACGATGTTCTTAAAAGAAAGAGTGTTCTATTGTCTTTATAAAGCTATTTCACAACTTTCATGGCTTAAAAAAAGGGTTTTCATGTTTTTTAATGGTTGTCTGTGGGTTTGTTTACTATTCACTGCTGTGGCCCTGTGCTCACCATGCACTGTTACTCTATAACGAACGGTCATGTGACTTCTCTGAGGCTATAATGCACGGCCAACCCGTTTTATAATCGATGGTACTTCACCTTATTTACACGGTAGCCCCATGTCAAGCTGAGCAGTTCATGTACACAAGTTACCATTATGTTATACCTAAAATGTACCCTGTAACTAACCGTCTCTTTTCTCCTCCCACAGCGCCCAACTGAAGGTGTTCATCGAGGGCCTGTTCAGCTTCAACCAGGACATCCCAGCATTCAAGGAACACCTCCGGGACTTCCTCGTACAAATACGAGTAAGTACATGTACCACTTCTGGTTCTTGTTCTAACTCTCATATATTAATACCAGCCTCATTTGAAACATACATTATTTTGTTGTAGAAGAATCATATTTCACAATGAAATTATCTGTGGATTCTCTTTCTTCAAACAGTATGACAAGTTGTTGTTATCACAAAACCTCCCGGCTCAGCTTAACTTTTAGAATATCCCATAAGCCGCACAGGAGATCTGATTATGGCAACTTTAAAAACTTGTGTATACTGTGGTCGTACTTTATTTCGCTGGGTATATATTTTCGCTATATTCACGGAAATGGAAAATCCGCAAAATTATTATATACTACAGTATGGAATAAATACCCGCGAATTAGTCTTTTTTGTCACCTCAGCGAAAATTTGCACCCCTGAATAAAAGTACTTTCACAGTCTGGAATGTAATGTGCCCTTCGGACCTTAAATTACCTAACAATCAATCAGTCAATAAGCTGCACCTTGACCTCACCACTGACCTGTTACTTTGTGTTGCAGGAGTTTGCAGGAGAAGACAACAGTGACTTGTTCCTAGAGGAGCGGGAGGCGGCCATTACCACCGCCCAGGACGAGAAGAGGAAGACACAGATGTCAGTCCCCGGCATCATCGGGCCCCACGACATGCCCGAGGAGATGCAGGACTAGTGTCATACACACATAGAGTGTCATTGTATAGGGGACTGGCGGGACCTACACAGGACGCTGTCATATAGAGGACCTATCTCTGTCATCATTCACCAATCAGCATCAGGCCGCGGGGACGGTGGCCGACCATTCCATGCACGACTTACAACACGCATCACCCGGCGGTCGCAGCCTCATTTCACTCGTCACTTCACTTATCTCTCACCGCTGCACTTCATAACCAGCTGTCAGAGGCCGCCCGCCGCGCAGTGGTCATATCTTCATGTAATCATGTCTTATCACCCCCGACCATGGGTGTTAGAAACACCCCCCGACCAGGTGTTAGAACACCCCAAGTGTTAAAACACTCCAGGTGTGAAAACACCCCCCGACCACGGGTGTGAAAACACCCCAGGTGTGACAACACCCCAGGTGTGACAACACCCCCGACCACAGGTGTTAAGACAGCTTGTATGTCCACCCATCACCCAGATCTGAGTGACACATTGAGGGTAGCGCTGCCGCCCCTTGAGGGGGTCGGTAGTTGTAACCCACACATCCTACATTAAGGGTACCGCTGCCGCCCCTATAGAGGGGGTCGGGTACCCGAACATCGTATCATGACCTACCATTGTATATATCCCACCAAGAGGCAGCCAATCCACGCTACATGTCGCTTTGTCGTAAATCATGGGGTTTTGTACCGATTGATGCATCATGACAATGCCAAGTGACTATGGGCTACACTTGTACTTGTAACCTACCTACCCCCCCCCCCCCCCCCCCCGGTTTTGTATTCCCGCCCTTTTATTAATCAATGTCTACCTTATGTCAGATTGAACCTAGCATTGTAAATCCCAGAATAATGTATTTTGTCAGAGTTTTATAAATAATAATAATAATTAGGGTTATCTGCATTTTTCCTAGATCGGAGTGTACAGATTGTTAGCGGCCTCCCCCGGCCTCACCGGGAGAGCCGTGCTCAGTATCTATTTTCCCGGATACCCGGAGTTTTACCAAAGTAACTGTTCAGCGTTCTAGTTGTTATCAATAGATTAATAGCCGCGTGACCCTAGTGGCTAAACGGGTTGAAGACGTACCCTAGCGGTTAATTTGATTATATACTCAAGAATTAAACGTGATTGTGGTTTGTTGTAAGACGAGGGTCGCCGAGGGCGCACATGTTCATGCCAGACATTGTGACTATCAGCGCGGGTCTCATCTGGAGCCGCTGTGTATTATAGCATAGAGATTCACCCCTGAGTGTACAGTAGGGGCAGACTAGCACCTCTGCCATCTCTGTATCTTTAATGTTCATTTCCCACTCGCGTGGCCGGCAGGTATTATTAAACGACCCGTTGCGGTTTACAGAGAGTAGTCTCGGCGCAGAGTTAGAAACCCGCGTGCGTCGCATTTCGGTTCTGATCAGACACAAAATCATGTTTGCACATGTCGGGTGACTCCATGTGAGTACACAGTAGTGACACCATGGTAACTGGTTACCCTGGCAGGTGCTGCTGAGTGTATGTAACCCCTCTGTGCTGGACCAGGTACAGGGGTTAGCATGTATACCCCCTCACTGTGGTACAGAGGGGATTGTCTTGTACCCCGTAGCCATTCTGTCCCATGGACAGCATCACTTACTGACCACTTTGTTATTTATATCCAGCAGACCAAGAGGAGTATGTCGTGTGTGTTCCGTAAAGTGTAGGTACACAGGTTGTACATAGGGGAGAAAGATGTGTGTGAGAGGGTCTGTAACTGGCGGTCAGCGCAGTGACAGACATGTTAAGATTTGTTTGTTGGAAGGATGAGGGATCTGGCTAAGGTAGGTCCCTCATCAAGTCGTTTTTGTCGTACCTTTCTCCGTAAATCTATTAATTGTTTCTTGTGTAAGGCGTAAGTGCTGGGATGTGGACACTCGTGTGCGCACAGTGTTGGAATGTCTGGTGCTTCATGAGCATCATGTAAACGTTACGTGAAGTCACGAGACATGTCCTAACGCCGTAGTGACGCATCACGGGGGTTCTGTGTCACACACCGACTAACTTACCATGTAAATGTTCTGTTTCACACTTAATTCACCATGTTATACAAGTCATGCTCTCATGGTTCTAAGATTCAGTTAACTCGGTGGTTACGTTGCATTTACACCAAACATCATTAATTAACAGAGGTAACAGCTTCATATCAATGTCAACTACTTAGTTAGTCTTCACCTCATTTCACAGTCCGCACCACAGACGGCTTACTTATAGAGACACAGAGACATACTTGAATACCATTTCTGTGTTTGCTATGTTTGTATTTTGAGTGTGCAATATCTATCCACATTTTGTAGGCGACATGCGATGTCGGTCGGAGATTGTTGAGAGAAAGGCGAGTGTTTGTTGATTCAGGTTGGGGCTGAGGTATCCATGAGATGGAAGAGGGGTGGGAGGAGGGAGAATATTGTTAACTCTTATTATAAGATATCTGCTAACCGGTAAACATGGAATGTGAGAATCTCACGATTCGATGCCAAAAAGAGTGAAAACTGTTTTGTATTTATTGTGTCATCATGAATCACCATGCTGCGACAGTACCATTATATAGCATCATACAGACGTAGCTAGGGCGCTTCACATCACAAGGCACGCGCCCAGTGGGAAGCCGCCTGACGCCACTCATTTTCATTATCCTTGTTGATTTCCATTTAACATCTCTTGGTCATTGTTTTGTAGCTTTGTGTACACGTTGTCATTAGGCGTCGTGTGAGAAACACGACAGAAATGTTGTCGGCGTTAAATACGGCAAATTGTAGCAGAGCCTGCGTTGTAGCAGGTACAGGAGCAAACTGCCGACAGAATTATGAAAAAAAGAAATAAAGGATAGCTTTCTGATCAATCATGTTGTCACTGTTATTTTTGGAGATGTTACTGAGTCTAATATGTTAGTAAAAAAGAACAACCAGTAAACCAGAATACAATCAGAACATTTATTCCTGAGTTACCGTAAAACCTCGCGTATAAGCCGTGGCTAGTACGCGAGTAAGATCGGCGGTGCGGCTTATAGCATTGGCCCAGGGTCAGGGTGCGGCTTATACGCGAGTTTTTGCTACTATGGTACAGTACTAAAAGTCGCCATAATCAGATCTCTGGTGCGGCTTATAGGATCGGCCCAAACTCTGGGTGCGGCTTATACGCGAGTTAGGCTTATACGCGAGGTTTTACGGTAATAACAATGGGGTCCTTACAGTTTAGCCACGACCTGTATTACAACAATTAGTAACTATATACCAATAAAGTAAGCCACATACAAGATGTTCAGACACAGAGATTTGTATCAGGCTGAATAATGGGGAAACTCCCATTCCAGAACTACTTTATACGGTTACCATTGAGAATCTGACATAATGCAGGCAGACCGGGCTACATTTAGGAGTTTTAAAACAGAAGGGTCTTCTGCACTAGCCTCTATAAGCAGCTCTGTGTACTCGTCTGAGCGTCTCTTGAACAGGGCTGCTTGGGATGCCACATCCAGGGGGGGAAACGCCGCGGCTCTCCCTGGTGACAAACGCGTGCGTAATATTGTCCACTGCAGTATCCAAGTGGGTTGTCAGTGGTGAAAGAGCCATCGAGTGGTGACACCACTGGCATTTAGAGGAACTAGCTACTATGCTTCATAGTGGCATGCTGTGCTGATTAGACACAATCTAAAATATTCTTTTCAACCACAAGCACTAATGCTCCCATATCATATATGCTCCACTGGACATTTTCAGACATCATATATCATTCTAATTGTTTCCAATTTTAGCTTCAGTGGAACATCCCTTAAATACTTACAGAAACAGTTCAAATTTGACTGATTTTAGGCTTCATGGACAGCCCAATGTCAGGTGAACTAGCATAGATTTCTCTATTCTCCTACATTGCCATGCCTCTAATATGTATCAGACTGAAAGGGGAAAGTCTTTTTGGTGTGGATGTAGCATTGACTACTTCTCACATTTAGTAGTATTTGAGTATTATGGCATTTTACCAGACATGCTGAGTTGAAGTGCTAACAGGTCAGTGGATAAAGTTACGCATGCGTTTGACACCAGTCGGAGCCGCGGCGTGGGCCCCCCCTGGATACTGCAGTGGACAATATTACGCACGCGTTTGTCACCAGGGCGAGCCGCGGCGTTCCCCCCCCTGGTGGATGGAGTGCACTGTTCCCACCTTGGGCCATGCCGGGGGGACGGGGGGATGCCGGGGGGGGGGGGGGAACGCTGCGGCCACGCCCTGGTGGCAAACACATGCATAATATTGTCCACTCTAGTATCCAACTGGGTGGTCAGTGGTGAAAGAGCCATCAAGTGGTGACACCAATGGCATTTAGGGGAACTAGCTATTATAGGATATAGTGGCATGTTGTGCTCATTAGACACAATCTAAAATATTCTTTTCAACCACAAGCACTGATGCTCCAATATGCTCCACTTGATATTTCTATTCAGAATTTATCATTCTATTTATTTTCAATTATAGATTCAGTAGAACTTTTCTTAAAAGTTTGCAGTAACACTTCAAAGTTGACTAATTTTTTACTCCATGGACAGCCCAATCCCACCTCAATTAGCATAGATTTCTCTATTTGCATGCATTGACATTCCTCTAACATGTGTCACTCTCAAAGGGTTAAGTCTTTTTGATGCGGTTGTAGCATTGACTACCTGTCACATGCAGTAGAGTAGTATAGTATGTATCGGAACGGGACTATAGTTAAGTACTGTTTATTACTCAATCGACCTGCAGCCAATCAGAGGCCTCCATTTGGTCACGTGACCCCCTCATTTGCATAATTACGTAATAGGCCACGCCCCCTCATTTGCATAATTACGTAATAGGTTACGCCCCCTTGATCACCAGCCAATCAGAGGCCACCATTTGGTCACGTGACCCCCTCATTTGCATAATAGGCCACGCCCCCTTGATCACGTGACCCTTTCATTTGCATAATAAGCCACGCCCTCTTGATCACCAGCCAATCAGAGGTCGCCATTTGGTCACGTGACCCCCTCATTTGCATAATAGGCCGCGCCCCCTTGATCACGCGACCCCTTCATTGACATGATAGACCACAACAACATCACGTGACTATCTTTGTTTGTAAACAACACCACGTGGCTCTCTTTGTTTGTAAACAACACCACGTGGCTCTCTTGTTTGTAAATAAGACCTACTAAGTTTAGGCATAGGTAACAGCAGTGTTTGTAAATAACGCCTACTATGTTTTCAGTCATAGGTGTCTAGAGCAGCAGCAGCAGCAGCATCTTCAGCAGCAGCAGCAGCAGCAGCCGCGTCATAAGTGTCTAGAGCAGCAGCCACGTCATAGATGACTAGTGCAGCAGCAGCAGCAGCATCTTCAGCAGCAGCAGCAGCATCATAGGTGTCTAGAGCAGGAGTAGCAGGAGTGTCATAGGTGTCTAGAGCAGTGGCAGCAGCAGCAGCAGCAGCATCATAGGTGTCTAGAGCAGGAGTAGCAGGAGCGTCATAGGTGTCTAGAGCAGTGGCAGCAGCAGTAGCAGCAGCGGCAGCAGCAGTAGCAGCAGCAGCATCAACAGTATCTTCAGCAAAAGCAGCAGCAGCTGCGTCATAGGTGTCTAGAGCAGCGGCAGCAGCATCTTCAGCAGCAGCAGCAGCAGCAGCGTCATAGGTGTCTAGAGCAGCAGCGTCATAGGTGTCTAGAGCATCAGCCGCAGCAGCAGCAGCATCTTCAGCAGCAGCAGCAGCGGCAGCAGCAGCATCATCAGCAGCAGTAGCAGCAGCAGCAGCAACATCTTGAGCATCAACAGCATCTTCAGCAAAAGCAAAAGCCCGTAACTTAGCATCATGGGCATCAGTCATAGCCGTAACAGCGACACTGCGACTAGCATAAGCAAAACAGGCTATTTTTTTAGCAGCTGTACAAGCATTAATAGCATTAGCCCTAGCAGCAGCCGCAACAGCGACACTTTTAGCAGACGTTGCAGCATCAGTAGCCGCAGCATCGGTAGCAAGAGCGGAAACAGTAGCAAAAAGATTAGCAGCACGAGCAGCAGCGGCGAGAGTAACAGCAACGTTGTTAGCAGCATTGGCAACTTCGTATGCAGCATGTGTAGCACGAACAGCGATACGAGCTTCACGTTTTGCACGAGCAGCAGCATTAGCTGCAGAAGTAGCCCTCACACTTTCCAGCCACCCGTACGAATCTTGATAAAAACCAACCTCCACCTTGCTACTTGTTGACTCATCAGTAAACATGGACGTCTCCTCATGTGGTGTTGTCGCGGCTCTGTAGTAGTGTTGGGATTGCTCACATTCGGTAGAACGTAGAGTGATTCCTGATGACGCCATGCTGAAGGTGGTTGAAGAAGTGTGTGGGACTCATGTTTCACTCTCGCTTATGTACTAGGCTCCGAGATAAGCTTCTTAACTCAGGAGGAAAACTCTCACTAGGAAGGCGACCGGCTGTCTACCTGTGTAGGTGCGGGTTCGTTACATCTTTAATCCTGTTCGACCCTCCGAGGAAATACATGAAAAAAACAAAAGACTCGAATCCGCAGACAGTAGGAAGCTATAAGGAGCTTAACTCGTGTTTGATTTAAGCTGTCTACCACACGCACGCGCTTGTAGTCACAGCTAGAGTGGCAGACTTCTGTCCGCCCGCTGGCGCATGACAATCGACTTTAGACACCCCCTGTAGTTTTTTTGCATACACAGTTGACTAGCATCTTAAGCTCTTACTCAGCTATAAGCCCATATACATGTAACGTGCATTACTCTTCTTTATGGTAATTATCAGATCGATTTAAGGGTGGAAAAGGGCTTAGGTGATGTAGATCCCTCTCTAGCTGAAAACAGGCTTAGGCTATAGCATGTAGGCAGCTGGCCGCGTTAAACATCCCCTGTAGTTTTTTTGTATACACTCTCGATCCCCTCTCTAGGTGAAAACAAAAGCTTAGAAGATGAGGTGATCCGGCCACTGGCTGGCGCGTCACACCTGGCGTTAATCACCCCCTGTAGGCTTTGTATACGCTCTCTAGGTGAAAACAAAAGCTCCCTCCACGGGCTGGCGCGTCACACCTGTCGTTAAAACGCCCCCTGGAGTCTTAGTATACACAGGTGCCCCGCCTTATCTATTCACCAGCTATAAGCCCATATACGTGTACATGCGATTTTTGATACCCTCTCTGGAATAGGGTGGGGCTCAAGGTGAAAACAAGATTAGTCCATTCGCTCTCTCAGCTATATCAAGAGCCTCAATTGTTCTTGCAACAGCACTTCACCACCGGTACACTATCAGTCACGAGGCAGATGTTTGCGGTATGGGTCATACAGGTTACCTACTAATAGCGGTTTGGGTGAGTAGATCACTTTTTTTCCCCTAAAAAACAACAAAAAAAACCCACTTATGACTCAGGTATGTATATGTAGCACTGTTAGTGTAAGTACACAGTAGAATCTACTGTACTATAGACTCAGCCCTCTGAAGACGGCGGAGCGCGTTAATGCGCGGGTCTGTGGCGGCGTCACTTGTTTTTTTATTCTAACTAAAAAGTCAGAAGTCGATCTACGACCTATCAAAGACAAATTTGTGATAAGTTCAAACTAAATAAGAGACAGTTTGAGCGTCTCTTAGTCGCTGTCAAAGATGCGAATAACGAACGCGCTGAGGGCGGGGTTCAGGTCACGTATAGTTCCTTGCTCTTTCGTCAGATGGCGCCACAATAGGGGATTTGTACATTCCTACGATGCTCGCGAACATTTCAACGCATAATGAGCTATATAGGCAACAAAGTGTGCTTCTGAATATATTAAAATATAAAAAACAATTCAATATTGTGTATTTCTGATAGAAATGAGGCAGTTTCTTCGAATACCAACTAAACTATAGCGAGATGAAAAATACCACACCATATCTAAGGCTTTATAAAAGATACATAGGCAGAAACTCTCGCCGAGTCGGTAATCTGAAAAACGAATCAACTCGTTGTGCCACAAGGGCCCCCATCCAACGGGGGCCTTTTGAGCTCAGGCATGTTGTTTCTCAACACTAGGTGTAATTAATTACGCCCATGTTGAGTAGCATCTACTAACCAACTGACAGTGTCAGTTGGTTGGCCCCTCTTTAGGGGCCACACAATAAATAAAGAATAGAGACCTAAGGGAACGTTCACAAACGTCTACCCTTCCTACGGGGTGGGTGGGTCTTTGGGTTTAGTGACAAAACAGCGACATGTCAGCTCTCTTTTTTTTCCAAGTCTACATATTATTTATGATTAAAAAATTTTAAAAAAAAACCACGATAATAAAGTGCGCTGATCAAAAACTGAATAGAAAAATAACCAAAAATAGGTTGGTAGCTGATCGGTCGTTGTCACACGGTGCAGAAAATTTACTTTTTTTTAATTTTTTTTTTTTTTTTTTTTAGAAATTCTATATTAGGACCACAGACGGGGCACATGTGACACTTGTCGAATATAAGAGATACCAATGGGTCTTGTCGAATTTAAGAACTAGGTCTTGGCCATTGTCATTGACTATTTTGAGAAGTAGTCTTGCCCGTCTTGCCCCTTGTCGCCAACTCCCAGCACCCCCTGTGTCTCTTTGTCCATATTGGCTAAAAACAGGACATTGTTGCCTTGGCTATTTTACCCCCCGTCTGGGATCTTATTACTTAATCACCTCGTCTTGACCCTGTGGGGTAGTGGGTATATGGAATAACCATGTCCAGGTGTACTCTATCTGACACATAACCGAAGGTTACTGAGTTATGTAATAATACCTGACCTATGAGGTCGCCAGTCAGTTTGCCGTGATTATTTTGACACACTCTCAGTTACTCGTAGCACATCTAATACATAATTAGACTCAGCATCATATAAGGCAGTCTCGGCCACGCCGCGGCTGCATATCGGACCAGGGGGATAGTCTGGCAGCGACCCGCCACCCCGTTCACAAGCTGTGTACAGCACCCCGTTTCTCTTTGTCCATATTGGCTAAAAAAACAGGACATTGTTGACTTGGCTATTTTACCCGTCTGGGTCTTATTATTTAAACACCTCGTGTTGACCCTGTGGGGCAGCGGGTACATGGAATAAACGTGTCCAAGTGCACTCTATCTAACACATAACCGAAGGTTATGTAATAATAACTGACCTATGAGGTCGCCAGTCAGTTTGCCGTGATTATTTTGACACACTCTCAGTTACTCGTAGCACATCTAATACATAATTAGACTCAGCATCATATAAGACAGTCTCGGCCACGCAGGCTGCATATCGGACCAGGGAGATAGTCTGGCAGTGACCCACCAGCCCGTCCACAACCTGTGTACAGCACCCCGTGTCTCTTTGTCCATATTGGCTAAAAAAAAACAAAAAAAAAAACAAAAAAAAACAGGTCATTGTTGACTTTGGCTATTTTACCCGTCTGGGTCTTATTATTTAAATCACCTCGTCTTGACCCTGTGGGGCAGTGGGTATATGGAATAACCGTGTCCAAGTGTACTCTATCTAACACATAACCAAAGGTTACTGAGTTATGTAATAATAACCACCCTATGATCCTATGAAGTCGCCAGTCAGTTTGCCGTGATTATTTTGACATACTCTCAGTTACTCGTAGGGTATCTAATACATAGTTAGACTCAGCATCATATAAGACAGGCTCGGCCACGCCGGCTGCATATCGGACCAGGGAGATAGTCTGGCAGTGACCCACTAGCCCGTCCACAACCTGTGTACAGCACCCCGTGTCTCTTTGTCCATATTAGCTAAAAAAAAACCAAAAAAAAACAGGTCATTGTTGACTTTGGCTATTTTACCCGTCTGGGTCTTATTATTTAAATCACCTCGTCTTGACCCTGTGGGGCAGTGGGTATATGGAATAACCGTGTCCAAGTGTACTCTATCTAACACATAACCAAAGGTTACTGAGTTATGTAATAATAACCACCCTATGATCCTATGAAGACGCCAGTCAGTTTGCCGTGATTATTTTGACATACTCTCAGTTACTCGTAGGGTATCTAATACATAGTTAGACTCAGCATCATATAAGACAGGCTCGGCCGCGCCAGCCGCATATCGTACCAGAGGGATAGTCTGGCAGCAACCCGCCATCCCGTCTACAATCTGTGTACAGCAGTCTGGACCAGACCACCAACTCTGGGTATAGCATTCTGGATGCCTGGAGCAAGACTGGATCTAACCCTTTAATAGTCGCATAGCGCTTTAATGTGCAGTGCCCGTTGTCGTCATAAGTCATGAATGCAGCACTCAGAGTTCCTCACCAGGGCTGCATGCATGCATACACTGGCATATCGACAAAGGGCGTAGCGCATTAAAGCACTATTGCCACCTTTAGCATTAAAGCGCTGAGGGTTTATTTTTTGATAGTGTAGAAACCAATATCTGTCTAATTAAACCCCTTATCAGTGCTGTTTTTTTTTGTTTTTTTTTCACATACAAAAAGAATTAGGTAATGGCGCTGCAGTACTCTGAAAAGCGGTGGCGGTGAATTTCCATTTAGATCCTGAAAAGGGGGGCGGTCAGATGTCGTCAAGGCCCTGATAAGTAGGGCAGTTAAAATCATATGATTACATTGAGCTAATTTTCTTGCTGAAAGGAATGAATAATTGTATTTGTATAAAATTCACACACACACACACACACACACACACACACACACACACACACACACACACACACACACACACACACACAGGACACCTGATGATCTCCACACGATGACCTGATTGCCCTTCCTAAAAAGAAATGCCCAACTCGATCTACCTACTCAACAGGGTTTCAGTGTAGAGCGTATTAGGGGTTTTTCTGATGCGTATATTATATTGAGATTGATTTTCAACTTTTGTGATCAGTGGTTGGTCCTTAAAAGGACCGTTTGGTAGAGAGAGGGTCGCAGGGACCTTGCTGCTGAAGCGGAGGGCGTGGTCATAACGCGTGGCAGTCCTTCAGCAGCTCCTCCAGCACGGCGGGCGGTAGGCCTTCCTCCATGCAGACTTGCTGCTTGACCTGCTCCACGCACCGGCGGATGAGTTGATCAGCGACGTTCTCGATCAGCTCATCCACCACACCCTCTGCTTCAGCAGCAGTCCGCTGTCTCTCCTCTCTCTGTAGCGAGGCTACGAACTGCTTCTCCACGGCCGCATCGATCATAGATCGAGAAACGGCCACGAAGTTCTGTCTCTCCGCCTCCTCTCTCTGTTGCACGGCTACGAATTCCTTCTCCACGGCCGCATCGATCATAGATCGAGAAACGGCCACGAAGTTCACTCCGTGAGCCATTTTGTCGAACTGACTTCCTAGCC
This sequence comes from Harmothoe impar, assembly GCA_947462335.1. Lineage (NCBI taxonomy): Eukaryota > Metazoa > Annelida > Polychaeta > Phyllodocida > Polynoidae > Harmothoe > Harmothoe impar. Next base: position 656,437 of record OX381704.1, read on the forward strand.
GCCTGAGAGATGCTGACGTCACACTATTTTCGACGACGCTATGACGCGCACGAGGTAGACAGACGACGTCGTTTCACTTCCTTATTTGGAGTTTGGGATCTTTTGACACCGAAGTCATACCGTACGGTCGCGATAAAGCAACTAGTGTTGAAAAGCGTGCCGGTCTTTTATAAGCGCCGGAGTATAAGAGCCTCCAAATGTTTTTTCTCAAGCACTAAAATCGCGACTTTGAATAAGCGCCAGCGCCTAGCTTGTATATAGCTCCTGAGTAAGAACTTCACCGAATTGAAAAGCCCTCCCTCAGAGCTCTTAATCGCGACAGTACGGTACAAATCTGATGTCAACCCGCGCCAAAAACAAAAAGGGTGTTCCGGTCACACGTACCTACGACGAGCGACCTTCAGCTATCACCACGTGAAGAGTGGGAAATAAATTTTGTACGGCAAGAAAACTGAAAACTGATAACGATTCCATTAGATAAGTATTTGGTTCCCATCTATGGCGAGATATTTCCACCAAAGCGATTGATTTATATGTCTGTAAGGTTCAGCTCTCCAACACTCTCCAATGTCCGCCGGTGCACGACGGTCGCCGCCCATCATTAGTCACAACTAAACTTCTGCTGGAGAGTGAAAGTTACGTTGAGTCTTGAGGTGCGCAGAGATACTATCTGCCGCAGCCTGATTTTAGTTCCACGCTATTTAGATAACCGCCCCATTTAAAATCTCTCTCTCGATCCTAGTAAAGGAAAAAAAAAGGCTAGAGTTTATCATGGACGCGTCTCAGTTTTAGTCAAGCCGTAAAGTGAAGAACCAGAGCTTGTACATATTCCCACGTGAGGGGTGACCCCGCGGGGCGTTCAGTTAGTACTGAGTCTATACTCAAGGTCAAGTTCCACTCTCTAAACAGAGCTTTAGCGACTCCGTCATATAGACTAGACCGCGCGCGCGATTTTTTTTTTGCTGAAGCAGCTAATCGATGGAAGAGTAGAGAACAGGTGCTCGATCAAAAATCTGCTTCAGAGGCTTGTTATCAGGTATTAACAGTTAAATCAAAATATTTCAAAACATCCAGAAAAGCAGAATAACATGTCCTACGGGCTACAGCCGGGCACTGACGAGCAGACGACGCTGACGTCATTTCAATCAGGTCACAGGGCTCTTTAGACACCTTTTCTGTAAGACCCGTCTCATACCTTAGTATATAATACCGTAAACGCCGGTGATTAGTATATGATCACATTGGCAGTCGCGGATCCACGAAGAGGCTGAATAAGCCTCGAGCGGACCCGCCACTTGCAATGTGACATAATCTTACCATGCGCTTTGTTTTGTTTTTGTTTCTATTTACAACAGCAAACATTTCAAACAACCTATTGTTTTTTAAAAATGATGAAAAATCAGCCCCAAAAAAAAGTAAACATTTTAGAGCTAAATTTGTGGAGGATAGCCGGACATGCTGATGTCACTAGACCCCTAAATTCGATATGGTGACATGGGCATTTTCTTAAAATTCGATACGACGACACGGGCACGGACATCTAAGTGACATGGGACATGTGGCATTTCTTGAGTCCCACATGTGCCATGGACCATAGTGACATGAGGAAAAAAAAAATGTTCAAAGAGTGCATCAGAAAAGTGCCATTTCAAGCCTAAACATTTCGCCAAATTTTTTTTTTTTTTTTTCTTGGATGGTACTCGGCTTTGCAGTGTCTGGGTCCTTAAAAATGTACCAGAATGCTCAAATTCGGGTTCTAAATATTTTCAAAAAACGTTTTCTCCCTTAGTGACGTGTGACATGGGCATTTCTTAAATTCGACATACGGCTGCATGGGGAGGACCCACCCGTCAAGGGCCCCCATGATGACTCATACCCGCCGCGTTCAAACTAGCGTGGTGGTTATAGGTAGACCTTCTTTCAGTATCCATGTGACCAGATCCATCGCCGTCTCTTGAGCAACAGTAACCGAGGTAACTAGGGTTATTGTTATCCGGTCCGTAAGACGACAGTCTAAGACGGTGTGTAGTCGCGTTTTTGCTCTCCCTAATACTCTAATTCAAGTCGAGTTACCGCTAACCCCTACAAAAAGAGGGTCATTTGTGTAATTCAAAAGGCGTTCCTTTGTTAGCAATGAGGGGGTCGTTCTATTCATTGATTTTTTTTTTTTTTTTTTTGTTTACAACAACAAGTCAAAGTACAGTCAATCAACCGAGATCCTTTCTACTCCGTGGGGGTGTAGAAGGATCTCCCCCCTGAGGTTACAAAGTCACCTCTTTATTTAAGGGGCTACGGGCCGCAAAGTCGCTTTCGCTTTCGCTTACAAGTCACAAAGTCGCATGAAATATTCAAGTCAAAAAGTCAAATTCATCAACTATCAGCACAGTCGTTTGAAAGTCATCAAGTCACCGAAAAACTCCTCTACAGTCACCTCCGACTCGCCTCCTCCCTACCCCCCTAAAGGGGGGTAGAGAGGAAGCGATTCCCTAGAGATCAGATAATTTTTTTTTTTTCTCCCGAGCAGACCCCAAAGGCCCCCCCTCCCCCCCAAGTGCCCGCCCACCCCATAAATAGTGCCCCCCTCCCCCCCCTCCCCTCCCCATGCATCTTAAAGTGCCCCCCTCCCCCCCTCCCCTCCCCTCCCCCCTTATAGAAGCCTCCCATTAGCTAGTCCAAGTCATGTGACCAAAAGGGAAGCGTGGTCTGTCTATTGTCTATATTATGCAAATGAGGGAGGGGGTCAGGTCACGTGACCAAGGGGGTGTGGCCTATTTTCCAAATAAAGAGCGCTTCCGGTCACGTGACCAAGGGGGTGTGGTCCTATTATGCAAATGAGGGGGTCACGTGATCCATTATTATGCAAAGGGAGTCACCTGACCAAATGGAAGCCACTGATTGGCTGGTGATCAAAGGGGTGTAGTCTACTATGCAAATGAGGGGGTCACGTGATCAAGGGGGCGTGGCCTATTATGCAGATGAGGGGGTCACGTGACCAAATGGCGGCCTCTGATTGGCTGGTGATCAAGGGGGCGTGGCCTATTACGTAATTATGCAAATGAGGGGGCGTGGCCTATTACGTAATTATGCAAATGAGGGGGTCACGTGACCAAATGGAGGCCTCTGATTGGCTGCAGGTCGATTGAGTAATAAACAGTAGTTAACTATAGTCCCGTTCCGATACATACTATACTACTCAGTAGTATTAGAGTATTATGAAATTTTGTCAGACAGGCTAAGTTGAAGAGCCAACAGATCAGTGCACAATGTTACGCATGCATTTAACACCAGGCGGAGCCGCGGCGTTGTCCCCCCCCTCAAGTTACTCCCTTGAGCTACTATTTCTGATTAAATGTCATCCAAATTCAATATGGATCAAATATAGAAAACACACTTATGGAGGTAAAACTTTTTACCAGCTAAAATGTGATTTGTGTTGAATGCGCTTTACCCTCCATCCACCAGGGGATACCATCGGCTTTCGGGGGGACAATAAATCAGGAAGTGGCCCCTCTTAGTATTCTTTGCTCTCTGTTAAAAGGGCTTGTGCTGCCCGACGACCGACCCGCTGGGAGCTGGAAAAAACTTCGGCCGCTCTTGGTTAGAGGGGTGAAAAAAATATTGTGCGCCATAAAAAATAAGCACTCCCGTCATGCATACATTACAGGTGACAACCAAACATGTTTTTATTCAACATTTTATTTCCATAAACTTTAGCTGGACGGACCATTTTCCGCCATTTCTCTAACCCTGCCTAAATACACAAGGCAGAGCGGTCGAATCCAGCAGTTCCCTGGTCTTGGGCAGAAAGGGGTGGACCCTGTACAATTGATGAAAGCAGATGGTTCGATCTCTCCCGCGGGACAGAATGATCCTCCACCCCCACCCCCAACAACACACAGTCATTTTAACTATATTTTAAGCAGTTATTACACAAAAGCTATTTAAGTTTAAATTCTGTTGTGTTTTTTCCTGGGAAGATTTACCCTTTTCCAACTGATATTTCCATGTAGCATTATAAAGGTTCTGTCGTTATCTCAACATGAGGGTTTCATTCATGCCTCCTCAATGCAATGCAAATGTACTGAGGGTAGGCTATATGACCATGGCCCTCCTACAGCCCAGTGGTGCCACCTCTTGCCAATCATGTATACTAAAGACCTTCCAACAGGTTTGGACCACACTGCACTATACAGTGTTGCCTGATCCCTGCCCTGTTTGAGACTGCCACTGCTAGGCCGGTGCAGCTGCATATATGCTCTTCAGTATAGAGGGGGCCACGGCACTTGACTCCCCCCCTACCCACCCCCCATTTCAGTGTGGTCAGATGTATAAAGCCACTTGAGTCATCTCATCTAAATCCTTTTCAGACAGACACTCAATAACAATAAATAAGGCAGTGTATGAAACATGGGACACTATTACAGCCAGAAATGTGCTGTGTTCCACCCAGAACATTGTCCTTGAAGTTACCCCATTGTTCAATCAGTTCGACATACTTCAATCAGCAGGTCAAGACCACCATCATATTATTATCCCCACACCCCTGGAGTCTTTGGCCGTCTCGGTACATTTTTGGGAATTCAAATGGAACCATAATCAACGAGCACAACAAATGGAGGTCATTTCTAACCTGACCAACGCAGACTTCCTCAAAATGGCCGACGCCTCAGTGCGGTGGTTGGTGAAGATGGGCAAGCACCTGACCACCCAGTGGGCAAAGAACATTGAATCAGCATTGATAAGTGGTTGTCAATGTTGATACAATGTTGATTCAACATTGATTCAACGCTAAACTGGATATTGTGCCCGCTGGGCAAGTTCCGCGGAGGACCTCCCAGGAGGACCAGGTGGGGCTGCTGAAGGGCTCGGTGCTGGAGGTCCTCATCATGAGGTCCATCAAGATGTCTGACCGGCGCACCATGGGCTGGCACGTCAAGTGCAGCGGGGAGGAGCACACCGTCTCTGCCAGCGTGCTGAGAGGAGCCTTCCTGCAATGTTATTTAAAAGAATCTCTTTCGCACAGTCTTACATTTGTGTCCGATGTTATATCCAGAGGAGTCTTTGTGCAACATAGCAGACCGCCACAAAGCCGGCTACAGAAACCGTGATGGGAGAGTGTGATGTAGCAGACGGCCACAACGCCTGCTACAAACAGACACTGTGCTGGGAGAGTGTTACGTCCAGAAGAGTCTGCATGTGATGTAGCAGACTGTGCTGGGAGAGTGTTACGTCCAGAAGAGTCTGCGTGTGATGTAGCAGACTGTGCTGGGAGAGTGTTACGTCCAGAAGAGCCTGCATGTGATGTAGCAGACTGTGCTGGGAGATTGTTACGTCCAGAAGAGTCTACGTGCGATGTAGCAGACTGTGCTGGGAGAGTGTTACGTCCAGAAGAGCCTGCGTGCGATGTAGCAGAGGCTGTGCTGGGAGAGTGTTACGTCCAGAAGAGTCTGCGTGCGATGTAGCAGACGGCCACAAAGCCGGCTACAAACACCAACAGCCAGAACAGGATGAGTCGCTTCTTGTGGCTGAGTTGCCGGTAACCAGCGTCGCATCTCCGTCTCCGCTCCACCAGGTCCTGAGCATCCTGCATCATGTACCACAGCATCTTCAGCCGCTGCTGCAGGGCCCCCACCTGCAAGGAAAATAACATGTTATAATACTGCAGGGCCCCCACCTGCAAGGAAAATAACATGTTATTGTTAAAATGTGAGATCAACCATCAATAATATGGCGGCAAAGCACCGACCTGACACCTGGTGTATACTGTATGTTCGCGCATGCGCAGAGTTGATTAAACAGACCATGTATAGATCAACATGGAGGAGGACGTTAATCCAAACTAGAGCCTTGTGTCCTTTATTTAGCCAATAGGTTATGGTCACCAGTTGCGATTCCACTGCGCTGGGAAAGATTATAAAGGTATGGAGAAAAGGCTGAGGAAGTTTGGAAGTCGGAAGCTTGCTGGAAGTCGAGATTGAAGCACTTGAAAAGTCGGCAAAGTGGCCCACGGGCCCGGGCCACGAGGAGGCGAGCAGCAGCGAGCAGATGCCCCGGGAACGTGCCAGCAAGGTGCGGGAGGCGTGAGCGATATTGGGAGTTGTTTCCCGGGAGGCATGCACGAGGCAGCGAGCAGGTGGCCGTACAGGCAGGTGCCGGGAAGGAGGACGACGGATAGCCCGGGCCGAGAGGACGCTGTGGGGACGCTGGTACGGCATGGGAGGCGGCAGGCAGGAGGAGAGGGGCGCCCACCCCGGGAGAGTGCCTTGAGTGGCAGGAGCTGTGCACGATGTGCTGCCGTGTGTGTTTGTATTGGGCGAGGACGTCAATGTGATTGTGATGGTCTGCAAGGTTGGTACACCTGAATAGACATGGACACGACTTTCAGCAGGTTAGTGTGGGGGTGGCTGTGGACGTACTACAACAGTAGTACAAGTGGATTTGTAGTGGTGCCGTCGAGAAGAGACACAGGAGGACGTTGTGGAGATAGCAGGATGCAGGGACGCCTGTTAGAAGTGCTACATTAGACGACGTGGTGTGTAGGAGGACTGGAGATGCAGTGGGCTGTAGTAGCTGTAACATCGACAGGGAAGTCTACAGGTATGTGTGTGTTCAGCTGTGTTAGTGGTGCTGTCACACAAGAGATCGAAGTATAGTCACAGACAGTGGCAGAGGAGGAAGGTCTGTGTTGTGTTATGGACAGCAGAACATCGTGAGGTATGTGGACATGCTGTAGAAGATGTGACAGTGCTGAGGAGGACGTCAGTGCTGTCAGAAGTTGTAGAAGACGTGTCAGAGACACTGGTGACGTGTCAGAGACACTGGAGGCGTGTCAGAGACACTGGTGAAGTGTCAGAGACACTGGAGATTTTGTGTGCTACAGGAAGAACGATCTGTTGTGTCAAGTCAAGGAGGGTTGGAATTATAAAGTCCAGAAGGAGGAAGGCCAGCTAGTAAATGTATTTGAGGTATCAGTTAACTGTGTATTAATAAGAAAGGACTCATTACTGTGTAGCTTTAGACAAATAATGATCTTTTGTGCATCTTTAGTGATAATGGACTGTTAGTAATACACTGTGAGGTTGAGCTGTGGAGGAACATTTTTAGTGGTAAATTCTGGTGAATTGTCAACAAGGTGGCGGAGGCACAAGGAAGTGATTTTGTGGTGGTAGCTGCAACAGTGTGATGTCAGGTGTCTGCAGTGTGACGTCAGGTGTCTGCAATATGACGTCAGTGTGTCGGCAGTTGGAAGTGATGCATGGTACCCGAGACCGGGTACCGGTGGATGACGGAAAGACTTTTAGGGTTCTGGGATGACTAGGCAGGAGGAGCTCGGAGATGGATAGTGGTCGTGGAAGGGGTTTTATATGAGCTACATGAAGCATTCAGAAGGGCGGTAGGTGGACCGCCATGGGTGAGGACAGTTCGCTACTGTGTACGACAAAACCAAAACCACATGCGGTAAAGTGGACCGCAACGATGATGACAGTCGCGGTACTGTGGACATGAAACCAAAACCACTGGTCCGGTTGATGGACCGGATCGAGTTGATAGGACGGTGGTGAGAACTGGGGTATCAAAGACAAAACCATTATTCGGGGTGATGGCCCGTGACATGAGGGCAGTGTAGGCCTAGCCTATAGCAGGGGTCCCTGCATGTCTAAAATTCATTTGGTGTGAATGGACCAGAAGGAAGGTAGCTATATAAGTGGTAGTCACGCGGATCCATGCGCTCGGTGCGAAGTGTTATGTGCAGAACCGGAGAAGTTCTTTAGTCTAGGGAGGTGAGGGCTGAAGCCTCACATGGAAATGATGTGCTAGTAACCGCTCTTTCCAAGGTTAGGTTTTATGTTTTAATTAACTGATAAAAGCCGGTGGTAGCTATTTGGTATGGTTTAATGTAAAAACATATGGAAAACTTAAGTTGATGATTACCTTTTTTAATAGCTAAGGTATATGCTATTGAGTATGTTATGTGGACAACATAAGGATTTATTGTTGTAATAATACTAAAACTAATGAGATCTAGTTTATGTAATACATGTATACTAGTTTGTGAGAACTGTGTAAAGGCATGTTGAAGACTACTGAGTAATACTTGACTACTAAGTCATGTTAAGAACATTACCAGTTAACTGGAGGAAACTAAGAACTGAAGACCAGTTTACTGGAGAACATTTATTCATATAAGACCTTAAAGATTTTGAGAGACAATGAACACTCTAAGTAAACAGAGACACTGATAAGTCAAGGACTTTAACATCCAGGAGGAGTGTTTACTTTATGGTAACACATTATAGTTATTCATTGTGTATTCTAAAAGTTTATGTTCATATTGTGTATGGTATCAAACAAAGAATATTATTAATGTTTGAGGAGGAGTGTTAAAATGTGAGATCAACCATCAATAATATGGCGGCAAAGCACCGACCTGACACCTGGTGTATACTGTATGTTCGCGCATGCGCAGAGTTGATTAAACAGACCATGTATAGATCAACATGGAGGAGGACGTTAATCCAAACTAGAGCCTTGTGTCCTTTATTTAGCCAATAGTTATAATGCTGCAGGGCCCCCACCTGCAAGGAAAATAACATGTTATAATGCTATAGGGCCCCCACCTGCAAGGAAAATAACACGTTATAATACTGAATAGGGCCCCCACCTGCAAGGAAAATAACATGTTATAATACTGAATAGGGCCCCCACCTGCAAGGAAAATAACATGTTATAATACTATAGGGCCCCCACCTGCAAGGAAATAACATGTTATAATGCTGAATAGGGCCCCCACCTGCAAGGAAAATAACATGTTATAATGCTGCAGGGCCCCCACCTGCAAGGAAAATAACATGTTATAATACTGCAGGGCCCCCACCTGCAAGGAAAATAACATGTTATAATGCTGCAGGGCCCCCACCTGCAAGGAAAATAACATGTTATAATACTGCAGGGCCCCCACCTGCAAGGAAAATAACATGTTATAATGCTGCAGGGCCCCCACCTGCAAGGAAAATAACATGTTATAATGCTGCAGGGCCCCCACCTGCAAGGAAAATAACAGGTCATCATGATGGTTGAATGCAGCCCTGGCTATAGTGTGTCATGTATCCGGACAAGAAGGCCATAACACACTATGCATCCTTTAAAAGTTTAAGATCAAGTTACTTCCTTTATTTATTTTTTTAATACAAGATTCGCCATGCTTAAGTGGCCGTACTCAATGGGCTAAGAAAAAGCTGTCTTTCCATCATTAAATGGCTTCAAATAAAAAAATAAATGTAAATGCCAACTACATTGATACCTCGCGATGCATTTCACTCGTGGGGGCTGGGGCGCATCGCACTCAGCCTTCGGCTTCGTTGGATATGGCCCCAGCCCCCATGAGTGAAATATGGCAGAGATGGTATCAATAGGCATTGGCATTTGTCTATTGAGTCATCAGTTAAAAGTATTCAAAAAGGTTGCTACGTACCGTTTCCATGGTGCGTGACTCGGTTATGAGGCGTTCCCGGATGCGCTGGTACTCCCGCGCCTTGAGGCCATAACGAGGCTTCAGCCGTCGCACGATGGGACCTGACGGAACAAGCGGAATTACATGTATTTTATGTGTAGAAACAAGTTACTATGCTTAAGTACCGGTACTAGAATGGATGTTCTCCACAGCCCCCATGGAGGAACTGATGCTCATTCTCCATGGGGCGTTTCTCCATGATGACGTTACTAAAATGGCTATGAACCCTATCTTAAAATGTCGTTTTTAAATATCTATCAATAATAACATGAAATAAAGACAGAGATCCACTCTAATCAGTCTGATCTCCTGGTTTCTCCACTTGTGGTACCTTGGATCATATCAGACTCAGCTCCGCCTCGTGTGATAAAGGGACAACTCATGGAGAAACGTGTTATTCAGACAGATCATCATGGACCTCTGTCTATATTTTTCATGTTTAATACAATATGTCAATGTTACCCACTAGTCTCGTGCTTGTGCATAATAACAACAATAGCAGGATGCCATAAAAAAAATGATCACAAAGTCTTAGGAAATATGTTTAACCCTTTAAAGACGCATGTCGCTAAAAGATCACATTTGCCGTCACAATGCACCAATGCAGCCCCAGCGAGTAACTCCCCATTGGTGCATCATGCTGACCCCTTGGGAATATATCAACCCTGTAGGGTCAGCATGATGCTTGAATGCAGCACTGGCGAGTTACTCACCAGGGTGCATTCATGCATCATGACGACCAAGGCAGTAAGTCATCATGTCGTCCTTAAAGGGCTAACAGTTGAAGTTTATGAGTCATTTTTAACATGTTTTCACCTAACCTGACTGAAGTTGTGTTCGGTACATTATACTGTAGTAAGCATGTTTTATGTAAACACTAACGGTACCTGACTGGAGTGGCGTGAGGGCGTGAGGGTCCTGGGAAGTGTCCACAGTGGGTTCCATCCCCACACACCAGGGGGCACCACTGGTGTGCCGCTACACTACCAGGGGGCACCACAGGGCTAGCTCCCCCTGCTGGGCCCCTGTTGTACTAAGTAGCGCTGTTATACAGCTCCTGACGTGTCAGTGTGGGTGCTGCCCCCTGGTGGAGGTTGTAGTCTGGGGTCATGATGACACATGGGTCCTGTAACAGCAAAGACAGGTAGTAAGGGGGTGGTCATTATTAACGTTAAGTTAGGGAGTGCTACCATACAGTCGCGATTAAGCGCCGGGCGCTCTTCAATTTGGCGGGGCTCTTACACAGGCGCTTATACAAGACAGGCATTTATACAAGGTTATGATTTTAGTGCTTAAGAAACATTTGGGTGACCCTATACCCCAGGCGCTTATTCAAGACTGGCGCTCTTTCAAGACCAGGCGCTTTATCGCAACGGTACGGTAATTAATGGATGACGGCGGTCATGAAATCTCGCCCTGCCCTGTAGAGCGCGCTGAATATTTTGGCTGTCCCATCGCCAGCTATTGCCAAAGGCCCCGAAAATCCCTCCCTTTAAACTACAGAGAAGCGAAGGCTTTTTTAAAGGGGCATAATTTTATACACCCTCCCTAAAGTTAAGTTAAGTTTCTACATTCCAATTATAATTCTACACTGTGCAATTCGCAGGACGCAACTTGTTACGTTGGCTCATGCCCTCAGGGCCATGTCCGCTAACGCGCCAATCTGACGCGAATATTTCGCGCGTACCACACTGCCATCATCGTCTTTGATGCCCTCAGGGCATGGCCTCCTACATACCTAAACTGTAGACTTCTATCCAATGCCCCGGGGGCATCATACATCACTTCGATGCCCTGAGGGCATAGCCATGTCTTAGCCTAAACTTAAACTTAAACTGGCGGCTACTGGTCAATGCCCCGGGGGGCATGATATATCTTTGATTCCCACAGGGCTCTAAATATTACCCCCCCCCCTCCATGCCCCCAGGCCAAGGGAATCAACAATTTCTCCATGGCATTTACCAATAGTCTTTAGTATAACTTTAAGTCAAGGCTATGCCCCAAGGGAATCGATGATAGGCCTACTGGCGATCCCCCTTCACCATTCCCCCAGGGCATGCAGTAGGCCTACAGTATAAGTTTGTACAAATCCAAGCTATCCCCCGAGGGCATTAACGATATTTACAATGCCCCCGGGGCATTGACCAGTAGCCTATACAGCATAAGTTTGTATAAGTCCAGGCTATGCCCCCAGGGCATTAACGATATGCAGAATGCCCCCGGGGCATTGACGTGGTAATGTACGCGCGAAACGTACGCGTCGTGCCGACGCGGCAGCTAACCAGGCCCTAGGGGCATGAGCCAACGTAACAAGTTGTATCCTGCGTGCAATTCATTGATTTTCTTTTTGTATTTATTATAAGTTCCCACCCACTATAAGACAAAAATAGAGACATAACTAAACCAAACAAATTAAAATAAGGACAAAAATTCTACACACTACACAACAGAGCTATATTTAGACTGGATTTGTGACAATGCCAACATCCTGGGAGAAGGATCTCATAATAAGGTGATTAAAGGTCATGTAGTATGTGTTGTGACTACTCATGGACGTCGTGTATGGGTGTATCCATCAACCTCCTTTAGTCCTTTAAGGACAACATGTCATTAAAGATGGCATTGGTTGTCATGATGCACCAATGCAAACCCGGCGAGTAACCTGCCGTTGCTGCATTGGTGCATTAGGACGAGCTTTTCGGGAGTCTCTCAACCACCTATTGTCAGCATGGTGCTTGAATGCAGCACATGTGAGTTACTCGCCAGGGCCAACATCATGATGCATGAATGCATTATGCCATCCTTAAAGGGCCGCATGGCGCTTTATTGCTGTATACCCTTTGTCGTCTTGATGCATCCGGGTGATGCATGCATGCATGACTGGCGAGTCTTCTAGAGTCTTCCGGAGGGTATCAATTCCGTAGGGTCGTCATGAAGCATGAATCCAGAACTAGCGAGTTACTCACCAGGGCTGTATTCATGCATCATAACGATACAGTGCATACTGCATTAAAGCACCATGCGGCCCTTAAAGGGTTAGTGTACAGGTGTACAGCGACATACAAACATGGGCTGAATACACGTGGAGCTAGGCAAGACAGATGTGGAGTTAGCTCCGTTGTTAACCCTTTGAGGATATTTTAATGCACTGCATTACATGCTGTTACATGTTGCCCCAAGGCCGGCGAGTTACACGCCATGATCAGCGCATCATGACGGCAAATGAAAATGAGCTTCGAGGTATCATGCCGTCCTTAAGCCTTTAAGGATGGCATGATGCATTAATGCATCAAGCTGTAGGTCGTCATGATATATGAATGCAGCCCTCCACCGTAGCGTATAAGGTACCATTAACTTGCAAGGTATAACGAAGATACTCACTATAGATAATCCATTCTCCATCTAGTCCATGCAGTATATGTACTCTGATATTATAAGGTGGCCTACACGGGTGTGACGTCCATGGTTTGTGTTATGCTGACAGGGAGACTTCTATGTGTGCTGACACTTCACTGCTTAAAGAGCCTCTGTCACGTGCTGAGTCTACACATAATGTCTCCCCATACCTACACACCCTTAAAGAGCCCCTGTCACGTGCTGAGTCTACACATAATGTCTCCCCATACCTACACACTCTTAAAGAGCCCCTGTCACGTGCTGAGTCTACACATAATGTCTCCCCATACCTACACACCCTTAAAGAGCCCCTGTCACGTGCTGAGTCTACACATAATGTCTCCCCATACCTACACACCCTTAAAGAGCCCCTGTCACGTGCTGAGTCTACACATAATGTCTCCCCATACCTACACACCCTTAAAGAGCCCCTGTCACGTGCTGAGTCTACACATAATGTCTCCCCATACCTACACACCCTTAAAGAGCCCCTGTCACGTGCTGAGTCTACACATAATGTCTCCCTAAACCTACACACTCTTAAAGAGCCCCTGTCACGTGCTGAGTCTACACATAATGTCTCCCCATACCTACACACCCTTAAAGAGCCCCTGTCACGTGCTGAGTCTACACATAATGTCTCCCCATACCTACACACCCTTAAAGAGCCCCTGTCACGTGCTGAGTCTACACATAATGTCTCCCCATACCTACACACCCTTAAAGAGCCCCTGTCACGTGCTGAGTCTACACATAATGTCTCCCCATACCTACACACCCTTAAAGAGCCCCTGTCACGTGCTGAGTCTACACATAATGTCTCCCCATACCTACACACCCTTAAAGAGCCCCTGTCACGTGCTGAGTCTACACATAATGTCTCCCCATACCTACACACCCTTAAAGAGCCCCTGTCACGTGCTGAGTCTACACATAATGTCTCCCCATACCTACACACCCTTAAAGAGCCCCTGTCACGTGCTGAGTCTACACATAATGTCTCCCCATACCTACACACTCTTAAAGAGCCCCTGTCATGTGCTGAGTCTACACATAATGTCTCCCCATACCTACACACCCTTAAAGAGCCTCTGTCACGTGCTGAGTCTACACATAATGTCTCCCTAAACCTACACACTCTTAAAGAGCCTCTGTCACGTGCTGAGTCTACACATAATGTCTCCCCATACCTACACACTCTTAAAGAGCCCCTGTCATGTGCTGAGTCTACACATAATGTCTCCCTCAACCTACACACCCTTAAAGAGCTCCTGTCATGTGCTGCACTTAGAGCCAACCAATAAACGCTGTATTTCACACACCCTTGAAATAACCCCATATTTCAAATTGATCATCATAATAGATCATCTATTGTGACACATAGGTCAGAAATGACCTCCCTTTTGTTGTCAATAAAAGCTATGTTATCATTATTATAAAGTAGGCTTTTCAGATCAATTGCATGAAATTTTATTATTAATGATCACATGAAATAAACACATGAGTGTAGTTCCCAATTAAGGGTTATTTCACTCGGCTGCACCTCGTGAAATAACCCTCAGTGAGGACCTAGTATACTCGTATACCTTTGTCTACAGACCTTATACTATTGTTGCTCTGTGTAATCTGTGTAACTGCTCCGTCCCGGCTGCATACCGGCTCATTCCTCCCTTCAGGCTTGCTGTGTGAGTTGCTCTGTAAGTTTTTATGTGAGCTGCTCTGTGACACCGTATTGATTAACAGTCCAGATGTAAACACCTCTATAGCAGCTCCTCAGTGGTACACACTACATGTATATGGATATATATATACCTGTGTGTTTAGCTGCTCCTATTGTGAGCTAGTTATATAAATGAGCTGCTCACCTGTTCCCGCCTCCCTATCTGCTCACACACCGCCATGGTGAGTGGCTCTGTGACTGAGGAGCTCTCTAACCCTGTAGGTACCATCCAGCTGTAGCTGCTCCTCAGTGGTCCTCACTACATGCTGGTTTACTCCTATTGTGAGCAGTATATAGGTATAGGTAGGTGAGCTGCTCACCGGTTCCCGCTCCCTATCTCCTCCACACTGCCATGCTGACTGGTTCTGTGACTGAGGGGCTCTGTAACCATGTAGGGACCATCCAGGTGTAAACACCTCTGTAGCTGCTCCTCACAACATGTTGGTTTCCTCCTATTGTGGGCTGTATCTAGGTATATCTAGGTGAGCTGCTCGCCTGTTCCCGCTCCCTATCTGCTCACACCACCAATGCTGAGTGGTTCTGTGATAGAGGGGCTCTCTAACCCTTTAAGTACCGCATACTGCTTAAATGTTCTGTGCCGGGTCGGTATAATGGACGAAAGCAGCCCTGGGGAGAGTACCCATGCATGAATGCATCATGCGGGCCCTATGGGAGTGTATCAAGACGGTGGAGTCGGCATGATGCTTGAATGCAGCACTGGTGAGTTACTCGCCATGGCTGCATTCATGTATCATCCACATAAAGGGCACAATGTATAAAAACACTATGCGGCCCTTAACCTTTTAGGGCCGCATGGTGCTGTAATGCATCATGCCCCTGGTCGTCATGATACATGAATGCAGCACTGGCGAGTCACTCACCAGAGCTGCATTCAAACATCATGCCACCCTGCCAGATTGAGATTCTCCCAAAGGGTCAGCATGATGCACCAATGCAGGCCCGGCGAGTTACTCGCGGGGGCATCATGATGACAAATGTTATTTTTTGGCGACATCCGTCCTTAAAGGGTTAACGTGTTAATTACTTGAGTCCAGCTGCGACGTACTAAGGCTCATGTAACCAGGTTACCATAGCAACACGCCATACACGGCCACGGTGGGTATAGGTGTGTCTGGGGTCAGGCTGTGGAGGCCGCCATTTTGTCCCCTCTAGACCTGCCACTGGTCCTTGTAAAGCACCATAGGAGCGGCGCAAACGGAGAACTGGCCAGTAACTTGCAATTAAGCCCCAGCCGAGTCGTTTATTGCCAGCTGGGGGAGCTTGGTGGATATAGTCATAAAATATGGGAACAGTGCATTAAAGCAATGTGCAGTCCTTAAAGGTGGGTTATGAGCTAATTTGGCGTCGATTTTTATTTGTCAGTTATACAACGTGTTTGTGTTTCTAATGCTCATATAAATACGTATGTACCGGTAGCTTTTAAAATCATTCTTAATATAGAGAAAATCACAAAAACGTTGTGTAACTGGGGAGAAAATCGACCCCAAATTAGCTGCTCACCCGTCTTTAAAGGGTTAGTAATAGATGTTTGTTGTTTTATAGCCGTGTAACGACCTTTAAATGTGAAGGTCAAGGGGTCAGTGTGAAGGTCAAGGGGTCAGTGTGAAGGTCAAAGGTCATGTGTGACAAGCTGCTGTAGTGTGGCCTGCCAGAACATGGACATCTGTAAACATGTTAACCCTGTAAGGGCAGCATACTGCTTTAATGTAACCCTGTACGGGCAGCATACTGCTTTAATGTAACCCTGTAAGGGCAGCATACTGCTTTAATGTAACCCTGTAAGGGCAGCATACTGCTTTAATGTAACCCTGTAAGGGCAGCATACTGTTTTAATGTTAACCCTGTAACTTGTAAGGGCAGCATTGTGTGAACCCTGTAAGGGCAGCATAGCGTTTTAGTAGTATAGTATGTATCGGAACGGGACTATAGTTAAGTACTGTTTATTACTCAATCGACATGCAGCCAATCAGAGGCCTCCATTTGGTCACGTGACCCGTTGCCATGGTAACGTGACCTACTTAGGGCTCTCAGCCAATCAGAAGCCAGCATTCTGGGTGACCTACTGACCTACTTAGAAGCTCTCAGCCAATCAGAGGCCGGCATTCTGGTAACCATGGTAACGTGACCTAATTACGTCACGTGACCTACTTAGGCTCAGCCAATCAGAAGCCGGCATTCTGGTAACTAGGGTAACGTGACCTACTTAGGGTTTGTTTGTAAACAACACCACGTGGCTTTCTTGTTTGTAAACAACACCACGTGACACGTGACTGTTTGTAAACAAACAAACAAAAAAAAGTTATGTAACTTATATATAGAAATAAAAACACAACAAGATAATTTCTTTTCTTTTCATTTTATTCTTTATTTCTTCATTTTCAATCAGAAAAAACACACAACTTTATGCTTTTTTAGCTCGCTTCTTCGATTTGCAGCAACTCAACAGGCCGCAAAGTCTCACGCCGCCGTCACTCGCACCACCACACCCCGGACGACTTTTCTCCAATAGACATTGCACGACTTTGGATAAATCCAACACCATTTCGGCAAGGCAGAGAATCTTTGTCTCCATGAAACGGCCGCCATCGCAACAACCCGTCACAACAGCATCATCGATAGCTTCTGACTCACGACCCGGTCGCTCAGCTTTGGGATTTTGCTCATGCGCCTGACGCACTTCTTGGGGTTTCTTGTTCGACATGCTTCAATTAGGAAATGAACGCAATGAGGTCCACAGGTGTCAGCAGAAGTGTCTTGTAGTTGAATGCGGTTTCTTTGCCACTTGAACGGAGCAGAGCGTTCCACGAAAGACAAGAACTCCGCACTCAGCGGCGGTAAGCCGAAGGAATCAAAGTAGTACACTTCACCCGTGCTCGACACGTAAAACGCCACCCAATGCTGACCTGGTAAATGTTGCGGATCTGTGTTGCTCACGAAACAAGTGTCTTTGATAGGGTGCTTCGGAATAGTGTCACAAGAGAAAACGCCCAGGAAACGATGTTTTGTGTGAACGTTTTCCTTCAACACTCTGCTTATTTCAAGCGTGTTCATACGATACGCCAAGTACCGCCGTCTTGTCTTCAGTTCATGTGGTAGTCGGTGACGGGGTGTCGATCTCGGGTCAGCTCGACGACGTTGTCGTACACCAAGTAGAGTAGCACCGTTGTTGTCGCTTGTAGCGCCGAGCGGAAACTGACTTCCACCCTCAGCTGACCCGCTCTTATAAGGTTCACGCGACACCCGTCGTGCGATCTGTCTGGGGTTAAGTCGAGGGGGAACACCGTGTAACCGTTCAGGAATTGTTCGTATGAAATACCGCAGGAGCGCGCGCCCTCGTACATCCCCGTTTCCGTGTGTAGCGCCAAGTACTCTCTCACGGCCGCTTTGGTCTTAAAGTCGGGCACGTAGGCGTCGTTCGGCACTTTCTGATCGTTCACTATCACTTGAAGCGAGCTGATGTCGTAATGCTTCATCTCGAACGGGTTCTTGGTGTAGCTACCGTTGAAGGCGTCGTGGTCAAGGAAGCAAATCATCATCGACTTGGGAAGCTGGCCTGTGTTGGAGTGCGTGTAGCTGTGATCTCTGTTACCTTGAGGGATGGCGTAGGTCGTCACCTCCACTCTGTTCACCGGGTAGTCGAAGGGCCCGTGTTCTATCACCGCTCTCTCGTGCGTTTCCGCTACAGCGTCCGCCACCAGCACGCGTCGCACGTAGAGCTTTGCTTTGTAGATCTTCAAGCTGTAGCCTCCGTCAGCGGCGCACATCAGATAGAAAGAGGGCGCCGCTTGTTTCAGAGTGAGATTGATTTCTGTCTCTCCAACGATGAGCTTCGGTTGATGAGCCAGGTCAAAGTGCAGTCGCGCCATCAGCGAAAAGCGCTTGTTGGAGATTAGCTTCTTGCGCGCTTTGTACCCCGCATTCGCGTCAGTCAACGTGTCAAACTGACCGGGCGTATCTTCATGCCACCCCTGGGCGCTCATGACGCCGTCCTTCACGTCTTTGTTGTAGTTGAGTAACCCTTCCAAGTAAGCTCGGTAAGGGTAGGTCTCGGTGTTGCCAGACACTTTGAAACCGCCGATGGAGACTTGGACGTCTTTGAAGAGCGAGTGAGCCAAGTTGTTCACCGGAGCTACCGCGTCGGTGGCCGCGATCGCCGCTCCGTCCTTTAGCACTTGACATTCCAGATGAAGGTAATTCTCGTTCAGGTCTGTGTACTCTTGCGACTTGTTGATGGTGAAATTTATGTTACCTCCATCCTCTAAAGAGTTTTTTGTTTCTATCCCCAGGAAAGACGACTTTAAGATAGTAGTCTGAGTCGGCGCTACGGTGTGCAGGTCGAGCTCAGAGAGCGCGCACTCGTTACTGCTCTCGTGTACGTAAGCCATTGTGTTCTCTCTTCACGCGGCCGACAGACTGACGCCGGCCCCCTCCAGTCTTTTTATTTATACCTGAACGCCTAGGCGCTTACCGGTCGAATACATCCCCTCTACGTCTCTTGCAAGAGCCACCGCCCGTCTGAGGGGAATGCCCACGACGACGTTTCGACCCTTTCTTAGACGCGACAGACGTCTTTCCTCCCGAGAACGCCGTACTCGCCAGTCTCTTCAGAGCGCCTGCGCCTCGGTCTTTCACGCTGCTCTTTAAAGTCCGACCCGCCAGCACATCTTTAGCTACGCCCACACCGGCGCGGAGCAGCGTTTTTCCCACCGACTTCAATAGCGGAGTAGCCGAGCGCATCAGACCTAACAGAGCGCCGCCCAAACCGTGCCCGCTCTGGAAAGAGCGCCCGCTGTACACGGTCACGCCGTTGCCCAGCTGCGCGTTGTAGTAATCGCTGTACCCTCTGCCGAAGTCGGTGCGCCTGGGTGGAAAGTACGGAACGCGTTGACGCATCATTTTTCTCTCTTTCAGCGCTCAATAGGTCTCAGATGAAGTGTCACGGTCACCTCGCCTCTACCGAATGGGATGGAATGACCGGATCGGTCTCTTAAATAGATGCCGACCTCGGTAAACCTCTTGGATTTCAAGGGGAAATAATCCAAATGGGGAAAACTGATAGCTTGCACGCCACCTCGACGCTTTCCGCCTCTGTCCACCGCCACGCAGCGCAACAGCGGCACTTGCATGTCGCCCACACGTCTCTCCTGGATCATGTCGGTGTATATGTACACAGAGTGCACGTCCCCGTAAACATCCATCGAGTAGGCGCCGGTAGTCGGCGACGCGAAACACGTCTTCTCTCCGAAGCCTAGAACGCATGCGAGATGCTGACTCAGCAGGACAGCACAGTGTCTCGGCGGTTTGATGGTGACGCGTTTCGTCTTGGCGTCGTACGATAAGATCCGCATCGGTTTGAGCAAGAAGCTGTCGCCCTCTAGTCTGTCATCTCGCAACGTCTCACTCAAGCGCTCGACTAGGGTGTGGTTGCTTCCGGTGAAAATAGGAGGTATCTCGAATATGTTTGGCATGAAACTGCGCACTCCCATGTCCTTCTCCATCTTTTCGATCATCTGTCTTGCTTGATGGCTGATCGTCTTCTTCTTCACCGCCGGGGACAAGAACTGCTTGTATACGGCATTCGTCTGTCTCAAGTCGACCTCTCTCTTGAACCTTTTTGTTTCCGGTTTCAATTGCTGCTCTTCCGACGTGTCTGATATCTCTTCCACCGTTACATAGCTCGCTTCCTTCCAGTTCAGCGGGAATTTTGAGCTGAACGTTAGCTTGCTCAGACCGTTCGCGTTTTTCATTCTCTTCCAGTCTACCTGTGGTTTTTTTCCTTCGGAGAAATTAGTTTCTTTTAAAACCTGGATCGCCTCCTCTAGCGAACCTTTGGTGCGCAGAGGAACAACGATGATCAAGTCGTCGTCGTGCACGTTAGTCCATTCTGTAGGGAGGATGATCTCAGTCAGAGCCGCTTCGTACGCTTCGGGCAGAAGGAGCGGCGAGTCGAAGTGAGTTCGGAAAGACGTCAAGCTGTTGTCAGGATAATACTCCATAGAGCTGTTGCTAGGTAGAGTGATGTTCATTTTGTTACGTTATTTTTTTGACGGGGATCCACTCGTTGAACTTGTCGTCGTAACCTAACCAACGTACGAAAGCTAACTCTTTACCGTCGACGGTCTTGCGGCGCAACACCTCGTCTATCAGGTAGTTCTTGTCGTAACGACTCTTGTACACCTTCTGAACCTCTTCCGGGTAGAAGACGCCTTTTATCTCCTCGCCCTTGTCGTCTTTCAGCTCGAACCCTCTGCTTCCCAACGTGTTAGCAACGTCCACCACTTCCTCGCGCCAGTTTCCCTCGTACCCTTTGTCGAAGGCGCCTTTGGTTCTCAACATCCTCACTCTGTCACCCGGAGCGATGACGTCGACGGCGGACGTCTTTGTTTTTTTCTTCTTTTTCCATATTTCGTCGATTTGTTTGTTAGTTGGGAGATCTTGTCGGTAGAAAACTGTTTCGCTGTTTTCCGAGCTGACTTGAGCCGGCGCCATTTTCAACGTCTTGTGGTGAGTGCGATTGTAAGAAGACACTACATGGTGCAGCACGTCTACGTAGCGATACGTGCGCTTGTGTGTGAAATAACGCCACAGCTTCTCCTTCAGACTGCGGTTCAAGCGCTCCACTAGACTAGCTTTGATGTCGTCGTTCTCGCCAGTGAAGAACTCTATGCCCTCGCTCTTCAAGTGATCTTGAAAGATCTTGTTCAAAAACTCTTTCCCCTTGTCTGTCTGAACAGTGCGCGGTCGTCTCTCGCCAGGGCCTGTCATCTCTCGGAAGGCCTCGGTGACATCAGCGCCGCTCTTGGATTTAATGGGAACGGCCCACGCGTACCTAGAGAAAACGTCGATCGCCGTCACCACGTACCGGAAGCGGTCGTTGTGAGACGCCAAAGCTTGCATGTCCATCAGATCTATCTGCCACTGCTGATCGATTGCGCCGGTTATAGTCTTGTTCCTTGCGAATTTTCTCCGAATGGGTTTATGTTTAGTGTAGGCGTCCAGCGACACTAAAGCGTCTCGGATGACGGCCGGGTTCAGGTGGCGAAAATGCTGTTTCTGGAGTTTAGTCACGCTAGTGAAACTGGAGGGCGCTTTGACGTCGGTATATCTAGCTACTACGCGCTTCTTTTCTTTTTCCTTCTTGGTCAGTCTCTTCACTGGTTTGCCCATCGCGGGTCTCTTGAGGGCGTGAAAGACGAGCTCGCCGCTAGGCGGTTGCGCGCTTTCCTTTTCTTACTACGCGGCGCGCTCCTATAGGAAGTCGGAGTTTGGAAAAGTTCACGGTCGTCCTCCTCGTCGTCAGAGGATTGATCGTCCACCACCTGCAGAGAAGAGTCTGCTGCTGCTGCTACTGCTGCTGCTGCTGCTGCTGCTTCTCCTTCTTCCGATTCGAAGCTCGGTCGTTTCCGACCTCTGTCAGCAAGCCGTGTGTCCAAACTTTGGCCAGGTCCGCTCGCTTTATACAGATGGTTTCCGATCAAGGCGTCTGTGGTGGGAACCGCTTCGCGCAGCGCTTTCGTGAACGGCGAGTAGCCCGCCGGTCTGGGCGCCGTCTTCCTGAACCTGGCGGCGTCGTTCAGTAAGTCCACTATGTTGATGCGCTGCTCAGGTGGTATTCTCCGACCCGACATCTCGCGCACCGCCCCGTCCTCGTTCCACTTGATCACTCCGGATTTCTCCAATTGTTTGTACAGCTCCACGGTCCGGCGGCGACTCCTCTTGGGAACTTGGTTCGCCAACCGCTCGAGTAGGGACGCGCTGGCCTCTTCAGCAGACTGACGGAGGTGAGCCGGGGGCGAAGAAGAGTAGGACGAAGAGATGTTGCTGTTGTGGGGATTCGCGAGAAAAAATTGCAATCTATTCAACAACCTTCGGTATTTCAACATTTTCTCGCGCGATTCCAAAGTGGGGTCGTTCAACACTAAATCCAAGTCCCTGTAGATAAACTGTAGCACCTGGTGCAAGGCCGCGTCGGGATGAAGGGACTGCTCTGCCTGCTTGTGGTAATAGGCCATGTCGGCGGGTAGGCGGGCGGCGGTGGCAGGAGCGGAACTCTCGTTCTTTTCAGTGCGCTCATCAGGAAGAGGAGGAAGGTTTGGAGCAGTAGAAGTACTAGCAGCAGCGACTGCAGTAGTAGCAGCGCTAGTAGTAGCAGCAGCAGCGGGCACATGATGAAGTAGACCTGCTCGTGATGATTTGTAGAGCGTCTCAGGATCCACGAGCGCTAAACGTTTGTAGTGTTGTTGCTGCTCTGAGTCCGTCATGGGGACGCCGGTGGCAATGACGCTGGTGGTGGCGGTAGTGGTGGTGCTGTCGGCGAGTAGGTGTCGAATGACGTGTCTCATATACGGAGAATGCTCTTTATAAGCGGTAAGGCCATCCCTATGAGAGCCGGAATGAGGAAACCTCCCTCTTGTACCAAGACGCGTCTCTTTTTTTTGATGGGCGTAGATTTTTTGCCGACCTCCCTCAACACGTCAGCCGATTCTCGAAGCTTGTCCAGTTGTTTGTCGCTGAGCGGGATGTTCCCTACCAGTAAATTGTGACAGATCTCACTCAACGCTGCGATCAGCTCGTCGCTTCCAGAGTCTATTAGATGCGAGCAGTCCTTTGGCGAGCACTTAGCTAAGTGCTTGAGAGTACCAAAGTGTCTTTCGAGTAGATGAGAAGACATTTTTTTTTTGCTACTGCTTTCTGTTGTTCTTTTTTTTGTCTAGCGGTACGAACACTAGCTGAGAGTGTATGGCCGTCAAAGAGGAGCGTATTCTCAGATCGTCAGGTGTTGACTGCTTGAAGTCCAGGAGGAGGTATGAGTGAGGTCGCTTGAGTTCATGGGTAAATATACTAGAGAGGGCCGCCGCGTTGGACGGAAACACCTGGCGAGACAGACTAGCTATTTGCCCCATGTCGCGCGGGTTCTTGAAAACGATCATGTAGTGAGCGTTCAGACTCATAGTTCGAAAGTCGGGTGATTTCTGGAAGAGGTTCTGAGTGATGTATATGACGCTCACGTTCCAGTGATGCGAGTATTTAGTAAAGATGTCGGCTACCACTTGCTGATTGGAACTGCTCATCAGATCGTCCAATATCAGTAGAGTGTGGGGTCGTACAGCGTCTTCTGCTACTTCCACGTCTCCCGCTATAGACTCTTTGCTAGGAAGACCTTCTCTGAATTCCACACCGTACCGATTTGCCATTTTTTCAAACAGAGGTTGCCACTCGCCGTAATGGTAAAAAGTCTTTTCCACCGGCGGCGTGACCAAATTGTTCACGTCGCTCAGAAATTGATCCACCAAGCGCGATTTTCCACAACCCGACGGACCGCTAATGATACAACTAAAGGGTCCTTGTAGTCGAGCGTCGAAATGAATTTCTGTGAAGAGTTTGCTTTTACTACTGGACATTTTTTTTTTGTTTTTTTTTCAGGACGCGTCAGAGAGCGGTTGTGTGTCTGACTGTCTGCTGTGTTTCTCACTCGAACGGTCGGTGGTGAATGGTTGTGGAGAAAAGTCCGCCGACCTTTTTATTGATTCCGGCCGGTGTCACAGTAGCGGCGGCAGAAGTGCTTTTTTTTTTTGCGATAAAATTCTATTTTCACTCAATAGTCATAAATGTTTGTATCAGACTCCAGAGGAGTCTGATACAAATATTTATTTTTTTTTAAAAAAAGAAGAAGAGGAGGAGGAGGAGGAGGAGGAGGAGATTTTTTTTTTTTTTTTTTTTTTTTTTTTTTTGATCATTTAGGCAAAGCTCGTCGCTTTGCTGTTTTTTTTTCTATTTCTGTGTTGTGACACGATCGTCTCGAAAAAGCAATAAGGCGTGTGAGCGCGGCGGTGACAAATACATATTGGAGCGTATGGTTTAAAATAGTGCGTCCCTATCTTCTTCAATTCGGCTGCGTTGCAATATGCGGGATAACAAGTGACGACGTCGAAACGTTTAGAGACCGTGTTCACGTCGGCCACAACGCGCGCCCACCGAGTGGGAGCTGCAGTCGCTCCCAAGAAACCGATCGGCTTGTCGAATCGTTTCATAGCACTTATTCTCACTTTATAAGAGGAGGCAGGGTGAGGAGAGTAGCGGCGCTCTTTCTTTTCATGAAACGCCCAACGAGTGGGGGCGCTGAGAGCAGCTGTTATGCAATAGTAGAGTAAATGCTGTTCTGAGAAGACGGCTCTCGGCCATGTCGCTACGTTTTCCTTTTCCGCTCTTGTATAACGACGATGGCGCTCAGCTTTGCATTTCTCGAGAATTCGGTACGCCTCAAGAGAAGCGTGAACCTCAACTACGTGACGCTCTCTCCTTTGAGATAAAAAAATAGCCGGGCAGTTGAGGAGAGCGCTTTGTTCGCGCGACCGTCTTTTAGAAACTCGCGCCCTCTGCAGCGCCATATTTCTTTCCTCCGAAACAAAAAAGCCTGAGTGAAAATACAAATTTAAGAAAACAAAAAAAGCTCAAAGAAAAAAAATAAAGCAATAAGCAGACTCAGCTCGAAATTCCCTGCTGGCGTGATGGCGGTGACTGCAGGCGGTGGCGGCGGTCGGCTGGCCGGCCGGCGGTGGCGGTGTCGGCGGCGATGGTAGAAGGGTGTGTGGAAAGAGAGACGCATCTCAGTCTTTTATAGGAGCGGCGAGTCTGACATTTTCAGCTGTCGCATGCTGACCTGCTGCTAGCATAAGAGAAACAAAAGCCCTAATCACACTTTTCAGCTGGATCCTTCCACCCCGCCAGACATGGATCCCAGATGGGAAGGCGGTTTAAAATTAAATCCGTGTACCGACTGTCATACAATAGGGTAATTAGTTGAACGCGTGTTACCTGTATAAAGGATTAACGGGTCATGGGCTCAGCGTGTGTATAGAAAAACAACTACAGGTAGCGTGAACAAAGCGACCCCCTCCCTTTCTGTCACTCTGTCTGTGACTAGAGGGTGCGCGTGTGGTAAGCGGCTTATATCTAAAGAAAAAAACAAATCACCCTCGCCTGTCATCAGCAGACAGCCGGCTGGCGGCTGGAAAATGCGATTAGAGGGATGATGAGCCACGTAGTAAGCGACTTAAGGCTGATCTAAAGACCTGCCGTGAAGAGGCAGCTGGCCGGTGGCTTGAAAAAAGGCGGGGCGTAAGGGTATATAAGGGGAGTGAAACCACATTCAGCATCGTCATCATCGTTCACGCTACTACTACTACTACTACTACTACTACTACTACTACTACTACTACTACTACTACCACCAGCACCGCGCCTCAATTTGCAGATCCTCGTGATGGAAAGTTGCTACCGTGACATGAAGCGGAATGACGAAGCGGCGCGCGAATGTGAAGCTGATGCTGTAGCCTCTGCTGCTGCTGCTGCTAGTGCTGCTCAGCGTGCTACTGCTGCATTTACTGCGGCTGTTAGTGACGCGGGTCGTGATGACGTTGTTGTTGTTGCCGCTGCGGCTGTGACTGCTGCTGTTGCTGCCGCCGATGCAGCTACTCATGCCACCGATGCCGACGCTGCTGCTGCTGATGCTGTTGCGGCTGCCGATGACGCCGCTGATAACGCTACTAGTGCCCGCTCTGCCGCCCTTGCTACTGTCGCTGCTGCTGTTGTTGCTAATGCTCACGCTACTGCTGCTGCCGCTGCTGCTACTGCTGCTACCGCTGCTGCCGAGGCTGCTGCCGCTGCTGCCGATGCTGCTGCCGATGCTGCCGATGCTGCTGCCGATGCTGATGTTAGCAGTCGCGTCGACAAAGAATCGTCATTTGTCACTCTTAAAGCCGCTCCAGTGGAACGCGCGACGGGTAGTAGGGCTACCAACGCGACGGCCGGATGGTGCAAATGGTGTCGTCGCTTCTGCTCGTGCGCTTGCTTTTCTTCCGGTCCTACCTGCTGCTGCTACGGTATGATAGTGTTATAGTGTTTGAATGAGAACGCGCGTAGTTACAGATGTGCTTTTTTATTCGAAAATATAATTTTAACATAAGATGGAACTTGTTGTGTTTTTTTCTATATATACGTTGTTTGTTTACAAACAGGCACGTGTCACGTGGTGTTGTTTACAAACAAGAGAGCCACGTGGTGTTGTTTACAAACAAACCCTAAGTAGGTCACGTTACCCTAGTTACCAGAATGCCGGCTTCTGATTGGCTGAGCCTAAGTAGGTCACGTGACGTAAGCAGGTCACGTTACCATGGTTACCAGAATGCCGGCCTCTCATTGGCTGAGAGCTTCTAAGTAGGTCAGTAGGTCACCCAGAATGCTGGCTTCTGATTGGCTGAGAGCCCTAAGTAGGTCACGTTACCATGGCAACGGGTCACGTGACCAAATGGAGGCCTCTGATTGGCTGCATGTCGATTGAGTAATAAACAGTACTTAACTATAGTCCCGTTCCGATACATACTATACTACTCGTTTTAATGTTAACCCTGTGAGGGCAGCATAATGTTTTAATGTAACCCTGTAGGGGCAGCATAGTGCTTTAACCCTGTAAGGGCAGCATAGTGCTTTAACCCTGTAAGGGCAGCATAGTGCTTTAACCCTGTAAGGGCAGCATAGTGCTTTAACCCTGTAAGGGCCGTATACTGTTTTAATGTCAACCCTGTAAGGGCAGCATAATGCTTTTATGTTAACCCTGTAAGGGCAGCATAATGCTTTTATGTTAACCCTGTAAGGGCAGCATAATGCTTTTATGTTAACGCTGTAAGGGCCGCATAATGTATTTTTGTTAGCTGGGCACTGTCACACTAAATAACCCGAAGCGATAAACCCAACATCCGGGACACCATCCGGGTAACCTGATAAAGGCATTAATTACACCCCAGTGTAACGTCAGACCCAGCGCGACACGCCCATTTAACCCTTTAAGGGCCGCCCTCAACCCTTTAAGGGCCGCCTTTAACCCTTTAAGGGCAGTAGTTAACCCTTTAAGGGCGGTATAGTGCTTTAATACCATAAAATCTCGCGTTTAGACCGCGGCTAGTACGCAAGGCAGATCGCCAGTGCAGCTTTTAGGATCAGGACAAAGTCCAGGTGCGGCTTATATATGAGTTTTTAGATGTATTTACTACAGTACTAAAGTCGCCATACTCAGACCTCCCATGAGGCTTAGGGAGTGGTCATTTTTTAACAAAAGGGGGGCAGTGGGTGGATTTGTGTGGGAGCGGGTCGGAATTTTTTTGGTCCCCCCGGGAGGGGTCGAAATTATTTCAATCCCCCCCTCCAGGCAGGTTGAAATTGAGCGCGGCCGACCCTTTTGAGCTATAGTAACGTGCGGGCTTTTCCACTAAAAATTTTTTTTTGGTCCCCCCCTCAAAAAGGGTCCAAATTTTTTTGGTCCCCCCCTTCAAGGGGTCCATATTTGTTTAGTCCCCCTCAAATCCACCAAGCCCCCTTGTTGTTAAAAAATGACCACTCCCTTAGAGGATATTCCCAATATCCTAGGTGGGGCTAAAATGCAAGTTATCCTTATCGCGAGGTTTAATCCTTTAGGGACGGCATGTCACTAAAAGGTGACATTTGTTGCCGCAGTGTTGCAATGATAACATTCGGCTCATATGAAAAGTAGATGATGTAAAAAATTCGGATTGTAGGTGGGGTTTTACGGTAAGTTTTGCCATCCAGTGTTTACTTACGACAGTGTTTAAATTAAAAGACCAACGACCAAGAACATTCTATGTTACATTTTAATAATCTTTTCTTTTATCAAATCGGCAATCAGTATGCACCTATGTAGAAGGCAACACAAAAATAGAATTCTCTTTGGAATGAATATTATGCACGATTTGTCTACTGGTAGATTAGAATCTAAATACCATATATATATCAAAGACACAGAGTCATGGTAGTAAACAAGATATGCCTGTATGATAATATAAACTTATTCATACTAAAACTATAGTCATGGCATTAGGGAGCAGAATATACCTCAATATGTAGATTATGATAAAATAAATGTCTGCATACTGAAGACATAGTTTTTGTTCAGAAACAACAACAAAATGATATGTCTACATCCCAAAGATGTAGTCGTGTTAAGAAATAAAATACAGAATATATAACAAAATAAGTCTGTTAAGGGAATGCATGCCTGAGTAATCTGCAGGGTCTCATAATGAACTAAAACATCTCCTCAAATATCTGAAAACTAAATGCATAGCAATTGCATTAACATAAACAACTCTAATCATATCGATATCACTATACTTTCATATCAGTGGGTGGTAATGGTAAAGAATTCTGAGCAATGGGGCGCTCCCAAAAGGGGCACTCGCAAAATTAAAGTCGTGGCCACCGGGACATTTTTCACCGCTCCCAGTCCATGCACCAATGATTACACCTCTGTAATACTTATAACCCGCAGGCTGCAGTCATGCATCATGCCGACCCGCCAGGGCTGCACGCATGCATCATGCCAACCCACCAGGGCTGCACGCATGCATCATGCCGACCCGCCAGGGCTGCATGCGTGCATCATGCCGACCCACCAGGGCTGCACGCATGCATCATGCCAACCCGCCAGGGTCAGTGTATGATGCACCAATAAAGTGTGGGTGGGTAAATAGCATCATGACGAGAAATGAACTTGAAGCTTTGAATAATCACGAGTAATCATCGTGCATCACCATTATCTCCAGGATAGACTAACTAAACCTACCGTATTTGATAAGCGCACACCCCCTAATAAGCGCACACCCCTCGTTTTTGGCCGAATTTTATACTACAAATAACCAAAAATTTCTTAATTTTTGACTCCAATTAAACTCTTAACTACTAAAAGGTGCCCATAATAACTGTGCGCTTATTACGTCGAATACGGTAATCTAATCTACCGGTAATATAAAACAGGTATGTCATGTGTTCATAGCTCTCGTTTATAAATGAGATCAGTGTAAGATGTAATATTATATCTGGTAATATCTAACATAATTACAATAATAGGAATATCCATAAACGTCATCTCAGACAGAGCTCTTTCTGATAAACAGGACATACATTATGACTTGAATTAGAACAATTGTATCATGTTAAACTTGTCTGTTAGACATAAAACCTAAGTAGTGAGTAGTATAGTATGTATCGGAACGGGACTATAGTTAAGTACTGTTTATTACTCAATCGACATGCAGCCAATCAGAGGCCTCCATTTGGTCACGTGACCCGTTGCCATGGTAACGTGACCTACTTAGGGCTCTCAGCCAATCAGAAGCCAGCATTCTGGGTGACCTACTGACCTACTTAGAAGCTCTCAGCCAATGAGAGGCTGGCATTCTGGTAACTATGGTAACGTGACCTACTTACGTCACGTGACCTACTTAGGCTCAGCCAATCAGAAGCCGGCATTCTGGTAACTAGGGTAACGTGACCTACTTAGGGTTTGTTTGTAAACAACACCACGTGGCTCTCTTGTTTGTAAACAACACCACGTGACACGTGACTGTTTGTAAACAAACAACGTATATATAGAAAAAAACACAACAAGTTCCATCTTATGTTAAAATTATATTTTCGAATAAAAAAGCACATCTGTAACAGCGTCTATGTGTAACTACGCGCGTTCTCATTCAAACACTATAACACTATCATACCGTAGCAGCAGCAGGTAGGACCGGAAGAAAAGCAAGCGCACGAGCAGAAGCGACGACACCATTTGCACCATCCGGCCGTCGCGTTGGTAGCCCTACTACCCGTCGCGCGTTCCACTGGAGCGGCTTTAAGAGTGACAAATGACGATTCTTTGTCGACGCGACTGCTAACATCAGCATCGGCAGCAGCATCGGCAGCATCGGCAGCAGCAGCGGCAGCAGCCTCGGCAGCAGCGGTAGCAGCAGTAGCAGCAGCGGCAGCAGCAGTAGCGTGAGCATTAGCAACAACAGCAGCAGCGACAGTAGCAAGGGCGGCAGAGCGGGCACTAGTAGCGTTATCAGCGGCGTCATCGGCAGCCGCAACAGCATCAGCAGCAGCAGCGTCGGCATCGGTGGCATGAGTAGCTGCATCGGCGGCAGCAACAGCAGCAGTCACAGCCGCAGCGGCAACAACAACAACGTCATCACGACCCGCGTCACTAACAGCCGCAGTAAATGCAGCAGTAGCACGCTGAGCAGCACTAGCAGCAGCAGTAGCAGAGGCTACAGCATCAGCTTCACATTCGCGCGCCGCTTCGTCATTCCGCTTCATGTCACGGTAGCAACTTTCCATCACGAGGATCTGCAAATTGAGGCGCGGTGCTGGTGGTGGTAGTAGTAGTAGTAGTAGTAGTAGTAGTAGTAGTAGTAGCGTGAACGATGATGACGATGCTGAATGTGGTTTCACTCCCCTTATATACCCTTACGCCCCGCCTTTTTTCAAGCCACCGGCCAGCTGCCCCTTCACGGCAGGTCTTTAGATCAGCCTTAAGTCGCTTACTACGTGGCTCATCATCCCTCTAATCGCATTTTCCAGCCGCCGGCCGGCTGTCTGCTGATGACAGGCGAGGGTGATTTGTTTTTTTCTTTAGATATAAGCCGCTTACCACACGCGCACCCTCTAGTCACAGACAGAGTGACAGAAAGGGAGGGGGTCGCTTTGTTCACGCTACCTGTAGTTGTTTTTCTATACACACGCTGAGCCCATGACCCGTTAATCCTTTATACAGGTAACACGCGTTCAACTAATTACCCTATTGTATGACAGTCGGTACACGGATTTAATTTTAAACCGCCTTCCCATCTGGGATCCATGTCTGGCGGGGTGGAAGGATCCAGCTGAAAAGTGTGATTAGGGCTTTTGTTTCTCTTATGATAGCAGCAGGTCAGCATGCGACAGCTGAAAATGTCAGACTCGCCGCTCCTATAAAAGACTGAGATGCGTCTCTCTTTCCACACACCCTTCTACCATCGCCGCCGACACCGCCACCGCCGGCCAGCCGACCGCCGCCACCGCCTGCAGTCACCGCCATCACGCCAGCAGGGAATTTCGAGCTGAGTCTGCTTATTGCTTATTTTTTTTCTTTGAGCTTTTTGTTTTCTTAAATTTTTTTTATTTTCACTCAGTCTTTTTTGTTTCGGAGGAAAGAAATATGGCGCTGCAGAGGGCGCGAGTTTCTAAAAGACGGTCGCGCGAACAAAGTGCTCTCCTCAACTGCCCGGCTATTTTTTTATCTCAAAGGAGAGAGCGTCACGTAGTTGAGGTTCACGCTTCTCTTGAGGCGTACCGAATTCTCGAGAAATGCAAAGCTGAGCGCCATCGTCGTTATACAAGAGCGGAAAAGGAAAACGTAGCGACATGGCCGAGAGCCGTCTTCTCAGAACAGCATTTACTCTACTATTGCATAACAGCTGCTCTCAGCGCCCCCACTCGTTGGGCGTTTCATGAAAAGAAAGAGCGCCGCTACTCTCCTCACCCTGCCTCCTCTTATAAAGTGAGAATAAGTGCTATGAAACGATTCGACAAGCCGATCGGTTTCTTGGGAGCGACTGCAGCTCCCACTCGGTGGGCGCGCGTTGTGGCCGACGTGAACACGGTCTCTAAACGTTTCGACGTCGTCACTTGTTATCCCGCATATTGCAACGCAGCCGAATTGAAGAAGATAGGGACGCACTATTTTAAACCATACGCTCCAATATGTATTTGTCACCGCCGCGCTCACACGCCTTATTGCTTTTTCGAGACGATCGTGTCACAACACAGAAATAGAAAAAAAAACGGCAAAGCGACGAGCTTTGCCTAAATGATCAAAAAAAAAAAAAAAAAAAAAAAAAAAAAAAAAAAAATTAATCTCCTCCTCCTCCTCCTCCTCCTCCTCCTCCTCCTCCTCCTCCTCCTCTTCTTCTTTTTAAAAAAAAAAAAAAATATTTGTATCAGACTCCTCTGGAGTCTGATACAAACATTTATGACTATTGAGTGAAAATAGAATTTTATCGCAAAAAAAAGTCACTTCTGCCGCCGCTACTGTGACACCGGCCGGTATCAATAAAAAGGTCGGCTGACTTTTCTCCACAACCATTCACTACCGACCGTTCGAGTGAGAAACACAGCAGACAGTCAGACACACAACCGCTCTCTGACGCGTCCTGAAAAAAAAACAAAAAAAAAATGTCCAGTAGTAAAAGCAAACTCTTCACAGAAATTCATTTCGACGCTCGACTACAAGGACCCTTTAGTTGTATCATTAGCGGTCCGTCGGGTTGTGGAAAATCGCGCTTGGTGGATCAATTTCTGAGCGACGTGAACAATTTGGTCACGCCGCCGGTGGAAAAGACTTTTTACCATTACGGCGAGTGGCAACCTCTGTTTGAAAAAATGCAAAATCAGTACGGTGTGGAATTCAGAGAAGGTCTTCCTAGCAAAGAGTCTATAGCGGGAGACGTGGAAGTAGCAGAAGACGCTTTACGACCCCACACTCTACTGATATTGGACGATCTGATGAGCAGTTCCAATCAGCAAGTGGTAGCCGACATCTTTACTAAATACTCGCATCACTGGAACGTGAGCGTCATATACATCACTCAGAACCTATTCCAGAAATCACCCGACTTTCGAACTATGAGTCTGAACGCTCACTACATGATCGTTTTCAAGAACCCGCGCGACATGGGGCAAATAGCTAGTCTGTCTCGCCAGGTGTTTCCGTCCAACGCGGCGGCCCTCTCTAGTATATTTACCCATGAACTCAAGCGACCTCACTCATACCTCCTTCTGGACTTCAAGCAGTCAACACCTGACGATCTGAGAATACGCTCCTCTTTGACGTCCATACACTCTCAGCTAGTGTTCGTACCGCTAGACAAAAAAAAGAACAAGAGAAAGCAGTAGCAAAAAAAATGTCTTCTCATCTACTCGAAAGACACTTTGGTACTCTCAAGCACTTAGCTAAGTGCTCGCCAAAGGACTGCTCGCATCTAATAGACTCTGGAAGCGACGATCTGATCGCAGCGTTAAGCGAGATCTGTCACAATTTACTGGTAGGGAACATCCCGCTCAGCGACAAACAACTGGACAAGCTTCGAGAATCGGCTGACGTGTTGAGGGAGGTCGGCAAAAAATCTACGCCCATCAAAAAAAAGAGACGCGTCTTGGTACAAGAGGGAGGTTTCCTCATTCCGGCTCTCATAGGGATGGCCTTACCGCTTATAAAGAGCATTCTCCGTATATGAGACACCTCATTCGACACCTACTCGCCGACAGCACCACCACCACCACCACCACCACCACCACTACCGCCACCACCAGCGTCATTGCCACCGTCGTCCCCATGACGGACTCAGAGCAGCAACAACACTACAAACGTTTAGCGCTCGTGGATCCTGAGACGCTCTACAAATCATCACGAGCAGGTCTACTTCATCATGTGCCCGCTGCTGCTGCTACTACTAGCGCTGCTACTACTGCAGTCGCTGCTGCTAGTACTTCTACTGCTCCAAACCTTCCTCCTCTTCCTGATGAGCGCACTGAAAAGAACGAGAGTTCCGCTCCTGCCACCGCCGCCCGCCTACCTGCCGACATGGCCTATTACCACAAGCAGGCAGAACAGTCCCTTCATCCCGACGCGGCCTTGCACCAGGTGCTACAGTTTATCTACAGGGACTTGGATTTAGTGTTGAACGACCCCACTTTGGAATCGCGCGAGAAAATGTTGAAATACCGAAGGTTGTTGAATAGATTGCAATTTTTTCTCGCGAATCCCCACAACAGCAACATCTCTTCGTCCTACTCTTCTTCGCCCCCGGCTCACCTCCGTCAGTCTGCTGAAGAGGCCAGCGCGTCCCTACTCGAGCGGTTGGTGAACCAAGTTCCCAAGAGGAATCGCACTCGGACCGTGGCGCTGTACAAACAATTGGAGAAATCCGGTGTGATCAAGTGGAACGAGGACGGTGCGGTGCGCGAGATGTCGGGTCGGAGAATACCACCTGAGCGTCGCATCAACATAGTGGACTTACTGAACGACGCCGCCAGGTTCAGGAAGACGGCGCCCAGACCGGCGGGCTACTCGCCGTTCACGAAAGCGCTGCGCGAAGCAGTTCCCACAGACTCCTTGATCGGAAACCATCTGTATAAAGCGAGCGGACCTGGCCAAAGTTTGGACACACGGCTTGCTGACAGAGGTCGGAAACGACCGAGCTTCGACTCGGAAGAAGGAGAAGCAGCAGCAGCAGCAGCAGCAGTAGCAGCAGCAGACTCTTCTCTCCAGGTGGTGGACGATCAATCCTCTGAAGACGAGGAGGACGACCGTGAACTTTTCCAAACTCCGACTTCCTATAGGAGCGTGCCGCGTAAGAAAAGGAAAGGGCGCAACCGCCTAGCGGCGAGCTCGTCGTTCACGCCCTCAACAAGCCCACCATGGGCAAACCAGTGAAGAGACTGACCAAGAAGGAAAAAGAAAAGAAGCGCGTAGTAGCTAGATATACCGACGTCAAAGCACCCTCCAGTTTCACTAGCGTGACTAAACTCCAGAAACATCATTTTCGCCACCTGAACCCGGCCGTCATCCGAGATGCTTTAGTGTCGCTGGACGCCTACACTAAACATAAACCCATTCGGAGAAAATTCGCAAGGAACAAGACTATAACCGGCGCAATCGATCAGCAGTGGCAGATAGATCTGATGGACATGCAAGCTTTGGCGTCTCACAACGACCGCTTCCGGTACGTGGTGACGGCGATCGACGTTTTCTCTAGGTACGCGTGGGCCGTTCCCATTAAATCCAAGAGCGGCGCTGATGTCACCGAGGCCTTCCGAGAGATGACAGGCACTGGCGAGAGACGACCGCGCACTGTTCAGACAGACAAGGGGAAAGAGTTTTTGAACAAGATCTTTCAAGATCACTTGAAGAGCGAGGGCATAGAGTTCTTCACTGGCGAGAACGACGACATCAAAGCTAGTCTAGTGGAGCGCTTGAACCGCAGTCTGAAGGAGAAGCTGTGGCGTTATTTCACACACAAGCGCACGTATCGCTACGTAGACGTACTGCACCATGTAGTGTCTTCTTACAATCGCACTCACCACAAGACGTTGAAAATGGCGCCGGCTCAAGTCAGCTCGGAAAACAGCGAAACAGTTTTCTACCGACAAGATCTCCCAACTAACAAACAAATCGACGAAATATGGAAAAAGAAGAAAAAAACAAAGACGTCCGCCGTCGACGTCATCGCTCCGGGTGACAGAGTGAGGATGTTGAGAACTAAAGGCGCCTTCGACAAAGGGTACGAGGGAAACTGGCGCGAGGAAGTGGTCGACGTTGCTAAGACGTTGGGAAGCAGAGGGTTCGAGCTGAAAGACGACAAGGGCGAGGAGATAAAAGGCGTCTTCTACCCGGAAGAGGTTCAGAAGGTGTACAAGAGTCGTTACGACAACAACTACCTGATAGACGAGGTGTTGCGCCGCAAGACCGTCGACGGTAAAGAGTTAGCTTTCGTACGTTGGTTAGGTTACGACGACAAGTTCAACGAGTGGATCCCCGTCAAAAAAATACGTAGAAAAAAAAAAAAAAAAAAAAAAAATGAACATCACTCTACCTAGCAACAGCTCTATGGAGTATTATCCTGACCACAGCTTGACGTCTTTCCGAACTCACTTCGACTCGCCGCTCCTTCTGCCCGAAGCGTACGAAGCGGCTCTGACTGAGATCATCCTCCCTACAGAATGGACTAACGTGCACGACGACGACTTGATCATCGTTGTTCCTCTGCGCACCAAAGGTTCGCTAGAGGAGGCGATCCAGGTTTTAAAAGAAACCAAATTCTCCGAAGGAAAAAAACCACAGGTAGACTGGAAGAGAATGAAAAACGCGAACGGTCTGAGCAAGCTAACGTTCAGCTCAAAATTCCCGCTGAACTGGAAGGAAGCGAGCTATGTAACGGTGGAAGAGATATCAGACACGTCGGAAGAGCAGCAATTGAAACCGGAAACAAAAAGGTTCAAGAGAGAGGTCGACTTGAGACAGACGAATGCCGTATACAAGCAGTTCTTGTCCCCGGCGGTGAAGAAGAAGACGATCAGCCATCAAGCAAGACAGATGATCGAAAAGATGGAGAAGGACATGGGAGTGCGCAGTTTCATGCCAAACATATTCGAGATACCTCCTATTTTCACCGGAAGCAACCACACCCTAATCGAGCGCTTGAGTGAGACGTTGCGAGATGACAGACTAGAGGGCGACAGCTTCTTGCTCAAACCGATGCGGATCTTATCGTACGACGCCAAGACGAAACGCGTCACCATCAAACCGCCGAGACACTGTGCTGTCCTGCTGAGTCAGCATCTCGCATGCGTTCTAGGCTTCGGAGAGAAGACGTGTTTCGCGTCGCCGACTACCGGCGCCTACTCGATGGATGTTTACGGGGACGTGCACTCTGTGTACATATACACCGACATGATCCAGGAGAGACGTGTGGGCGACATGCAAGTGCCGCTGTTGCGCTGCGTGGCGGTGGACAGAGGCGGAAAGCGTCGAGGTGGCGTGCAAGCTATCAGTTTTCCCCATTTGGATTATTTCCCCTTGAAATCCAAGAGGTTTACCGAGGTCGGCATCTATTTAAGAGACCGATCCGGTCATTCCATCCCATTCGGTAGAGGCGAGGTGACCGTGACACTTCATCTGAGACCTATTGAGCGCTGAAAGAGAGAAAAATGATGCGTCAACGCGTTCCGTACTTTCCACCCAGGCGCACCGTCGGCAGAGGGTACAGCGATTACTACAACGCGCAGCTGGGCAACGGCGTCAACGTGTACAGCGGGCGCTCTTTCCAGAGCGGGCACGGTTTAGGCGGCGCTCTGTTAGGTCTGATGCGCTCGGCTACCCCGCTATTGAAGTCGGTGGGAAAAACGCTGCTCCGCGCCGGTGTGGGCGTAGCTAAAGATGTGCTGGCGGGTCGGACTTTAAAGAGCAGCGTGAAAGACCGAGGCGCAGGCGCTCTGAAGAGACTGGCGAGTACGGCGTTCTCGGGAGGAAAGACGCCTGTCGCGTCTAAGAAAGGGTCGAAACGTCGCCGGCATTCTCCTCAGACGGGCGGTGGCTCTTGCAAGAGACGTAGAGGGGATGTATTCGACCGGTAAGCGCCTAGGCGTTCAGGTATAAATAAAAAGACTGGAGGCGGCCGGCGTCAGTCTGTCGGCCGCATGAAGAGAGAACACAATGGCTTACGTACACGAGAGCAGTAACGAGTGCGCGCTCTCTGAGCTCGACCTGCACACCGTAGCGCCGACTCAGACTACTATCTTAAAGTCGTCTTTCCTGGGGATAGAAACAAAAAACTCTTTAGAGGATGGAGGTAACATAAATTTCACCATCAACAAGTCGCAAGAGTACACAGACCTGAACGAGAATTACCTTCATCTGGAATGTCAAGTGCTAAAGGACGGAGCGGCGATCGAGGACACCGACGCGGTAGCTCCGGTGAACAACTTGGCTCACTCGCTCTTCAAAGACGTCCAAGTCTCCATCGGCGGTTTCAAAGTGTCTGGCAACACCGAGACCTACCCTTACCGAGCTTACTTGGAAGGGTTACTCAACTACAACAAAGACGTGAAGGACGGCGTCATGAGCGCCCAGGGGTGGCATGAAGATACGCCCGGTCAGTTTGACACGTTGACTGACGCGAATGCGGGGTACAAAGCGCGCAAGAAGCTAATCTCCAACAAGCGCTTTTCGCTGATGGCGCGACTGCACTTTGACCTGGCTCATCAACCGAAGCTCATCGTTGGAGAGACAGAAATCAATCTCACTCTGAAACAAGCGGCGCCCTCTTTCTATCTGATGTGCGCCGCTGACGGAGGCTACAGCTTGAAGATCTACAAAGCAAAGCTCTACGTGCGACGCGTGCTGGTGGCGGACGCTGTAGCGGAAACGCACGAGAGAGCGGTGATAGAACACGGGCCCTTCGACTACCCGGTGAACAGAGTGGAGGTGACGACCTACGCCATCCCTCAAGGTAACAGAGATCACAGCTACACGCACTCCAACACAGGCCAGCTTCCCAAGTCGATGATGATTTGCTTCCTTGACCACGACGCCTTCAACGGTAGCTACACCAAGAACCCGTTCGAGATGAAGCATTACGACATCAGCTCGCTTCAAGTGATAGTGAACGATCAGAAAGTGCCG
Organism: Harmothoe impar; assembly: GCA_947462335.1. Lineage (NCBI taxonomy): Eukaryota > Metazoa > Annelida > Polychaeta > Phyllodocida > Polynoidae > Harmothoe > Harmothoe impar. The sequence goes on from OX381704.1 coordinate 695,143, forward strand.
AACGACGCCTACGTGCCCGACTTTAAGACCAAAGCGGCCGTGAGAGAGTACTTGGCGCTACACACGGAAACGGGGATGTACGAGGGCGCGCGCTCCTGCGGTATTTCATACGAACAATTCCTGAACGGTTACACGGTGTTCCCCCTCGACTTAACCCCAGACAGATCGCACGACGGGTGTCGCGTGAACCTTATAAGAGCGGGTCAGCTGAGGGTGGAAGTCAGTTTCCGCTCGGCGCTACAAGCGACAACAACGGTGCTACTCTACTTGGTGTACGACAACGTCGTCGAGCTGACCCGAGATCGACACCCCGTCACCGACTACCACATGAACTGAAGACAAGACGGCGGTACTTGGCGTATCGTATGAACACGCTTGAAATAAGCAGAGTGTTGAAGGAAAACGTTCACACAAAACATCGTTTCCTGGGCGTTTTCTCTTGTGACACTATTCCGAAGCACCCTATCAAAGACACTTGTTTCGTGAGCAACACAGATCCGCAACATTTACCAGGTCAGCATTGGGTGGCGTTTTACGTGTCGAGCACGGGTGAAGTGTACTACTTTGATTCCTTCGGCTTACCGCCGCTGAGTGCGGAGTTCTTGTCTTTCGTGGAACGCTCTGCTCCGTTCAAGTGGCAAAGAAACCGCATTCAACTACAAGACACTTCTGCTGACACCTGTGGACCTCATTGCGTTCATTTCCTAATTGAAGCATGTCGAACAAGAAACCCCAAGAAGTGCGTCATGCGCATGAGCAAAATCCCAAAGCTGAGCGACCGGGTCGTGAGTCAGAAGCTATCGATGATGCTGTTGTGACGGGTTGTTGCGATGGCGGCCGTTTCATGGAGGCAAAGATTCTCTGCCTTGCCGAAATGGTGTTGGATTTATCCAAAGTCGTGCAATGTCTATTGGAGAAAAGTCGTCCGGGGTGTGGTGGTGCGAGTGACGGCGGCGTGAGACTTTGCGGCCTGTTGAGTTGCTGCAAATCGAAGAAGCAAGCTAAAAAAGCATAAACTTGTGTGTTTTTTCTGATTGAAAATGAAAAAATAAAGAATAAAATGAAAAGAAAAGAAATTATCTTGTTGTGTTTTTATTTCTATATATAAGTTACATAACTTTTTTTTGTTTGTTTGTTTACAAACAGTCACGTGTCACGTGGTGTTGTTTACAAACAAGAAAGCCACGTGGTGTTGTTTACAAACAAACCCTAAGTAGGTCACGTTACCCTAGTTACCAGAATGCCGGCTTCTGATTGGCTGAGCCTAAGTAGGTCACGTGACGTAAGTAGGTCACGTTACCATGGTTACCAGAATGCCGGCCTCTGATTGGCTGAGAGCTTCTAAGTAGGTCAGTAGGTCACCCAGAATGCTGGCTTCTGATTGGCTGAGAGCCCTAAGTAGGTCACGTTACCATGGCAACGGGTCACGTGACCAAATGGAGGCCTCTGATTGGCTGCATGTCGATTGAGTAATAAACAGTACTTAACTATAGTCCCGTTCCGATACATACTATACTACTGTAGTGTTACCATAGCAACCACTGGTCACACTCATCTGGATACCCTGTACACAACCTGGACAAGGAGACAAGGTCATAGGCCAAACAGAGGCAAGGTCATTGGGCCACTCTGGGCAATTGGCTGAAACATGTGAAACAACTTTCAGTTGACGCTCTCGTATAATAATGGCTGAAATATGCCATAATTTGAATTTGTAATTTGCCTGCATTGGCTGAAATATGCCTCACCACTGTTCTATAAACTGTCATTGTATTGTACCTTGTACTAATTACCGGCACCTGATACACTAATTTTATGTGAATCAGTTTAAAAACGTCTATATCTGTATGTAAAGTGGCTGAAAAGTCGCCCTCGCTTCTGACCTGAAACTATCTGTGTAAAACCTGTATATCACTGTGCATACATCTATGGCATTGATGAGCCAACCATAAGCGTGGGACTCTGCTAATGATGAAATTGTGCGCATATATGTATTAAAACATGTCAATGGATTATTGAGACATTACGTTATGACTCTAACTGTTGAAATGTAGAGATGACACGTAACACCTTGTAATGTATGAATACAACATCATTTCATATAATCACATCTCACTTGAATTGTAATGTGTTTTTGAAAATCATCAAATGAATAAAACACTTTATAAACTCAAAAAAGCATTGGCCCAATTTGGCAAGGATATTGGCCCAACGTAGGTAATGACGTAGACAATGACAACGGACCAATAAATGCAATGACACATTGGACAAGAACAGGCTGGGAAGTGACTGGACTGGTTTCAGCTGGCAATAGGCACCAGCTGTCGCTACACATTAGGGAGTGATCATTTTTTATCAACGGGGGGGGGGGGGGGGGGGGGGTGGGAATTGTGGACCCCTTGACCGGGGTGGTTAAAAAAAAGTTGGACCCCTTTTGGTGGTGGGGTCAAAAAAATTTAACCTGTTTTGGGCCAAAAAGCCCGCACGTAACTATGCTGCAAAGGGCCCTCGTGCGCGCCGATTTTCGACCCTTAGGGAGGGGGGGGTAAAAAATTTCATCCCGTTGACCGGGGGGGGGGGGCGGGGGGGGGTGAAAAAGATTTCGCACGTCCGCACGGAAAACCACCACCCCCTGTTGTTAAAAAATGATCACTCCCTTATGACCTATATAATGTTAACCCAGTAAGGATAACATGATGCCTGATGCACTCATGCAGCACTGCTGCATGAGACTGGTGAGTGCATCACGCTGACAAAAGGGCAATGCCCTTACAGGGTCATTGGCACATAACGGTGGTTTATATAGTAGTTATAGGATGAGTACCAAGCTGTACGCAAAATACAGTGAATACGTTATAGACTCCCTTCACTAAATACCCCATACTTATTTATACCACTAGCTGTATGCAGTATACAAGAGGTGTAAATGCTTTGTTCTCCGTGCCCGTCGTGGTATAAATGAAGATAGCGACATGGGTTGGCAGTAGCTTGCTCCCTGAGGCTGCCCGTGGGTGCCCGTGGGATGGTTCAGCAGGATTCCGGCAATATCACTATATCACAGACTCTGGGGATAGAAGAGGATACATTGTATTATCATATAGCAATAAAATAGATGATTAATTTTCATTTGATACCAAACATTCTTATATAGGGTGTTGGTTATACAAGGGATTTTATCACTATAGAACAATATTAAAATATACATTTTTAGATCCAGAAATCCTGTTCCTCCTTTTCTTTTTTTTAAAGATTTTTTTCTAATGATATTTGCTCCGGCCCCTGAGATCACCTCATCTTGATAACTTGGATTGTGGGCTTTTCCAGCAAATATTTTGGGAGGCGGGGCGCAAAAAAAAAGGTTCTCTACTGAGTCCCAAAATGTCCCAGTGGTCTAATTCTCATAAAAAAAACATCAGGCAGGGGTAAAAAAAAAGAAGAATTGTTTCTAACTGCCAAAAATCCCATCGATGGATCTGTAATCCAAGATATCAGAATAATCCTCATGGACTCACCGTTTGTGAACACGCAGACTAAACGCGCCTCCCTCACAGCGCTCTCTGCAACTTGTCATACACGTAGTCAAACACCACCAGCATGATGGCGCCACCTACAGGGGCACAACAGAAACATACTTTAACTAAATAAAGGGGACAGCTTGAATTTTATCAGTTTTTCAGTAGAAATTGTAAAGAAGAAAAGACAACTACCGTCTGACATATACCGTAAAACTTCTCTGATAAGCCGACCTCCCTTATAAGCCGACCACCAACTTTGAGAGAAATGTATAAGCCAAATTGTGAGTCATTTAAATCATTTTTAACTATAATGGCTGCATAAAAAAACTCCTTTATAAGCCGACCCCCCAGTTGGAGTCAAAGCTATAAGCCGAATTAGGCCCCAAATCCAAAAAAAGGTCGGCTTATCAGAGAGGTTTTACGGTAAGTGTTTTGGAAGTTTTGCCGAAACTCACATCGGTACCACTGATTTTCTGACAGTAGACTTTGTTTAAGGTCATAACTATGGTACCGTCTCTTTTTATAAATCTTTTCATACACGTTATTTCTAAGTATTACGTAACGCTCAGTAAAGTGGATGACTTACCGGGTCCCAGCCGCATGATCTTGGGTAGAAGCCCCTTGTACAGGGCCAGGTAGCTGCAAATAGAATAAGGTTCAAATATCAATTTTGTTGATAATAATGTTCAATATAGCCATACTTCATGTCCTACATACTTCTTTAACATCATTCCCCCTGAATTCAGCCAATTCTCAGTTTTATGCTCAATTTTAAGACTTTTGAAGTGCATGCTAAATTGAAGGTGCACTGTAAAAGACTAACGGGTATACCTGAGCCTATTGGACACTATAATTTGACTCCCATTGCCCATCAAGGATATTCTATTGTGCTCCTTTCTCCAAATATGATATTTTAATAACATTTGGAACATATTTAAGTAGTATTTAGAATATGGAAAAAAATCAGACCATCCCTCCAAACAGAACTTAAGATCGACACAAGTTAGAAACGTGTGTATTTCCCCGTAAAAGCACAAGCTGAATACACAAGATAGACACGGTGATTCTCGGAAATAGAGAACCTTCCTCATGACATGTTCAATGCTTATGTGTATTTCCTGAGTTTTACTCGTGCAAATAACCTGAAATTCCACAAGAAGAATGAAGACATGTATTTCCCGAGTTTCACTACAGGAAATGACAGGGAATATGACATAAGAAAATGTCCAAAATACGTTCCAAAAATGTTCTGAAATGTTCTATTTATGACACGAGAATGCCACGAGTTCCGCTTGAGATTTTGTTTGCAGGGATATTTTACTTTAACATAAAGCCCTCCTGTACCTACCCCTCCTCGCGGTACACGAGTGTCATGGTCTGCGTACAGCTCCTGTACTTAACAACCCCCGGCTGGGGCTGCGGCCCCTGGATGCGCGACTTGGCCACGTCAAACGGTATGTTGGTGCAGGAGGCCAGGGTACCCGCGCAGAACCCGATACCAAACCTACGCAGCAGGTCCATCGTCGGGTCCTGTAAAGGGGATGTATAACAGTACTGTTAGTTCTCGCGTATAAGCCTAAGTCGCGTATCAGCCGAACCCCAACTTTGGCAGAACTTATAACCTTAACAGGGGGTCTGAAAATTGTTAATTTAGTACTGTAGTATATGGCTAAAAACTTGCGTATAAGCCGCATGCTGATCGGCTTTTCACCTGATCCT